>JANZLQ010000029.1:42918554-42931811 GCA_026212715.1 Elanus axillaris | reverse complement strand
AGGAGAGGAGAGGAGAGGAGAGGAGAGGAGAGGAGAGGAGAGGAGAGATTATGATATGCTGAGGTATTATGAGGATACAGACGAGTCATACAAATATCCCAGGACAGACCTGTAGAGATTTGTATAAACTAAATGACACATTAGGAGCCATAAACCCATAAGCCTGAAACCAAATCAATATATTTGCAAGTGTTGTGGTTGAGCTGAGGAGCCTGGTCTCTTAACAAGGTTTATTGGCTCAACCAGAGTGACTTACTGCTCAAGCAGAGCATGCCAACACAGCTATATGGCTTTTGGGTTGAAGCTTGTAATAAAGCACACTGGGTGTGCCAGCATATGTCAGTGAAGACAGGCCTGAGGGGCACATGTGTGAGGGGCTGAGGTTTTGGCCTGGAAGCATGATTACTTACAAGAAAATAGGAAAGTTCAATTTATTTCTGCACTTCTGTGGTTAAGTAGGGGAGTTTTAGTACACGGCAGAGATTTACTGGGAAAACCTATGAACACATCAAATAAGCAACAATAGGATTTCACCAGATAATGGTCTTCCATGTCCTGCAACAATAGTCCTTCTTCAGAACAGAGTTACACTGCTATTTCTTTTTCCTTTTTTTTTTTTAAACTTGAAGTTATTGTTCTACCTAAATATCTCCAGTAGTACTTGTGGGAGCCATAGCTGATGATGGCAAATGTGCCAGCTCAGATTTCTTCTTCACTGCTTATGCATGGTCCATCCCTTTCTCCTCTCACCTGGTGAATTTTTAAGCATTGTATAGCAGAGCTTGTAGAAGTGACAGTTTCCCACGTACAGCCACCTCTTCACTGATTTTGAGGTAATCTTCTATAGGAGGGGTAATTTCAAAACCACAGCCAAAACCTACTGAATCCTCATCCCTCTGTTACTCATTTTCAGTGCTGCCATTGCAGGGGAATGTGGGCACTTGCTATTGCATGTCAGCTGTGGTTTGCAGAAAGAAGGACCAAGTCCACTTTCACTTTGAAAAGAAACAGGCACATTACTCCAGGGGATGGTTTCAGGCTATGAATCCTACAGGAAAGGAGGTGCTCATGTCATTACAATTTCCTATGGTGAGGCCCTTTCTCAGTGCAGCAACTTTGGAGAAAATTCCTGATTTTCTTCTAACTTTCCTCATCCATTGGATGGGGAACTTTAAGTCAAGGACACCTAGGTCTTTTTCATAGTGAAAACCAACCATCAGAAAACCGGATACTGTGACACTGAGTGTAAAACTCCACAATAGATCTGTGCCTAAGTAAGCTTTTTGGACTTGGTTGGTAAATTGGTTGCAAAGCAGAAATCTGAACCTAGTGCTCCCAAATCCCAGGCTAACACTACAGCTGCTGCACCAACTGCAGGAACAGGCAAAGATCAGCAGCAGATCTTCCCACATCTGCTCATTGTAGAGTGCCCACATCTTCCCCATAAGTGTGTGGAGATGGCCAGTGGTGGAGAAAACATGGGTTTAAATGAACCTTAAGTTCACATCAGCCCAGCTACACCTGTGTCCTCAAGCAAGCATAGGGGCAGATGTTTTAAACAACTGTGTCAAAAGCCAAGTCAGATGCTAGTGTCATTATAGTAGTAAGAGCAGCAGAAAGCACAAGGGTGTATGACATTATAACCATAATGAAAGCAGCAGTCAATGGCAGAGCAGATGTGATTGTAATCATATCAGAAACAGAGACAGCTAGTGCAGAGGCAGATGGGGCTCTAATTGAAGCAAAGGCAGCTAGCTGCAAGATGGAAGATGCTGCTACAAAGCTGGCGAGGCAGATGCCACTGTAACTGGAGTAGATCTGCAGCAGGACCTGCAGCAGCAGCAGATGCTGTAGCTATCTCAGAGCAACTGGGCATGCAGTCAGCTGTTGGATGGCTGGCAATTAAGATGCAGCTGTAGGTGCTCTTTGCTTATGAATTCCCAGCAATCACCACTTGATGAACGGCGCAAGTGTTTTTACCATTACACAAGAATTTCCTCAACATTTATTGCAACTTAATCTCATTCATTCACTAAATCATTTGACTCTAAGGTTTTCAGGCCACCTCCATGGCCGTCTGTTCTGGCTCCTGACATGCCAGCTACTGCATTTCACACAGCCATCACCTGGGCAAGCCCATAGTTCTCTGTTCACTTATCAAGAGAGATCAATAGAGGCCTCTTTTCTGGAACTCCTTTACACAACAACATTTTGAAAGGAAAGCCTGTCTGACATCAACATATCCTTGTAAAGGGCCTAGACCATCTCTGAGTCACATCAGTGTTAATGCCAATTTATGCTACTCCAGTTGAAACACTTCCTATCACAGCTTATGTCCTCTATTGGCAATTTTGTTGTTTGCAAGGACTGTGTGGTTACAGAGTTATATGGATTGTCGTAAACAGCGGTTGAGTGCCCCAGAGTGATGGTAGTTGTTATGGTCACAGTTTTCATTGCTGGTGCTCCCAGGGTTACAGTACCTGGGAGCCAAACTCCCATTCAAATGGGGCAGGTAACTTGATAACAGCAAACACCAATAGGACCAAGGCACTCAAGGCCTTCTTTGCATCCACCTTTACTGGCCTCTGTGCTTAGTGAGGGGCTTCAAGGAGAAGAACTACCTGCAGAGGATGAGGATCAAGTCAAGGATCACTCCTGAGAACTTGACCCATACTTGGCCTATGGGATCAGCTGGGCCACATCAAAAGTAGTAAGAAAACTGGCTGAGTTCCTTGCAAGGCCTCCTCTTTCCATCTCCTTTGAAAGGCCACAGAGGTCAAGGGCAATGGAGTTCGAAAAATATTGCATCCATTTTCAAAAAAAGGCACTTGCCATATGAGGTGAGTCTGAGGGACCAGGGTGGGTTCTGCCTGGAGGAGAGGACCTGGTATAGCAGCCTGCCAGTACCTGCAAGGAGATTATCCACAAGACAGAGACAGGGTCTTCACAGTGGTGCCTGGTGGGAAGAACGAGAGACAATGGGCCCAAACCAAAACAACAGAGGTTCAGCCTAGTCATAAGGGAAACCTTCTTTGCTCTATGACACTAAAGCAGTGGAACAGGTTGCCAACACAGGTTGTGTGGTCTCTGTGCATCAGAGTTTTCAAGATCCGACTGAATAAAGCCCTCAGCTATCTGGTCTGATATCATAGCTATTCCTGCTCAAAGCAGGAGGTAGGATTAGAGACTTCCTGAGGTCCTTTACAACATGAATTTTTCTTTCCTTCTGTGATTTTAAATCACAGATATATTTTGCCCTTCTTACTGCAAACAAAGTTTGGAGATGAGATGTGGTTTCAAGGCAGTCAGTTAAGTTTGCAGATTTAAGGAGCAACTGTACTGGGTGGAGAGTTCATAGTCAGTATGGTTGGGGGTGTTGGACGACAAAGGTTTGGGGGTGAGAGAAATACCATACAAAGAGGCAATGAGAGCACTGGAAAGTGAGGTGCAAGGGACACAGAGCTCCTGGAGATGGTGAAGGCAAACCAGACCTCAGTGAGATCTTCGCTGCAGGAACAGATGTACAATAAAAGAGTTTCTGCAAAAAATCCTACCTCCACCACTTACACTGTTCTGTAACTGAGAGCTACTGAGAACTGAACTACTACTGGCTACCCCAGCCACCGTTGTGAATGTATACTCACACCTCTCAGCTGAAGGGGAAGATGACTGTAACACTCGCTCAGACCATCTCCATATATTGGATTTCTCCAAGGACTTCACCCACTGAACATCTCTGTCCCCAGCCTGGGTCCTCACTCAGCCTTGTGATGGTCCTCTGTTGTGTCCAGACAGAGATCATTTAATCAGATAAGTAGTAGAAATTACACAAGCCTTTCCCAAACACAGCACCACATTCTGATAGTTTGGGACATATCAAGCAAAAAAAGACAGTATTCAAAGCATAAAATTTTATCATAAGGTAGTTTGTGTTGTTCAACATCATTGCTCGGAAGCCATGCATTCATATGAGCATCTGGGCTTGCTCCCCAGAAATGGTATATTTGTGTAGAAGACAAGCTTGAACACTGAAATCCAAAGATTTGTGTAATTGGAAGGTAAACAGAAAAATAATGCTCTCCACGAGCCTTGAGATCTTGGTGAAGGAAGAGTGAATACTATAATCATGGCCAGGTACAAAGACATGCTTGCATGTTTAGGGCTTGCTCATTTAGGAAGCAGAGTCTCAGGTCTCTTTGAAAAGATATGACGTTTTCATTCACCATCCATTAGAACCATCTGAACATTTCTTAAAGTCATTTGTAAGTGATTATAGACAAACATCTCCAAACTGTGTGTGCAGATGATGAAGACTGGATCTTAGCCCATGAGAAGCCCATTGAGTCCTCTTAGTTACACCATAATAATTGATATGACAAGCTCCAAATTTCTTTCTTTCCTTCTTTTTTTCCTTCATTTCTAACTGTAATTTCTATTCAAATGAAATCTTAAATATTCTGCCCTGACCTTTGCTGGAAGGAATTTAATTACCTGCAGAGTTTACATAAATTATATGGCCTGTTTGTCTAAGATTAATCCTACACAGAGATCAATAGAGCCATGGAACATCAGGATAAAATGGCTTCTTGTAAATGCCACCAAAGGTCACAAAAATCTTTCTGGAAAGAGAGGGCAATAGACATGGTGTGACACATTCCTGTCTTCAGTCCAGTGTATGTCACTGCCGCTGCCTCTGCAGCCACTCGGGGATGATTTATCAGCTGTTAGAGGACATTTGGTACAAACGCACTATAAGAACCAGCTGAGTAAAATTAATTGAATGCAGTGATGTCTACAATTCATCAATCTCAAAAAGTGGCTCAAAAAAGGTAAGAAGGATGATACATTGACCACAGAACAGACAAACTGCTTTTCATATCAGTCTTGGGGAACAATCCTTTGCTGCCACAAATGCCATACCAGTTTCCACACAGAAAAGACAGCCCTTACTCTTTGTTTATGAGGTGGAGAGGACAAGCAGAGTATGTCTAGCCAGGAGACTCATTACAAATTACATGCTTACAGCTTGGTAGAGCTGCTTTCTTTGTGCCCTAGGTAGATGTTTACCAGCAAATTTGAGTTCATTCTCATACTAGCTTGACAGAATTAATGCAGTGAAAGTGCAGCACAGTCAACTCTTCCAGGCTCATCAAGGCTAAATGGAGTGCCAAGAAATGTTTTTCCTGTGTTAAAAAGTAAGTTGGTTGAGAGAATGATGAAGAGAGAAACAGGCAGTAACCCACCTGTTAGAGCAGCAATCTGAAAAACCTCCAAAGACTTTGCTACACCTGATTCAAACCATAGACTTCAATATCAGTTTTCCACTGAGAAAACCTCTGATTTTGACAATGAATGGCCAGATTCAGACCCTCACCAGAGCTAAGCACCAGGTGCAAAACTTTTTGCTAATATTGCTGATGTTAGGGTAGATTTTCACAAGTGTTCACCATCTAGCAGGTCCCACTGTGACAGATTTTGAAAGAGACCAGTACTCAGTGTGTACAGTTCTTACGCCTTCTAGCCAATTAGCTTTGTGCCAAAATAGGAACTGAGCTTTTATGAAAATCAGACCCTTACTGTGGTGATTAGTATTATTTTTTTTAAATCTGGCCCAGGTGGGCAGGACAATTTTAACTCGACTTTGACAACCACAGGTTGCATTTCCTGACTCTGAAAGAGGGAAAAAGCAGACAATGTGGTACCCTAGTTTGTAGAAATGTGATGGAGATCTCTGGTAAGAACCATATTTTGGGTCATGGTGTGAATATCTTTCTCAGCTCTACTTGGGATAAACTTCTATTGGGAAGTGGGGCTTACCAGTTTTATCTCCAGGGTATGAGTTGTTGGGGCTGTAATAAACATAGATTATAAACCAACTGGGAAAACTCTTTTCATTGCATTTCTGCATGATATAACACAACAGCACTTGACCAAGGACTTCTGTTACACAAAGCAGTACAGCATGCAGTTTTGCACACAGGAAGATGACTTGAAGCTATACAATCTGGAGCTTCACTCAGAGTATGGTTGGATTCAAGCCCTTGGTTTGATCCACTGTGGAGGGGAGGCTCAGAAGCTGAGTTTGAAGTGGGATAAAACTTGGATGTTTAAATGGCCCCAAAAGCCCAGCAGCATTTTGATGTGGAATTATACTCTGAACAGCATTAGCAATATTAACAATCTTTTAATTACTGCACAAGCCTCTTTCGGCAAGCCTGGAGTCAGAACACCATGCTGAGGGAGCATTCAAACAGAAATGATACACTCAGGGTAATAAAATGCCCATTGTTTCTATGTCTTATAATAAAGCTTGGAAACCACAGATGAGATCAGGACCATATTTTGTAGGGCACTGCACATACAAGCAGGATGAGACAGGCCTTTCTCAGCTCACAGACCGAGGGAGAGGGAGGCAGAAGAGTGAGGATGAGGAAAAGGGACTTCTCTCCATTGCCCACTTAGGTGATAGATGCAGGAGGAGAGCCCACCTCTGCCTTCTTACTCACAGCCCTGCAGAGTGGGCAGCACTACCCTTGAGCACCAGCTGCAGCTGAGATAGACTTTTTAGGTTCCTGCTATAACATGAGGCCTTCGTGGGCAAGTCTTTTTTTGGACTTGGAGCCTAGGGGTGTCAGAGAGGTCTGCTCACTCACATGAGCAGATACCTGCACTTGGTGTGTGGTTTTGCAATGTACCAACCAATATGGGGCTACACCTGGTACCTTGTACAGGGACAACTGGAAATTGTCTAGTAAGTGTCTGTCAAGAAACAAGGGACACTGATTGCTAGTGTAAAAATTGCAGTTCAAATAATTAACTAATGACAACATCCTTGAGTTTTTCAGCCATTTCCCATTTGGTGTTATGTTGACAGTGTGGGTAAAGCTGAATGTGAAAACATCTGTGTACCTTCTGTGCTACTGCCAAACTCTTACTGACATCATCAACCCTGAGGCAGGCTGCTAATACTTGGGCTTCACAACAGATCTGTGTAGATTTCTGTCTTTTTTTGTTATCTGTTGAGAAGTGGCAGATGTATTAATAGTAGCCCATTTTGGCACAGCCCGAGGCACAGGTTCCCAGCAGCCTGGCGATGAAGTGCCCTTTGGCGAGTGGGCTTGTGTTAAAGCAGCCCACTTGCTGGCCAGGGCACATCAGGCATGTTTGCACCTTCAGTCTCATCTCTGAAGACCACGTGGCCACCTTTGAAATGCTCCTTTCCACTGAATCTTGAGAAAGTCTTTGGCTGTTTTTGTGCTCTTAAGGAGTGGAGGTATGGACGAGACATCTCATCTTTGCTGTAAAAGCAGAAGAATAATAGCTGTGCAGTTAGGCATTGTCAAATTTATACTTCTATTTAATTTGTTCCAGTAACTCAGCTCTGAGTTTCTGCATATCTTTTTGTTTGGTTGGTTTGGTTTGAGTTTTGGGTTTTGTTTGTTTGTTTGTTTTGGTTGGGTTTTTTTTTTTTGTTACTTAAGGCAAACTGTAACAGACAACATTGGGGAGCAAAATGTGTTATCAATAGATTATGGTGGTAGTGACACAGGAGTTTAATTCAGGAGGATATATCTACAACCCTTTTATTCCCTTAGGGATCATGTTATATGCTTCCTAATGTGAAAGATCCAGAAATGGTCCATAGAATCATGTTAAACATTGTTTCCAGTACAATTTCAAATTAAAAGTTTGGTTATGCAGTCACATGATGATCTCTAAGAGAGAGGTAAGAGGGGGATATTGGTTCATTTCTCTTACCAGTTAGAACACCACCACCAGAGATCATAAAGCAGTTTATAGATTGTAAGATTCATGCTCCAAAGGAAGGAACATGAAAAGAAAAATAAAATAACGATGCAAACTGAGTTACAGCAGTTTTTTATCTATATATCTTACATCAGTGGAAATCTGGGGGGGGGAGGGAGGAGCTCAGCTTAGCCCCTTTAGGCATTTCTAAGTATTCTTGATTAATATATAATAATTAAAAATCAAAATTCCTTGAAAAAGTATTACAGACATTATCATTCTTGGCATAGTAAAACTTAAAACCAGTAGTTATTTAACATAAAGCATATTTTTTCACATCTAACCTTAGCTGTGACTACAAATTCTCATCATTCCTTCACCAATAATTTCAAATATGAGCCCTAGGCAAAACCTTTCAGGCATTCTCCTTCTGTTAACCATCCCAGGATATGTGAGGTTTAGTACCTAGGTCTTTTTATGTGCCTTTCCTTGAGGTGAAATTCTTGGCTATGAAGGGGCTGTGGCACTTCACCCCTTCTTTCCAATGTCCTTCATGCCATCCCAACTGGTAACCAAGCACGGCAAATGTTTATGCACAGAGCTGAAACAAATCAGCACTGATGCCACCACTGAGAACTGAGTGACCTTTGGCAGAGGAACCCTGCTTCCAAGGTCCAGCAGGCAATGAGGATTAATTTTATGGTCTGGACAGAGTCCTGAATTCCAAGCATAGAAATTGGATGTTTGTAATAAGCTATTTACAGTTGCAGTTCTATTATTTTTATTCGTCCTCAAGGACTCACAAACAATGTTACACATTTTGGTCACCATCTCCTAACTCATCATGTATTCACTGTCTCTGTAAATAGATGTTGCTTTTTGAACAGCATCCTCCATATCTCTCTTTCAAAGCAAGGAGCCATTGGGCTAGGAATTGCAAAGGCTGAGAGTAAAAGAAGAGACACAGTTTTCTCTGCTCCCAGATGGAGTGGCTATACCTGTGTCACCAGAAGAAAGGAAAAGTTGGGAACTACAGGAACAACTACAGCATTTTTAGTGATAAACACATATTTTCAGAATGTCCAAAAGAGGAAAATTCTATCAGAATTTAGAGGACAAAATATCCTGATTAAATCTTTTCATGCTGTTACAATCAAAGCTATTTCTCATTGCTCTCTGGTACCTGAATACTACAGATATGCTATTCAGCACATTTTGGTTTTCAACCAATGTACAAGGCCCAGGCAAATCTCTACGGGAAACTCATTCTAGATATATAAGGTATGCTGGTGTATGAGGTATAAGTCATTTTTCCTGCATGCCCAGCCTAAGGGCTACACAGTGAGGGTCTGCAGAGGCACAAGCTATTCAGTAGTCATGGCTGCAGTTGATGTTATAAGCCTTAACTCTGCCAGGCACCATTTTCCTATCATTCAGTTTTTCTTCCTCCATGAATCTGTAGAATATTGTAGATGCTCAGTACAGGCAGTACACAGTTATCAATCATGAAGCTGGGAAGCTTCAGATACCAGGAATGCCTTGGCTCCACTACATTTCAAGCAGCAAATTTGGTCCATATTCTTCTCTTTGAAACACTTTTCATGAACCAGTCTCACAAGGTGACTGATAGATATGTCATTGTAATAATGTTGTCTAAAGATTAAAGCAAAAATGGACAAGGACGACAGCAAGCACCCGCAGAGAAATCACAGATTAAATTATCAAGTGAATTCAAAAGATAATTTTTTTCACACTTTCCAATGAAATGACTGGGGACAGACACTAAACAAGAACTGGGAAGGGGAGAGAGATTATATACTTCAGTCCAAACTTGTGTCAACATTACACTGATGGTATCAGTATAATATCTTCTCCAAAAATTATGGGAGTGAAAGGAAAGAAACTTGATGGAAAGAGGCAAGACCTTCAGTCAGTAGTGTTTGAGGGGAGCAGACATATAATCCCATAGTCAATTATTAACCAAGGTCAATATTTATGGCACAGGAAACCATTTTAAGTGTACATTATTTATGTAGAGACTTGTAATGAGCACTTCATGCTCAAATAGAGAATGTATATACTGGGATAATTTTAACAAGAAAGCTGCCTGTCATAGGAAACAGGATAAATCTCCTCAGAAGTGGTCTATGTGTCTGTCTGTCTTTCACTCTTGCTCCAACTGAATCAGTCAATATTTTCCACCATTACAATTCATGATCAGAAATGTCCTTCAACTGGAAGTTGGCAAGAATGGAATGAGATGTTTTAGACTCTGGTTTTGAAGCTCCTGTTTATGCAAACTGAATCCAGACTGTGGATTTTTCTTGGAAAATGGTAATGTAACCTAAATTATGTGAGGAACTCCAGCTATCCGTTCCACATATCCAAATAGAGAGAGGCCACTGCTGGGAGCATTTTCATTCCTCAACTTGATATAGTCTCTGAATCACACTTCCATTTGCCTCGTGAATCCCTCCTCCTCTTGGAGTACGAATCAAGGATAAGAATGTGATAAAGGCTCTTGAACTAGGAAATGACAGCTTTACTGTGACAACTGCTGAAGAAACAAGTGGCTGGGTTATATGACTGTAACATATGAGCCTTTGCCTTTGGGATTTGGCTTGTATTCCACACATTCATACAGCATCAGTCATTCACTGAGAGCCCACTCTTTATGCCATTGCTCTCACACATACAGAAGAGTATCACAGTATGCTGAGTCAGGTTTTAAAGAATTTAGGCACACGAAAATGCTGAATGGCTTCTAATAGGATTTCCAAATATGCCTAAGCTCTGAAAGGCACCTCTGAAAACCCCGTAAGGCAGCTACGTGCACCTTAAAGTGCTTGAAAAATCTTATAATTTAAAGCAAGTAAATTTCTTACACTCTTGCCTGAGATTTTCAACAGGGGATGGAGAGCTCTAAGTGTTCTGGACTGTTCAGTTGTCGTGTTCCTTTGAGAATCCCAGCCTAAGACCTTACATAGTGCCAACAACATCAAAGAGAGCAAGCTCAGCAAAATGATTTAGAAGTTGGTACTAACAAGCACTCTAAATCAATCCAAAACATGTCTCATGCTGGGTGACATCTGCTATTGATCAAAGGGACAGGACAAGTCAAGTCAAGGAAACATGATTGGGAAAATAATAAAAGAGCACCAATGAATGTTTCAAGGTTTTTCTTAGCTTGAATGGCTACACTAAAGTACACTGCTGGCCAAGAGGTGACCATCTGTGGGATACTCCCTAGACAAAGAGGAAACAGTGTACATTAGAGGAACAGTAAAAATTAATTCCTTTCCTCGGGACCCTCTGTTCAATCTACAGTTTATTTATGCTCTTCTTAACATTAAGACTATACCCAACTAATTCCTTTCTGACAGACGATATATTGCTTAAATAACACAGTAGATGGCTACTTTTTAAGAACCTGGCAAAGCAGTTGGTGCCTCTGTTTAAAAGCTATGCAAGATACTGCCAGCTCACAGACCTGCTGATGGACTTAGATAGGATTATAGCTTGAAAAAGGTAGAGAAGTTGGAGGACATGCTTCCCGGATAGGTCTATTCTCAAAAAGAATCATCTACAGGGACATTCATCTTACCCAGAGGAAGGTTTTCCCCTAGGGTGACTGAAGATACCCTCTGTCCCAAAGGAAGGTAGACTATTGTTGTTGCTTGCTGGGTAGATTTGTGTTTTTTCTTCTTTTTCTGTTGGAACTAAAAATCTGGTTGAGAAACATCTTACTGGCATGATTTCTGCAGGCCACCCACACATCCCTGTAACTTAAATCTCTGTTACTTAACATAGAGGTAACATGTCTCCCCCGGGAAGAGGAGGAGGGGATTATGTTGCAGAGTTACAAACATCTGCAGGGAAGGAAGCACAAGAAGCATGTCTCTTTTACAGAAGGAGCTCAGGAGAAGGGGAGAGAAGAGCTCTTTGTTGCCTGGAAGGAAGGATGTTCATTCTCCAGGGGCAGATGAGGAAGGGGATGTGAGGTCATGACTGAGAAAGGTGAGGTGAACTAAGGCTGAACATCACCTGATATTAACTGGCAAAGGAAGTGAAGGGGCCCTGTGTTGGTATGGCTGTTTCCTCACAAAGTGACCTGGCTGTAGGCTGTCTTGGAGCTACTACCCCTCATAAAGGGGCTTTGGGCTGAACAACACGATCGTGTGGCAAAAACTGCACAAGGAGACACTGCGAGTTAGGACAAACCAGCAGCCCCCCTGCCTCCTTTCAGTGTCTTGTCCTTGGAAGGGGCTTGTAGCAGAACAGATCAGTTTGCACTCTTGCCTTTTTATTTTTTGTAACATACAATAGTTAATGAATTAAAAAATAGCAACCTTAAAGCTGATGCAAGCTACTCCATTGCAGCTGTAAGGAAAACTACACTGGTCCAGCTGGGCTGCTGCAGAATAACTCAAGACAGCTGGAGATATGGTTAAAGAAGCATAGTCCACCACAGCTGGGACTCTTAATGAAAAAATATCGCATGACGATCTGAGAGAATTGCTACTACAGAGGAGAGAAACCCTGGAGACAAGGGAAAGATAGTCTTTGGGAGGTGCAAAATTCTCACAGTTAGCCAGAGAAAGTAGTTGTGTGTGCAGGAGAGTTAGCACAGCCTGACTTCCTATGGATTTGTGCCTGTGGTGAGATTCGTGGTTGTCTGATCTGAAACAGATGCCAAGCGAAGCTTTTATCAAAGCCAGGGAATTAAAAATCTCTCTCTCCCAGAAAGATTCTCTTCTGAGTCTTTACCCCAGTGAAAGGATTAATAGTCTCCATCTCTCTTCTACCTGCCTGCCTGAGACTTGCAGGAATTTGCTACTGCTTTGTGTGACTGAAATGAAAAGAGCCAGTGGGCTAAAAATGCATCAGATGGAGGAAGAATTCACACATAGATAGACGGCGATCCACATTTTTAGGAAAACAGGCTAAAAATATAGCTGGTGGGGAACATGCCAACTATGCCACATATAACCTCTTCAGCCCCTGAAGCGTCTTCCTGGTCTGGAAGTTTTTTTGTTATATAAGGAGTGGGAGAGGAATGACAAAGCTGTGCAATAAGGGCACTGAGGGCTTAAAGCTGGCAGAAATGAACCTGTTATTTTCAGCTACTTTAAAGAGCTCTGGATAAGAGCAATCCTGCAAGCTGCCTGCCTGACCTATGTAACAGGAGTTTCACTGGCTTGCATCAGCCAGTCACTAGCTCTTACGCTAACCAGGCCAGTACTATTGTATTACATTTAATGGAGCCCCTTATGTCATTCCAGCCTTGCTTCCTTTTTCTGATCCATGTGCTTTCCCTCCCTCCCATCACCTCTCCCTCATCTCAGCTGGAGTATACATACGTGCTCCTCTTCCCCCTGTACCAGACAACACTGCAGTGCAGTGGTTATGATTACAAATCATCTCATTAAAGCCAGACAGCCACTCAGCTGGATGCAAATTACTGACCTCCTCAATTTATGAATGTCAGACTTTTCAGGGTGGGAAGGGAGG
>JANZLQ010000029.1:42903232-42918454 GCA_026212715.1 Elanus axillaris | reverse complement strand
GGGCGGGTGGGCGGCGGCGCGGGTGGGGGGGTCCCAGGGTGGGATGGGTGGGGGGATCAGGGTGGAAAGTGTTCCATTAAATGGTATCCATCAACCCTATCACATTTATAAGCTAATAAAAAGGCTAAAATGAAGTTCATTGGGACTGGCTGGATCTAGTAGTACCAGCTGGTTCTATGAAATATTAATAAAAATAAGACATGTCTCTGTGTTAGAGTCTGTTAGGTGGAAGGATGATACTGTTATTGATAAGTTACTGCCCTGTCCATTCTTCTGAGTGGCATCTTCAATTTCCCTTCTGGCAGTGTTAATCCTCTTGTACGTGACAAGACAAGGCTAAAACACAGGAGATCCTATTACTGAAGAGTAAAGACTCAGATTTTAGAGGGGATCAGAAAGATAGCCTCGACTTGCAGGTGATACCTACTTTTTTGACCCTTTTACATCATCTGCGAACTTTGCTGTCTTCCTGTGATTGGAACACATAGCTTTGACTTGAACCAGGAGAGGAAAATGTGTCAGGAAATGTCCTGAACCTGAACCCTGAGACCTAGAGGAAAAATACCCAACAAACTGCATTGAAGAGTTCAGATCGCAAAAGCAGTACTTAGCAGCACAGCAGAAGAGCTTGTCTCAGTCTGGATGATGAAGGTTTTCCCGTTGTGGTGGCTGCTCAGTTCAGCAAGTTCTTAGACTTATTTTGAATTAGGAATAGATGAATGTTAAAAAATCTGCTGCTTGCTGGGATATCTAGGCAACCTTGACATTCATATATCAAGGCGATTAGCACAGCAGATCCAGACAGATAGGAAACCAACAGAAAAGCTAAACAATAAACAGGCCTGCACTAATCTCAAAGATCTGCAGATGGTCCTTTCAGGCTGCATCAGCACTATACCATTAGAGGGAAGGAAAGTATACCAAATGACGTCTGTCCTATGGCTGAACAGACCATTTCTATCTGTTTTAATATCAATTAAGCACTTCTCACCAATGCTGAGAAACATTCTCATCTAGCCCGGGCCAACCAGCTGGGCTGCTGGGGGTCTCTGCGATTACTGGGAAGTACAGCCCGTAAAAGAGAATTAAAATAACTAACGGAGGAGATCTCTTTGAGATGGTGCAAGCAA
The DNA here is from genome assembly GCA_026212715.1 of Elanus axillaris. Taxonomy (NCBI): domain Eukaryota; kingdom Metazoa; phylum Chordata; class Aves; order Accipitriformes; family Accipitridae; genus Elanus; species Elanus axillaris. Next base: position 42,917,324 of record JANZLQ010000029.1, on the reverse strand, counting down.
GAGTTTCACAAATACAGAAAGATACATCATAAAATTTTTGTTTTCTACATGTCTCTCCTCCTAAGCTAATGGCCAGTCACAAGCTTTTAGAAACAGAATAAATGCACTAGAACATATCCCTTGGCAGAGCAGGGCAGATGCAATGATAAATTAGCTGGCGGGTGGAAGACTACCTACTGTGCAGAGAACAGGTTGTCAAACAGATTCATTTATGGCTGTGAGAGTGATCAGTTGGATTCTGAGTGGTTAGTGGAAATAATTGTATCACATATAAACAGTATGCTACTTACAAAGGACAGATATGCTGTTGACTAGATAGCAGAAGCACAACTTGTCATTCAGCAAACATATACACAATAAATTTGAAGCTTAAAATCAAATCCTTTAAATTTTCCCAAAAGAGTTCCATTCAGAGCAGAGCTCAAGCATAAGCAATGTCAGTCAAAAATGTAACAGTAGCAATGAAAGTCTGGTGAGCAGTTTATAGTGATATATTTATATTTTTTTCTCAGCCAGAGGGGACAAGGACCAAATGAGCCTTCAAAAAACAGTAGCTATTGCACACACAGACATCTATTCACCAAGTGTCATGCTGCATAACTGCTCACAGCCAAAAAATATCCATTACTATAGTGAACAGATGTAAGCAAAAATAACAGGAAAGGAGTGCTGCTTAAGAGAAGTTTTGCAGTGATATTCAAAATGATTCAAAATACAGTAATACGGGCCGGGAATCTCTCCAGGCAACAGTAAAACAACCATATCTTCACAAAGCATTTATAATAGCCCCACTTTTTACTCGAACTGCTGGCATTTTAAACTGTCTTTCAGAAGCAGTTTGATGGAGTTGATACCCCTGCAAAGATGAACACAAGCTTATGAGGAAAAAAACATGCCTTGAGCTGGATGAAAGGTAGACAGCAGTTAACATGGCAATCTGTGCTGTTTTACCACTGAATGGATTTTGGCCTGGCTTGGTATGCTGGCCTCAAGGCAAACAGCTGGTTGCAACATTTTTTCTGTCAAAGTCAACTGGAGTTGTTAAAAGTGATAAGGGAATACTTTAGTGAAATACTTCCCTTCCACTGATCAGCATCTCCTTCTTCTTCAAAGAGGTGAACTACAGCAGAAAAGAAATGGGTAGTGCAAGCAAGTCAACAACAGACACAAGGGCTCATGATCTTCACTTGTGCTCCATGGCAGCAATCTGCCCAGGACAGCAGACTTTCAGAGTGCCATGGGCAGGTCTCTTTGACAAATATCCATGTGCAGGACTGACATCCCAGTTTGAGAAGAAGCAACAAATAGATAGGGAAGCATAGAACTGGTATATCATAAACATTCTGGTGTTTGGTGCTGATGGAACACCTGACTTTGAGTTTTTGGAGAAGAAAGAGGATCTATTTGTCTTGGTTAGGCACAGGAATCTTACAACCCTTCTTGGTCCTCAAAAATCTCTTAACTAAGAAAAAAGTGTTATGAAGTACTTTGAAAATTAGACATGTCTAACAAAATTTCTGTGAACTGTCAGCTTGAGACAGCTTGTGAAAGAGCATGAAGAGTTTCTCTCCTTTTCAGACTTAGCAAGGTAATTTCCAGAACAGAAAATTAAGGTTAAAAAGTAATGCCAATAATGACATGAATAAGAGTCTGTAGCCTAGCAATTGTTCATCCTGTGTTTTTTTTTCTCTACAAGAACAGCCAAAAGAAGCCAGACTCTATCTAAGCAATATCTGGCCCTATCAGCAGAGTAGGTGTGCTATATCCAGTGACTGTGTCAAGGAAAATCTATTAAACTGACAGTGACAAATACCTAAGTCTCCCCCTTCCAAGGAGACTACAGTCAGCCTTGATTGGGCATGCTTTTGTCTCAGGAATTCTTGAGTCCTCTGCTACAGCTCCACAGCTTCAGCAAGAGCTGTGGAGAATAACCCAAACCCAGCTTGGTAATTGGTGACAATTGACAGCATTTCCCCAGTCTGAGGAGGGACTTGAACCTGGACCACTTGCATCCTGGGTGAGTTCTTCAGCCACTGACTACTATACAAAGTGTGGTGGGGAAAGAAGGTTGTGAAGTGCCAATAAGAACTCAGTCACCATTTCAGAGGAAACAAGTGAGACTTATTTGGTTCTTAAAAAAAAAAATCATTGTAACCATGTACCTTTGGGGTAGTGCCCCAGCTCTGGATCTGGAGTGAGGATTCTGGAGACATGCGTCTTCTCCCTGCCCACCCAGGCCCTGCATTTCTCTCCTGGTTATCTCTCAGCTACATACTGCAGCTCCTTGCTTAGCATACAAACTGCTTTGAACCCCCCTCTAAGCACATAATCTTCCTGAAAGCTGCGTAGTGAGCCACGGTATTTGCTTCATGGTACTACACTGGGCAGACAAGATGGTTACTGGACCTAGTCCTTACCAGGCTACTAAAAGTAGTCTCTCATTAAAAAGCAAATTGAGCTATGTCCTACACAGATCAAGAACATGAACCACTGGACTATATGTGCATACGCATGCATATTTTTATATCAGACATAAAGAAGTTAGAAAATCAGTACTTCCATTTCAGGGGTGAAAGCTCACAAGTTACTTTCTCTCCTGTTTATAATCTTTCTGGTTTAACTCTTCTTCAATAAATGCTGTTAGGTATGAGGGCGCATTCGTCCCAAATGCTGCCCTAATAAAAGATGTGCTCCCTGACTGAATAACTTTGCAGAAGGAGAAACCTTTCATAAAATCACCTAGTGTTCACTTTGGGCCAAATTTTTTTGTGCTTTATCAGTCATTTACTATTCATTACCAAGGCAATTCTCCCACTGAAGCCAGTGAACTGGAAAAGAACATGGTCTCCCTGAGCATCTAGACTATATTTAGCCAAGGACAGCCAAAATAAAAGAGGGAAAACTACACTGTTTTCAAATTCTTGCAACAAACATACCCCTGAAAAGGCTAGGATAGATGCACTTATGTGCATACTGATCCAACAGGCTTACCCAGACTGCATTGATTGGCAGCATTTTAAGCCAGCAGAGAAATGCACTGATCTACTCAAGAGTGGCTGGAGCCACTGTATCATGCTGAATATCTGCACATGGAATCATAGTCTAATTTGGGTTACAGCCCAGCTCCAGGTTGCTTCCAAGTGTATTTCATCCAAGAAGAGCTTGTACAAATATTCACCTGGTAGGGTAGTCTATTTTTGTCTCTGCCTTTACTTAGCTGTACAGAATGTGCTTGGCTGATGCAAAACCTGCTGAAACTTCTGCCCAGGGTAAAGAAAGTAATGTTCCTGCAGCAGACTTTTCCCTTTCTCCCTTTTGTTTTCTGTAGCCCCTCCTCTTTTTATTAGGGCTGTGGCTCATCCCCACTTTCTCCTCAATGAGTTAATGTTTCTCTGAATTTGTTTGACCTTTTGTATCAGATGCTGACCCTCTCTCCTTCATATCATCAGCTGGCTTTGTCCATGATGCCAAGTGACACAGTGAGTGACGCCAGAACACTTACTGACAGTTGCATCAGAAAAGGCTCATGACACTTGCTGCTCAGTAATGAAAAAGAAGAGTGAGCTCACACCAAAGGTGATTCAGCAATGCTTCTTTGCTGCTTGTTACAAAAGAGACAGCATGCTTTTATCAGTCCAGTGACATACTCCCCTAGAGCCTTTTACTGCAAGAGGATTTAAAGAATCTTTACATAAGCCAAATGGCAAGAGCAACATCAGCTTATGTACACTCAGGGTATTTCTGTCTGCACATGCTTTTATTACCCTATGCTTGATGAGTCTTGCAGTTTCTCTTCCAGATGAGCTAGAATCTGAAAGAGCCTGAAACAGCTGATTCATTATTCATCTTCCCAGTTAAGCAATATCCAGAACAGGTAGGAAGGAGGAGGCCACCAAAGGCCAACTACACTTTCCAACTCCAAAAAGCATATTATTATCCCGTTGGTTGCGATTTACAGACAATACAAGCAGTAGTTAATTTCTTTTATATTTCTGCTGATCTTGATACAACAAAATGAGGAAAACACCCCCAGGATTGTTCCATATACATCATATACACTTATGCACTTCACAAAGTTTGCATGAATGAAAATGTTATGAGCTGACACTGTCCTTTAACCTATCTAGACCCTTATATTATATATATTCATCCCTGAAGAGAAGAACTTGGGGATATTGGTGGATGAAAAATTGGACATGAGCCAGCAATGTGCACTTACAGCCCAGAAAACCAACTGTATCCTGGGCTTCATAAAAAAGCAGCATGGTCAGCAGGTCGAAGGAGGTGATTCTCTCTCTCTACTCCATTCTCATGAGACCCCACCAGGAGTTCTGTTTCCAGCTGTGAGGTCCCCAGTACGAGACACACATGGACCTGTTGGGGTGGGTCCAGAGTAGGGCCACAAAAATGATCAGAGGGCTGGAGCACCTCTCCTATGAAGACAGGCTGAGAGAGTTGGGGTTGTTCAGCTTGGAGAAGAGAAGGCTCTAGGAAAACCTTATTGGGCCTTTCAATATTTAAAGGGGGCTTATAAGAAAGATGGAGAGAGACTTTATACCAGGGCCTGTAGTGACAGGATAAGGTGTAATAGTTTTAAACTAAGAGGGTAGATTTAGATTGTATATAAGGAAGAAATTTTTTATGATGGGGGTGGTGAAACCCTAGAACAGGTTGCCCAGAGAAGCTGTGGATGCCCCATCCCTGGAAGTGTTCAAGGTCAGGCTGGATGGGGCTTAGAGCAACCTGGTCTAGTGAAAGATGTCTGTGCCCATTGCAAGGGGATCAGACTAGATGACCTTTAAAAATCCCTTCCAACACAAACCATTCTATGATTCAATGATTCTATGTTTATGTGATCCTCTATTTTAATCTTTTATCTGAGCTCACTGGGGACTGTTTTATCATTGATGCAGCAGTCTCCAGACTAAAGCATCTATTCTGATCACAGTGCTTGTTAGCCTCACTCCCAGCTCTCAGGTATTTCCTTTTCCAGTTTGGTAGAGGGACATCTCACAGAATGGGGAAGGCCATGGCATGATGCTTAGCTGCATGACAGTTGAAGGTTGCCATCTTAACTGAGTGTGCTACTCCCTGTATCCCAACACTGCTGCTTGTACTTCATAATGAGCCCATCTACCACATGAGTGTTGGGTCTCAGCAATCTGGCACATAGAGCAGGACACAGATGTAAATTTCTGTCTGGGATCTGGATGCACATGCAAGAGAGCAGGAGGCAGAAGTAAATTTTTTTGAGCTCTTGATGTGTAGTGACATGAACATAACTGGCCAATGGACCTGCAAATTGATGAATCAAACAGTACCCTGTTATGGAGAGAAGTATGTGGAGACACATTTGCCTCATACACTGCCTCCAAATCCTGTCTACCTTGGTATGGATCAGGTAGCACTAATTCTGGCACATCTAAGTCTTTACACATAAGAGATGAATGGGACCCTCCTACTTTATTCTTTACTATGACTCGCTCCTTTATGCTTCATATTACAAATTAGTAAAACAAGGATGAATCAGAACTGATTCAAGTCTCACCTTCTGCAGCTGTAACCTAGTGCTATAGGTTAGTAATAGCTGATCTCTCCGAAAAGCCCAGCTTCTAGGATGCCCACAGTCTTACAAATTAACCAGAGAAAACGAGAATGACAAGTCAAGACAAAAAATTTTCCAGCCTCCCCATGTCTCTGTGACTAATGTTACTGCTGTCATGGAAAGATCAGGGGGAAAGTGAGTAAAAAATATAAATGATATTTATGCCTTTCAGCCATGTCTTGTTTGTTTTCTCTTTATCGTGCATTGTATTAATGAGGAGGATAATCGTTATTTAATATCCTCTTCCAAAAAAGGCACTCAACCAAGGCACATGAGGGCTTGAAATAATTAGGATGATATAATTGGGTACATTATAGAGGGCATGAAATTAACTGTAGTTAAATTAACTCTTCTTTTTCAAATGAGTATAAAGGAGAAAACACAGAGAACACATCTTTCTTGTACTAATTGGAAGGGGAGGAATGCAATACATTATCTGCCTGAGTTTTAACCCTGAATCACAGTTGTGCTTGTACTTTTTTCCCTTGTACACCAACTATAATTGTGGTCAGCCCTTGTTTCAATCTCCTGGAGTCTCTCCTGCCTTTAGGCAGCACTGAAAGTAGATCTCGCTGCTTGGTGCTATAATCCCATGTAGGTCAACAACCAGATAGGAGACTTCCAAGAACATTTAAATATGTCATTGATTCATTAGACCAGGACTGGAACGATGTTCCTGTTTTATGAAAGGGAATGTTAGTGAAGTTTTTTCACAGTAGAAACACTGGTCTTCGATCTTCTGTTCATTCACTGCCTTGTCCCTGTGGACCTGTCCAGCCATCCCAGGATGTGTCTGATGCTGGTTCCCCTCAACGGACCCAACCCTGATCCCCAGCTGCAGGCTGATGCTCTGGTGTGACCTCAGCCTATCTCCGCTCTCATGGAGATGCCCGATGCCTGGGGCTGTCTCTGGCTGCCCCCTTGCCTTCTCTGATCCCTGCTTAGGGGCAGTGGGGTGGGCCCTGGCTGTGAGGCCCCTGTGCTGCCCATCCCCAGCAGGAGACCCCAGCCCTTACTGCACCTTGACAACTTCCTTCCCCTGGAGCACAAGTCTTCATTGCCTGGTAAATACAAACATGCTCACAACGGTTCTGTTCCTTCCAGAAGCCACAGTTTAATATCCCATTGTTATGAGGCTCTTTTCTATCCAAAAAAATGGAGACACAGCTGGTGCAAAACTTACAAATTTAGGCTGAATTCTTTTCAGCCACAAAAGAAAATGGAAAAACCCTGAAAATAGTCAAAAGCTTCTGTCAAGTTTTTGGAATGAAATGTTTTAAATTTTTATTTCAAAGAGACATTTCTTAATAAAGAAATTCTTGTTTATCTATGAAATAAAATTTGGGGGGTTGTTTTTTTTAATTATTAAAACTCTTCCTTTCAAACCTTCACTAATGGATGGGTCTTCTCCCTAAAAGTAACAAGGCTACTTCTCAGTGATGCTTGTGTCCAGATGCTTGTGGAGTTGTATCTCTACAATGTCTTTTCTGGACCGGAAAGCAGAGCTACACTGAGCCCACATCAGTCCCCCAGGGGCCTGAATGATCTCTAGGAGCTGGGGAAAGCCCTGCTTGTGGAGCTAATATTCACAGAGAAGACAACAATTTCATCTGGTATTTTATACTTTTCCACCCTGTGAATTTTCAAACCATTGAAACATTTTTATTATTGTGAAGGGATACAGTTGGTCTAAACACAGGGTAACATCACAACGGACAATTTAAAATTTAAAAGTGAAGGCTAATTTGCTATACAGATAGGGAGCTGATAACATCTGTTTTGTATGAAAGCACTTATTGGCTCATTTGGAATTAGTGTCATTGGGAACAACATGCTGTGTTTGTCCAGGAAGGCTCAAAACATTAGCCAGAGCAAACTGCTGAAATTCAGCCATCCTGAACTTATCCCTAACCTGAGAGGAACTTAACACTAGGAGGTACAGTGGTGGAGTTTGTAAACAGATAGGACTGTCTTCAGTGAGGAAGCAGTCAACGCAGTGGAGGCACAGAATGTCCCACCCTAACGTAATGCCAATTTTTACCCTATTAAGTGAGGTAGTGTTGTTGGTGGATATGACATGGGCACAGGAATCAGGGAACCTAGTTTCATACTCTGGGTCTACCATACACCTGCTTCACCATCCCAGGTAATTGTTTAATTCACACACATAGCTCAGAAGAGGGTAAAGATGGTGTTAGCCTTTTCCACCCTCTCTACTACCCTCCTACCTCCTGGGTAGCATCAGCATTCCACAAGATGTGGGGATGTGCAGACTTTCTCCCTCTTGCTTTCTTATTTAGATTGGAGTTGTATTCTCATTCTCTGAACCCTTGTTCCTCCTACTCCTTATTGAATGTGTATGTTCCTGGAGATGTTAGTAAGTCATAGTACTGCAGAGGTGCCTAAAGTTGTATTCAAGGCCTTTTCTCTTCAGTATCTCTACTGAAAATGGTCTAAGGTCAACCAACAGCAAAGGTAACCAGAAGAACTCACATGAAATTAAATAAAGTTTGACCATTGCCCTCATGTTCAAATAATGTAAAGTTTAGGTTACAAGAGAAGGACACACACAGAAGGTAGAAGACAGCAGTAAAACACATATATATCCAAAGGTGAGACTTCACTGAGTCAGTCTGCCTTATAGGTCATTCAAATGTTTTTTTCTGTGATTTGTTTCCAGTGAATAATGTAGGATATAACAACAAATCTTCAGCTGGTGTAAACTTGTGTCAGTCTCCTCAAGACAATGGAGCACCACTGGCTTTCATCAACTCAAAATATGTGGCTAATTTTGAAAGGGGTTGCAACTGTGTACATCTAGAGCTCAGTGAGGGTTTTGGTCAGGCTGGCTGAAATGTGTCTCCCATGCTCAGGCTTTGGGATGTGGAAAAACAGGCTGATTTTTTAAGGTGCTTGGCCAACCCAGAAAGGAGGCAAATGAGAAGTAGACTCAATGGGAAGCATTCGGAAAAAAAGATCAGGAGCAGTAGGTAAAGGGGGAGCATGGCAATGGTTGGATTCAACCCAAGAGGAAGAGAAACTTAGAGGAAATCCTGAAAGGGGAAGAAATAGAGAGACAGAATCAGAAATTTCAGCATCCTTAAAGTAGCTGCACTGGATGGAGGAGGAATGGAGAAAGGAGGAGAATATGTGCAATTTGTTAGTTTCAATTTGCTTTTCAAAATGGTAATTATGCAAAGGTGTTTTAACATCCAGTACTGCAGTGTGAAGGGATGACAATGGATAAGGTCTACTGTTCTTCCCTGGCTTTTAAGAGACAGTGTACATTACCTTATACAGTTGACATGAAAAGTGTTTCCTTTGTGTTTTTTGTTTTCTTGTGTGTTTTTTTTTTTTTTTAAAGGTAGGCTGAGAGGGAAAGGGGGGTGTATTACTATAACTCAGACTCAGATGATGAGACAGATGATATCAAGCATACCTTCCCCCACCCTTGTTAGCTAGCTGCAGTATGAATGCTATAAATATTTCAGGTCTCCTCCCCTCAGGAATGAAGCTCTGATTCCTTCACATCTTGAAGGTGCTCCATGTTTGCTTTTCTAAGCCAAAGACATCAACACACATGAAAGTGCCTGGCAGTGGTAGATCTGAGACATACATAGCAGTGTTACAGTTTGCAGCCAACTGGGGACACTGATGCTAGACTAAAAATTCAGTCCTTCCCAAGAAACAAGGCTGTGGATATCTTAGGCAGCTGAAAATACTGTACATCACATACACACACACATACTTTTATATGCATACACACAAATCTATTTTACAGTGTCTGAACACAAAAACACTTGAAAGATTTTGACCTCTCCCAGAAGACTATACAATATTTGATTTGAGGATCCATAAGATTATCTAAATATAATAATCTCTTCTAAAAGTCAGAGGTGTACAATATACAATCAGAAAGTTGCAGAGTGTCTCCAACGATAAGATCAATGCCACACTGACTCTCATTTTTTGCAGAACACTGGCCTGGCTATGAGGATCCCAGCCTCCCAAGCATTCACTGGATTGAGGCAAGAGCCTCTGAAAATCAAAAGATATTTGAGTTTGGAAACCAAAATGTTTTTATCTTTCATATACTTGTACTTGAACTTTTTATTAGAATAATTTTTATCACACTCACAGATGGTATGAATGTTTTCCTCTTTATCCTGCACCATGACCATTTAGAGTAAATCTAAATGGAAGCCAAAATGATGAATTGTAGTGTGGGGAGGTAAGTAATCCCAGTAAATGCTCCCTGATTTAGTATGTTTAGCTTGCCTATAGGAAAGCTACCCATCACTCCTAGTAGATCCAAATTCTACAGCAGAAGTCATTGCTAAACTGTCCACTGACGCCTTCTTTTCGTGCTTAAATCTCAGAGTACATTATGAAGAGAATAAGCCTATTGTTGCCATTTTCTGGGAAGAGAACATAAAGCATAGGGCTATAAAATGGCAAATTCAAAGTTATGAGGAGAAGAAGGAGCCACTGAAAAAGAGATCTTTGAATCTCAGTTCAGTGTCAGTAGAGGAATATTTAACATTGTGAAAACAGGCTACAGCCAGGCAACATGTTACAGTTTGCTGATTATAATTCCTCTTATTCCAACACCAGACCTGAGAATGATATGCTTTGCTGGGAAGTGTCACAGTTGAGAAACAAAAATATTATGTGTGGGCTAGAGAAGCTTCATGGCTTTGCAATGAAGATGGGGAAAAAGCACTGGCGGATTGGAACACTCACCCCACCCTTAGTGAGCAGGTGGCACATAGATGCCTGATTGAAAGGCCAAACCCTCCTTTTTTGTCGCAAGGAAGATTGTTAAAATATTCAGCTGGAGTTGAAAGATGTATTAATTTTGTTTATTGAAACAATAGCATCAATTTTTCTGCTCTTGAAAGTTTATAGATGTGATGTAGAGGCAACAGTTACATACCCATAGGCAGTTTCTTGCCCTTTCAAACACCCAAGATGCTCTAACATACCTCATGTCTATGTCTAAAGGTATCTAACTGAGTTTTCTGTTGAGTCCATGGGCTGAACTCTGCCCCTATGGAAAAACAGGGCCATTTCTCAAGATAAGAAACCACACAATTCACATGATCCAGTACCTAGGTGCCAACCCTCTAAACACTACAAAACCACAAATCAATACATAATAATCTTTATATAATCCTAGAGAAAAATCCTATTAATTTCTATTTATCCCATGAAATTCACTATTAATTGAATGGATAAGTCTTTATGGAACATATGTCTTAACCATCCTTCATGACACTGAAATGAGTCAATGAGCTTTTCAAACCTCCACTGCAGACATTAAAGAAAGACATCCCAAGCTCAAAGTCCAAACAGAAAGTCCAGGAAAGAAAGAACCTCAGACATTTTGATTTATATTTCTATTATTGTTTGAGATTACGAAGCTTCATGACATTGTAAAAGAAATTCACGTTTTCATAGAACAAAAAGCATCCATGGACAGCTTTCCATAGAGGCTGGCAGACTGATGTGTAACACATACATTTACATTTCATGGGAGTTGAAAGCACATTCATCTAAGTCATTTCTGTTATATTCTCTGACAGCTTTTGAAAATTGCCAGGCTAGGTTTTTGTGTTTGATCTTTTGACATTATTGGAGGTTGTATAAACAGGAAGCAATGAATAGCTTCAGCATCAATTAAGATAATTCTAAACAAACATGCTGTCATGGCGCTATCAGTTCTCTGTGGTGGGCATGTTCATGGACATGTGTTAAGACCACAGTGCAAATCCACTTCCAGTGGAAATGGCCGTCCTGGTGTTCCTCCACTCAACTGCAACTCTGGTGATATAGTAACCCAAACACACCCATACCATGGACTTAAATACTACACAGTGTGGTCCATATGTATTAATAGTTATTACATTATCTGGGGTGGTGGCAAAAGGAGTTTAGCCATGTGGAGGCTGTGCCACTTGCCCTGAGGGCCAGAGAACATGTCTTGACCTGCTTTATTTAACAGGAGCCTATGGCACTTGTTCTGCTACTAATCATCACAGGATGCACCACATAAAGCACATGGGCAGAAGCTAAACTACGCTGAGCTTTAGGGGTTCTCTGGCCCTTCTTGGCTTTATCAGTATGTATTAAATAATGAACAGGAAAGAGAAATCAGGTTGGGATGGAAATTGGTGATCATTAGGCCAATGATGTGTAGAGCCAGATTTATTAACAGATGTATTTTTAAACTCCCTTCAAGAAGAAAGTTGCATAGGCACTCTGGTGACTGACCTCCCAAATAAAAATAGATAAATTGTGTATCAAAAGAAAAGGGGAGGCAGCCTCCATTACCTTTCTGTGCAGAGGCTGCAAACCCTTCTCTAATCATTAATTCCTTCCATTGTTTCAGACCAGAATTATGTTCAATACTTCAACTCTGAAGCTGGTGGGAAGTTTCCCACTGCATTCAATCAGCTTTTGATTAGACTATTCTTTTAGCTGTTCAACGGCTGTCGTGGTTTAAGCCCAGCCAGTAACAAAATACCACAAAGCCACCCGCTCACTCCTCTCTACCCTGGACCCGGTGGGATGAAGAGGAGAAAATATAAAGAAAAGTTTGTGGGTTGAGACAAGGACTGAAAGGGATCACTCCTCACCTATGGCCATGGGCAAAAGACAGGCTCAACTTGGGGAAAAACAAAATAATTTTAACTTACTAGCAATGAAATCAAAACAAGGATAATGAGAAGTAAAACCAAACCTTAGAACACCTTCCCCCCACCCCTCCTTCATTCCCGCCTCAACCCCACTCCCAGTTCTCTCCATCTCCTCCCACCGGTGGCACAGGGGGACAGGGAATGGGGGTTGGGGTCAGTTCCTCACACGCTGTCTCTGCCGCTCCTTCCTCCTCAGGGGGAGGATTCCTCACTCCTCCCCTGCTCCAGCGTGGGGTCCCTCCCATGGGAGACAGTCCTCCACAAACTGCTCCAGCACGGGTCCTTCCCACGGGCTGCAGTCCTTCAGGCACAGACTGCTCCAGTGCAGGCTTTCCCATGGAGTCCCAGCCATCTTGGGGGCATCCCCCTACTCTGGTGTGGGATCCTCTTTCCCCGGGCTGTGGGTGGGCATCTGGTCCCCCGCTGCCCTCCATGGGCTGGGGAAGTACAGCCTGCCGTCTGCCCACGGGCTGCAGGGGCATCCCCTCCTCCAGTGCTCTTCCTCCCCTCCTTCCTCACTGCCCTCGGGATCTGCAGAGGGGTTCCTCTCACATTCCAAACTCCTTCCCCCACTACAGCTTCCCCTTCTTAAATCTGTTCTTCCAGAGGTGCTACCACCATCGCTGATGGGCTTGGCCTTGCCCAGCAGTGGGTCCGACTTGGAGCTGGGGAAGCTTCTAGCAGCTTCTCACAGGAGCCAGCCCTGCAGCCCCTCCCTACTGCCAAAACCCTGCCAAACAAATCCAAAAGAAGGTCCTGCACATTTACTATGGCTGCTAGTATGTAACATGGTCTTCTCAACATTTTTCTGGAGGAGATACTTTCCTTTCCTGGCATTAATTCTAAATGTCAGACTGAGGGATCCATATGCCCTCCGCCACTAGGGCTTTACTAATTAGTTGAACATCATTATATCAATAATTTCCATGGCATGGTTCTCAACAGTGTTCTGCAGGGAGACTTCCTAAGTGATTGTATTCCAAGAAAACCAAGAGGCTTTGCAATCTAAATAGATGACTGGAAAAGAGCTCCACTTATGCTACATGGGTGCTTCCTGAAAGGATTTGCATGGACATGAAGAGACAGTGCATTTTCTCCTAGCTGTAAATCCTGTGCAGACAGGATTCTTCTCTCATACCACTTGCAATGGGTGAGCTGGAAAGACACAAAGGACTCTCTTGTGAGCAAGAGACTGCAGAGGTGCTCAGACCATCCAGGTTTGCACTCATACTTCCCCTGTGATTAGGGGCAGTTCTCTAAGGGTGAATATATGTCATTGTACACAGTGTTGTGTACAGTTAGGCACAGAAGATGCGTAATGCCATTTCATGCAAAGCTTTTCTCCAGTGAGGCAAATGTGATAGTTCAGCCTCATCTCAGAATGGAAACTCAAAAGCAGAGAGCTTTTTCTAAGCAGTGTCTATTGTCTGTTTTCCTCTCCTCTCAACCTGCTGAGCCACAAGTGTGGAGCATGCTGTGCAACCAGGTCACAGTGAAAGGAAGCATGAAAACATTGTCTGGAAGGAAATACTTGATTCTCATTTCCTTACTACAAATAACTTTATAGCCATAGATTCATGGTACTTAATGACAAAAAATGATGCAACATGTAATCTGTGGAAGTGTCTACATAGTGTATTAACCAAGAGGAACACAAAAGGTATGCCCATACTCTGAGCCAACCAGAAGCCTTCTAAACTTGGTTATCTGTGAATGGGTTGACCATGGCTGGACGCCAGGTGCCCACCAAGTCGTTCTATCACTCCCCCCCCTCTTCGCTAGACAGGGG
>JANZLQ010000029.1:42882005-42903132 GCA_026212715.1 Elanus axillaris | reverse complement strand
CCAGCAGCTTCTCACAGAAGCCACCCCTGTAACCCCCCCCCACTACCAAAACCTTGCCACAGAAACCCAATACATTATCACAGCATTGGACCCTACTTAATGCACGCCACCTTTCAGGTGAACAAACTAACTCAGGTTCAGCACTGAGATAATTGTTTGCATTCAGCTTCTGGTTGCTCTACTCAGAGCACAGGCTAAACAAGTCTGCCTTTGCCCACAATCTACCATGTATGCCTGCCTACAACAGTGCCATGTGTTGAGTATAGCAAATGCTGGGTCCATGGTAAGGGACATTCTTCATTATGAGGAATAAGCAAGAGACTGTTTAATAGTCTACATGCAATTTTTTCTAGTAATGACACATCCCTCAGGAAAAAAGTAGGAGAAAAATCTCCTTTATTTTTTCCTGTGCTGTTCCCTACACCATAAAGCATGCCACTAATTGAAAATAGAAATTAAAAAAAAGGTGATAAAATTCCTAATGTCTTTAACCTAGTTTTGGGAAGAGTCAGGATTTCAAGAGCAGTTGCTTTGAAGACTGCCCTTACAGAATGGTTTAAGACTTCCCATATGAGGGTGTGTTCATGTGCACGTGTGAGCACCTTTCTGAGTAACTGTTTAGCAGGATGTACAATATAGATATGTTGGGAGTTAATCTGGCAAGTAGAAACTGTGCCCTAAGTGTCCCAAAGGGTAAAGAAGGGAATAGAAAGTTAACAGTCTATTGCAGCATCATATATTCCTTCCAAAAGCAATGTGCATCATTCTGAAAGGGTTTGTATGCATCTGTGGTCAAATCTGAACTTGTTGCAGCTTGAAATCCATGTAGACTTCAGAGCTCATCTGCTCTGTCCGATTTCCCAATAGTAATCCTTTCCTAAGAGTTTTATGAGAATTTCATAATAAAAGTCTATATTACAGAATTTTAAAAGTGCTCCAGTACAAACAAGTTTTCATTCAAATTGATGCTTCTGTTTATTTTTTGGCTACTTAAAAAAAGCATCAAAATATAGAACTGTTAGAAACGGGAGATGTGGAAAAAAGGCTCTGGTCTGAATGACCTAGATATAAAATGATAGACTAGTCCAGCCTGGGATGAGAGAGTTCACTTCCCTTTAAAGCACTGGACTAAATACCAGGCAATGTGTGTTTGTTTTTCCTGGCTTCCTGTGAAAACTTAAGCAGGACCACTTGAGCCTAGAACTTACCAACACAAACATCCTTGCATGCATACTTACATGATTACTATCTTTGAATTCAATAGATGGCCATGGGAATTAACTGTTTGCTGGATCAGCACCTTCACTACTATGGTTTACATCTTACTCATGTTTCACTAACACTTTAAAAACACAGACACCAACCATCTGAGATGCCACAGTGCCCTACAAATACAAACAAAAATATGTTCTTTGTCCCAAAGACATTACAGTCTATTCTTAAATTCCTGATTCATCAGTTTCTGCCATTTAAATTAGCATGTAAAATTTTCCTGATATTTCTCCCTGATTATATGCTATCTATGTTTTGTTCTGTGTGAGGAATAGAAACCCACACTGTTTACCTTGTGCAGCTTCTTCATGAACACTATCTTGGCTTTTGTAGGCAGTATCGCAGCAGTTCCCAAGGGAATGTTTGTATACATAATAATATTTATCTATAATCCCCATAGCAATTTTTATCAGATCAATGTTGAGCACTTCCATAAGATCTCTAGTATAAAATGGTCTATATCCTTGCATAGTTCTACCTAAGGAAGACTTTTTTTTCTTTAGATTAAACGAAACAGCATTTTTGCATTCCAAACTATGTGATCTTGTTACAATGGGAAGAGATTTATGCATCAAAATCCTATTAGTGTGACTGAGAGGAAGACAAATAAATGCTCTTGTATCAATCATTGCTATAATTGTTATTATTATTCAGGCTGATTTATAGAGGGCTATTGCTTTTGGGTAGGATATTAATAATCAGTCAGGTGTGCCAGACAAATAAGAGGACTCCAGCCTTGATGAGTTTAGAGGTTAGTGGACAAATTCTCCTACCATGGACATGAAAAGATATGGTACAAGGATATACTTGCAGAAGTGGTTGATATGGTATTTTAACCATGGATCAGATCCTACAGTGTCTGTTTGTCATTTATAATGATCTTAACAATGCCAGCCACACAAAGATTTGGGGTCCCAAACAGCATAAGAGTGCAGCATTATTTATCCCTCTTAGCACATGGGGAACAACTCAGGTAAAGACAGTGTTTCTGAGGTAGAACTAGTAATTCAGCCCACTTCAGTCATTACCTTAACTACTTCTCAATCAGGTAAAATTCTGATGTCTGCAAAAAGGAGATTAACAGGGTTTGGCCCAGTACATTAAAATGTGCTGAAGACAGAATGATGGCAAATCAACAAATGGACAGAATTTTCAGAGGTGAGGATGTGTGCCTATGAGGAACAGAAGCGAATGCATGGTGCTGTCTGTAATTACCAGTGTCATTGCAATTATTGCAAAGAACTTGACACAAAATAGAGTTGTGTGAGTATGCATGATAAAGAAAACTCTACTGTGATGTATGACCAGAAAAAAAATAGATTAAATGGCATCCAGTCCCAGTCCTCGTATTGATTTTCTAGTAGTTCCATTAACATGATACTTCACATAAACACTCTATCATTCTGAACATTTTGGGAGTGTAAATAATTACACCACTGTAATCCTAGTTGACAAATCTCACATCTCTTCTATATGGCCATGAGTCAGTACATATCAATCAAAGCTGAAGTGTATTTTGACATGGGAGTCTCTTAGACATAGCACATCTTCCTTGTGTTTAATTCTACCACATTCTAAAACATGATAATAGCCATTTGAATCAATCCTGAGGTGCAGGCGTGGGGCATGAATCACAGCATTCCTTCACGCTGCCACACAGCTTCTGAAATACATCAACAATCCATGTCTGAACATGGGCAGAGTTGTTTTGAACAAGGAAATAATTGATTGCCTTGTTCTATCATGGGTGTAAAACATCTTGTAAATTTTTTTACACTCTAGCTTTCTTTCACCTCATGACACAATAAAATTGATACAATCTGCATTTGAGAGTTATAAAGGTCTAGATAATATGAACATGAACAGGAAAAGGAAAGCCAAAGCTCAGGACAAGGAATCAGGAAAAACATGATCTTCTCCTAACTCCACCAGTAGCTTCATGTCTGACTGCAGAGAAAGCTTGATCTGGTAAAATGGGAACTGAAGCTGTCTGCTTCACCTGTATATCAGAGATTTTCACGTGAAGTTTCTGATCCCAGCACTGCTGAACGCAGCTGGTAGTCTGAAAATCTATAGGAAGGTCTTTTTGTCTACTAAATAGGTCTCAAGAGTAATCTGCACAAAGATGTTTTTCCACAGCAGTAAAATTTTTTGCTTTAAACCAATTAAATGCTATGGGATTGTTCCAAGTGGGATACTTTCTGGAGTCTATAAAATCTTCCCAGATGTGCAGTGGTAAATAAAAGATAGACAAACTCACAGGTAATTTTTGAATGAAAAAACACCAGAAAAACTGGAGACAAAGGCCTGGATTTAGAGGCAGACTCACACCTGCCAAGAGCTAAGATATCACCACCAGTAGCCAGGACCATCCCATAACAGGTTGCCCAGAGAGGTTGTGGATGTCCCATCCCTGGAAGTGTCCAAGGCCAGGTTGGATGCGGCTTTGAAGAGCATGGTCTAGTGGAAGGTGTCCCTGCCCATGGCAGGGGGGTTGGAACTAGATGATCTTTAAGGTCTCTCCCAACCCAAACCACTCCATAATTCTGCGATTCTATGAAAATGTAAAGGAGTTACAGTTTTCACCATTCCTAAGCATCAGTCCTTTGGGGTCAAATGAGAGAGATTTGAAGATGCCTTCCATATTTACACATTTACTGAGATTGCTTTCTCACTATCTTAGCAGCTGAATCTGCTCAGCTTTATATAAAATACATGTGTGTTTCTCTTCCAAAGATGAACAAGAAATGTCCGTTTATCCTGGTGATTAGGACAGGGGCAGGAAACTTCAGATTAGTTGAATCGAGCAGAGAAGGGATTTAAAACTGAGCCTGCATCTCAGGCAGGCAGCCCTACAGCTGGGTACTGGAATATGACATAGGCCACAATTCTAATTCCACTTAGCAAATTAATGAGCTTGGGATAAAATTCAGGGAAAATCAAGGATTGGGACTCAGGGCTCCTTCACCCACAGGTCCCCCTTCTGTAGCCTCCTTTTTTGCAGAGCTCTAACAGGAAGGATACAAAATGGCCCTAGTGCCATAGTCCCCTTGGCAGGTCAATACAACCAGTCTGAACCCTGGCAAGGTGATCACCCCCACACCATCTGCCACAACCAGGATGGATTTCCCATGAGGAAAATGTGCAAAGGACAGAAGAGAACAGCATCCCTTCCCCTCCATCCTAGTGTGTTACTCAGCAAAGGGGCACACAGCTGCTGGGCTTCATGCACCAGCTGGAGGTGGGTGATGGCTGTTGCTGGAGCCCCCCGATGGGTTCCTCATCTCCAGGGATTGGGAGGGAGTCTTGAGTTTCACTCTGCACACCTCTGAATTGGCAGCTGAGTGCAAGAAGAAATCAGGCACTTAGCTGTTCAGCCTATGATGCTACGAGTGGACTTAGGTTTTGGCAGCTGGGGAGCTAAGAGAAAAACATGGAAGTGCTGATTGATTGTAGGTGCTTCAGAGGTTAGCTCATACTGGAGAGAAGGCTGTCAGAATTGTTCTCCTGGATTTAAGCATTTAATCCTGCAATGTGAAACTCAGTCTGTATCCTCTTTTTTTTTTTTCCTATTTTAACTGTAGAAACTCACAAAATTACTATATACAAGTAAAGTAACACTACATTAGATTTTTATTTTTAGTTGTCAGAAAATCTTTACCTGAAATACAGTTGAATGCACTTAAATCAATACATGTTAAGGGAATACACCTATTAAAAGACAAAAGGTAAATTACAAGTATAACTCAAGTTTATAAAAGGAATAAAATCACTAGAAGAATTTTAGTTTAAGTCAATAATCGTGATGATGATTATAGCCGTATCAAACTCTTCTGAGCTAATAATTCTTAATGGAAAAAAAAAGTTAAAATATACTTTCTGTGAACAAAGGTTAAGCACTCAGCCAATTTTAAACGTGTTCTTGATGGCTAGAAATCAATGTATGCCTTTGGCAGATATTGTGTATAAACATACATAAAAGCAATGACTAACACAATATTATAACTTGAAAGTGCCCAGTAGGTGTGTCTTATCTACAATGTTATCCTACTGCAAAATCACAGGCACGATTTGTTGACGAGGCATCAACTGTTCAGCAGCAGAATTGCTCAACAGAGAGGTGTTAAAAAGGGTTCAAACCCTGAAGGCTTTGAACAAAAAATTGCCACTGAAGCCAGCAGGAAAAGATGCAGGGGGTGGGGTGGGGGTGTGTGTGGCTGGTTCTCTGTGTCTCCAAGCTCTGTGTACACACATAAAGAAACAACCTACTCCACTGGCTCCAAATAACACTTGGCTCAATGACATTTTTTCTCCTCTGTTTTCAAAGCTTTTTATAGTATTACTCCTTTTCAGCTGTACACACAGTCAGCTTCCTGACTGGGAAAAGCTCTGAAGGACAAGAAGGGTAAATTTTCTTGGGAACTACTCAAGGCAGGAGAACTGGATTGACACCAGGAAATCATAGGGCTTCTCTCTGATATGAATGAGAGCTTACAGGAGTTGTTCTATGTTACTCCAACTATATAGTCCCAATGAGAAGCATCATAAGGAGGTAGAAAATCAACATTTTCTTCTTTTCTGTGCTACTACTTACTATTGCTGCAGTGAATAGAAATGAAAATTTCCCTCCTTGTCTTCAGAGTTATTAAAAACCATCCAGTTTAGTTGTTACAGTCCCATTCATTAAGAGCTGATGCTGCAGGAGCCCAAAGATGGATAGTGAGTCTGCTAAGGTGAAATAGGTGGTACTGGTGGGACAAATGGTTTCAGAACTGGAGTGGGGGCTGGTAGGGAAAAACTAAGTAAGATGTCTGATACTATGAAGAAATTCCTGTTGACTTACAAAGTAAGACTTGGGGTGGGGGGGAATGGAGGTTTGGAAGCAGTTGTGCTTTTTCTGAAGTGGAGGAAATGCTAGTGGCACTTTAACAGCTCTCTCACTTGACTAACTCATGAGCATGGGTCATTTCTTACATCAGTGAATAAATAGGGCTCTAAAGCTCATGATGTCTCTGGGAAAAGAATTATCACAGGAACTCCTGTTACTACTCCTGAGGCCACATCTAACAAATTTTCGACATGGTGATGACCCTTTCATACAGAAAATGGACTCAAGTGTAACTCTTATTGTCTTCATGTCTTTTTAAAAAATCCTTTACAAATCACAAAAAAAAACCCCACAAAAAGTTTTCCCAAAATACCTCTTCTGGCCTTAGATTTCTATCACTAAATCCAATTTTATGGGCAAGAAGATGTTATTCAGTTAAATATTTAGGCAATCAAATAAGTCAAGTTCTTCATTAGTAACACTGAGAGCAATTATAACAGTTCATTGTATATCTGCAGTTTCTGTATGTGCTTTGATGAATGTGCAATGAACACATCCTACAAGACTACTGCTGAAGTGAGTTAAGAAGCTCCAACCTCTAAAAAAAATCACAGTAGTGAAACGTACCTATCTCTAGGCCATATCAAGAAGCCTGCATAACAGTAGAAAGTTAAGAGGTAGACATGTATATAAATACACATTATACTAACGTGCTATTCAGGTAGGTCTATGAGATATGGAAAGTGTACAAGATACTGTGATTGATATCAATTCTCCTACTAAGACACAGCTGGACAAAGATTCTTCTCTCAAAGAGTGATGCTTTGTGTGGTTTTCAAAGGGATAAGCTAGCAACAGCAACTGATAAAATTACCAGGTGCCAAATTCAAAACTGGTGCAGAAATGGAGAAAATTACATTCCCTTCTTCTCACCTGAACCTTTGTATCATGTGTCAATCTCCCATAGGCCTGCTAACACCTACTCCATCAATGCACAAGGGAGTCTAAATGGATACAATTTAAATATCAAGGCTTCAAAAAGGGGTGTAGGCAGAAGCAGGCTGAAAACATCTCTGTCATCTGTGGTCTCATAGATTATCTACTGTCTTCTCAAGATAGAAGTTATACCTATTTTGCACTTCCTTGCGCAGTGATAGAGTAGGGAGGAGGAAGTTTTAAGAGTTAGACCATGAAATACATCAAACATACACATACCTCTGTGTCTTCACTGAGAGAGGATCTAATTTTCCATGCTTTCAGCACCAAGAACTTGGAAAGCATACAGCTAACTAGGCACTGGGGATAGCAGAGGTATTTTGATTTGTTTATAAAAACTGTCAAGCACCACCCACATTCTGTCCTCAAGTGACCCAGTTATATTCTGCTGTGTGAAGATGAAGCACTGAGATATCTAGCAGCACACAGAGTGCAAAATGTGTTTTATGCTCCAGCAGGATAGATGAGCAACCAGCACAGAATAACGATAATAAAGACACTATCCTTAATAAGACGCTTGAAGTCCTTTTCTCCTGAACAGGATTAAGCCTTGTTTAACATTCTAAAATATTTGCACAATGGCTTTTGTGTTTCAAGGGTTTGGGGTTTTTTTTTAGGCTTATTCTGGCTAAGATGCAAAGCAGAAGAGCCAAAGCCTATACAACACAGAAATACAAAGGGGTAACAGTGGGCTATAAATAGATCAGAACATGAAATAGGCAGATGGGCTGTTCTTTAGGCATTTCTGGCAATGGTGGGAAATGGAAATGCCAGCAGGTTTTTGTGACAGTGGGCTTTGGCTAGCTGCATCCCAGCTGGGCAGGCTCAAACAGTTCAGGTCAACAGGGGCAGGACGGACCATGCATTGCACTACAACTCAGGAAAGATGGGCTTCGCTCTTAGCTGGGACACGGACTTGCCATGTGACTGACCTGGACACTTTCAGGCGGGACCTTTCCCACTTTACTGCAGCCATTTTAAAAAGTTATTGTCTTTTTTGAGCCATTTAAAAGCTTGTTGTCTAGTCAAAGCTAAGTATAGAGACTTCATTTGTAATCAGTTGAGAGTGCTAAACACCCTCTGGTTCTCCTTACACAGGATAAGTGTGTAAGATAGATGGGGTCCACTGGCTGTTGTCCTATCATTCTCAAGTGATTATAGTTCCTAAACAGCTTAAGTTGAGCGAGAGAAATCTCATTTTCTGTCCTTTTCCCATTCTTTCCATCTTTCTTCTGCCTACAGACAGTGTTTATGCCAAAGATATTCCTGCTCAATGTATTTCCAGCATAACCTCACACGAGGCTGGATGCCTATTGGAATGCAAATAATTAAAACATCAGTTCTATTTTATTGTTTCAACAAAATGTAGTGGAAATTCTAATTCCTCTGCTGTTTTTCCCATCTCTGGTCTGAACTTTTTTCTTATTCTTCCATGAGAGCAACATCTTCTGTCTGACTGCAAGCAATACAAGAGTTAAACGAGCCTCCAGAGAACCAAAAGATATATGGAGGAAAGCAAAAAAAAAAATGCAGGAGCTGGAAACGGTATTCAGGCTTGTGTGACAATTGTTTCCATTTTACAGTCACAACAGAGGCAAGGTGAGACCAGGTTAAAAGAGCAAGGCGAGCCAGTTAAAAGAGCTGCCTGAAACAGTGAACAAGGGAAAACATATGTAGGAATCAAATTCCTTGTAAGAAAAGTCCATTGCATTTGTTGGCCAAAAGTCAATTGGGAACATTTTGTTGGAGCTTGCCAAAATGCTGAGCAAATGCTGCACTAGAAAAGTAAACAGTTTACACAGCACTGGCAGTCCAGAACTGAAGGAAAGGAGCTTAGTAAGTATGGAGTACAGCAGGTCACAAAGCAGTGATTAATGGGTGCAGGAATTTCAAATACACCTGCACAATATGGCCTGAAAAGATGGATTGCCAAATGGCCTGTGAGAAATTAGAGCAGGGGGATATATGTTTTGATGTGACACATTCATTCCAATAGAGGAGAAAGTGATTTCTGAATTTCACCTATTGCAGTGGTTAGGGGAGGGCGGTTGTTCTTTAGGGGAAAAATGAGCTATCAGCAATTTAATAACAATCTCATTTGTCCCTGTGATACTGGCTTGGGTCTTCAATTCTTTTCCAATGGTATCTTCTTCCCAACTCCATAGTTTGTCTGTGAATGATGAAAAATCCCTAAATTAAAATCTTCGGCAACAAGAATTTAATAACAAGAATAGGTGAAGCTTAAGTTGCACATGGAGGAGTGATGGATTTTTCTTCTGGTTAGACTGGAAAAATAACTTTAAAACTACTAGCGGCATAGCTCACATATAGTCCTATGAATAGCTTTGCCCTTATTCAAATTCTACGGCAACTTAGGCTAATAAGCCTTAGTGTTAATTAGAGCTCTAGAGTGATAGACTTGACATTTCAGATGGGCTTGTTACCAAATTTAACAGCTTATTCCATGAAAAATGGCATTAGTGAAGATTTTAAATAGCAAATCCACATGCTAGTATTGCTTCTCCAAGAGCACTAAGACAATCAGGAATAGTCTACAAAGCTTTGGGAAAATGCAGTATTACCTGTATTTTCTTGGTCATATAGAAGGACTCTCAGTGTATGCTCTTGGACAACAGTACATTCCCATGCTCATCCCATTCAAAGGCAATTGGACTAAAGCCACAGCACATCAAACCTTACTCCTGGTGTCAAGCAATGGGTTCAGAATCGCAGCTTTTTTTTTTAATAAAGAAAACCTCTCAATCATTTTATTTGTAGCCATTACACTCACAAAGAAAATTAATGAAGCTGTAATTGAAAAAATGATGCCTGCCAAAATCAGGAGGCATCTAAAATTATACTCCTGGGAGGTGTGAACATCTGGTTTTAATTCTGCAACCTGTTGATCTTCTCAGCAACAATAATACCAAAGCACTTTGTGTTTCTATATGTGTGCACGTAGAAGGTAAAGGGAAGGTAAAGGCTGAAATCTCTTATCACTAAAGAAGGCCCTTGTCTGCAGACAAAGTAAAATGGGACAAAAGTCTCAGCGGTTAAAGGAAAAGAACTAGTCCCACTTACACACAAGGCAAGGTACAATGCACAAGAAATACTTGGGCTTGAGCAAGAAGGAACCAGCTGTGGACTTGCCCAGAGCCCTGAGTTGCCTTTATGTGGTTCTGTGCATGCAAACTATTTTGCCTATACTTGAAGGCATTTAAGTGATTTGTAAGCCTCTGTGAGCAACCTCCATGTGCCTAGATGTCTCCTTCTGATGAGAACACAGAAAAATCCCAGGATATTTTTTATAATTCAGAAATCTCATACAGATTCTTTCAAGGCTTAGAAAGTTGGCGAGTGTGTGGACCCATTTCCCGACAAGACCACCTTGTGTGTAACACAACTAGTGAGGACAGACAGTAGTAGCTTTCCAGGTTCCTCTATGAGTCAGCAGGAAGGGGATATGAGCCCACTCTTTTTCTTTGTCCCAATGCCATTGTAGGCAGAAACCTGCTGGTGGTTTCTTGGTTGCTGCTTCACCTTGTCACATACCTGCTCATGACAGCTTTGGAGACTCTGATCTTTTTCTATCTCTAGTCAGGACTAGCTTGACTCATGTTAGAGACAGCGTCACCCATGTTTCTTCCTTGTCAAGAACCTCAGGTCACTATGCTGTAAGAAGAGACCAGTCTGCAGCTTTCCTTTCCACACTGGGGATGCAGAACTGCTCCAGTGAGACCTCCAATGTTTGTAGCACCAAAAGGCCAAAGGACTTTTGGATGCTCTGTGTTTAGGGAGAACAGCTGTAGCATGCAAGAAGGGTAAGGGAAACAGAGAAATGGAGATGAAGGAGCTCAACAACTCAGAAAAATTAATTTCCCTACACATTTATATTGTTAAATGTGGTCATCCAAGACTGAAAATTTTGCTACGTGCAAATAGGAGAATTTAATGTTCCATTTTGCCATTTGTGCAGACAGACTGAGTCACATGCAATATTTGCTACAGGGTTTGTTTGGGTTTTTTTTTTTTCCTTTTTTGACAATCCGTTTTACAGAGCTATTTCAGGAGATGCCCGTGAGCACACCAGAGAGGTGTTATATCAAAACAAAATACACCTGATTAATTATCTAACAAGGGAGATGTTTGTACAGCCAGTACCATTCATTTTTCATGTGACAGTGCAGGCTTTAAGTATTAGTAACCACCAATCCGACACTGCCAGAAGGATGAAGTTGCCCTCCACATGATCATTTCTTCCTGTCTCACACACACATCAGCGTGCTGTCAGGGATGTCCCAAGTTCACCCCTAATCTTTCCTTTATACCTGTCCCAGTGACTGTGAGCCATTTCAAATAATGAAATTGGATTTTATCAATGACATTAAATTGTGGTTCA
This sequence comes from Elanus axillaris, assembly GCA_026212715.1. Classification (NCBI taxonomy): domain Eukaryota; kingdom Metazoa; phylum Chordata; class Aves; order Accipitriformes; family Accipitridae; genus Elanus; species Elanus axillaris. Next base: position 42,891,637 of record JANZLQ010000029.1, on the reverse strand, counting down.
AGAAGATTTTGTAGAAGCATTTAAAAACGTGAAATTATTACATTAGGGAACAAATTCCCTTTTCTCTCATGTTCGTCAGATTCATTCCCCACTAATGAATACAGAGAAGAATGGATCTACAAAGAATTTACCTTTGAGTTTTAAAGGAGGTTTAATGTTTGGATTTGGCTATAACTTCAATTTCCTTTCATGAATATTTTATTTAAATCCTGTATTAATCACAGAGTCACAAAGATAGCCTGCCTCCTGCTTCTGCTTGCACTCATTGTCTGTCACAGAAGCACTTTCTCTCAACCTTAAATATCTCTAATTAAAAGTTTCCCTCAAGCCAACTGATACCTGTGTGATTAATAGGCTAGCTAATAAATAAAATGCACCATGCTACTTTAAGATCATTGTACCATAAAAGCACAGAAAGGGTGCCAATGGCCTCTTCATTTTGAAAGACATTTATTAAAGAAACAATGCAGAGGTCCTAAGGGTCCTGAAGTGCTCCACATCATTAATAACAAAATAAACCATATACTGAGAAACCTGCTTCAGACATGTTCATTATTCTAAGCAAGGAAGCTAAGCAAATGGCAGAAAAAATCCAGAAGAGTGAAGAGCAGCACAGGGATTGTTTCTCCAATGGATCACTATCCATCTCCTCCTTGGTGTAAGCGAGTGTGAACAACAGGGAAGGACTGGATGTTGCTGGGATGAAGTCTTTCCCTCCTAGATTTCAGGTTCAAATACAAGCCAGGTTACTGAATACAGTTCTCATCTGATGGTTCCTGTTTGGGCTCTGAGTTAAGTAGTCTCGGTAGAGGTTTGAGACAGCCTGAGGCTCATATCCAAAACTAGGGCAGCTTCTGTAGACAGGGGCATGAGGACTCAATTACAGCCTTATCTGTGCTTAGGGAAAATCTCTTCCAGTGAAAGGAGCTCAGACCAGGTAATTGCACTGATGTGATCTTAGTCTGACAGTCAAAGTGGTGCACAGATCTTTCCCTGCCAGGAGGTAGTAGCCACCTTATGGTAATAAACGCTACAGCACTGATGGCTCATCTTGGGTTAGTCCATAATATAGCAATAAGATCTACTCTGGAGCAGATCAGAGAGAAGAGATGTAACCCTTAGCAATCCCTCTGCCACTCTGTGATGTGATAAGCCTGGCGTAATATAACTCTCAGGCATGCTGACCCAATCACCTTGCAGGGCAGGCAGAGGTGGCAGAACCAGGCTCATGTCTCCTGTCTAGACTTTTCCATGCGTTTCAGTAAAGAGAGAAGCAGCTCTGTGAAACCAGATGAAAACACACACCCGTGCTCTGAAAGAAAGTACAACTCAGTGTTGAACTAAAGTTTGGTATAGCTGACTTGTGCTACAACAGTAAAAGTTTGACAGTTTGTAAGAAAAAATAGGCATCAACTCTTGCATCTCACCAGCCTCCAAGACAGTCAGGCCTTGTTTCTATCACATTCGAGTGCATCTTCCATGTGCAATCATATAAATCTGCCTCCATAACCCAGATGCTTAGCACTCTGAACCCAATGCTGAAATGATATTTATTTATGCATACTTTGCCTTTCCTCTCCCCCATTTGTGTCACTGTGACTCCCAGTTAATAAGTAGGTTCCTTACTCCTTGTTTAGCCCAGGCTTCTCACAAGAGTTGCTTAACCCACTAATATATACCACAAAAACACACCTGTGTTACAGATCCATGGGAAAACCACCCAAATCCTCTACTGTCTTCTCACCAAGGCTGTATTCAGCTTTTTTCCCTGTACCCACAGTTAGGCAGTGAGTTAGGCAAAGAACAGTCTCAATCTCATGCAGTGCTCCGTGGTTTGGCACTGATTTGTCAACAAAAAGAAGGGAATCTGGAGCTGGCTCTGCTCCTTGAATGGGATTCTCTTCCTCTGCCGTGGTATCAACTGAGCACGACAACAGCCAGTCGAGTAGCTTACTGAAAAAATTCAGCATCCCAGAACCCAAACCCACAAAAGCACTTTCCATCACCATTGCCATTTTTTGCAACAAAACCCTTGGGGACAGCTCTAATTAATAGATCACTGCCATCAGTAGCTCTTGTAGTAGCCTGCAGCAAAAGGTCAGGTAGTATCATTGGTCATTCCTGTTTTGTTCTAGCTATCAAAGTGAATGTCACTTCCTTCAAAAGGGCAAAATGAAGGTCAGCAGTCCATACACACACATTCAGATGATATGCCAGGTTACTATCAGTATCAAAACCAGACATCCCTGCCCATGTCCATGAAATGGACCCCATGACCAGTCTTCATCTGAATACAATGTATTCTCTTACCCCTGGTTTCCTCTGCCCTCCTGAAGCACTTTTCTTTTCAAAACCTATTAAGTCTCTTAGTGTGGTCAAAGTGAGTGGCCGAATCCATCCATAACTACTTAAAACAAAATTCACAGTGGGCTGGGTTAAGTCCTACCCAGCAAACAAAATTAACCTAAATCTAGATTCAGCCATGCTCACCCAAGGCCTGGGATCTCTCTCTCAAGGACTCTATGATGCAAACATCTGTATCTGAGACAGCTGTCTAGGTACCTGTTGTAGCCAATGGAGACATAACCAATAAAGCCAATTGGTGTTTGGGAGAGATACTTCATACAGAACGGAAACGTCCACTTTTGACTAAAATGAATGCAGTACCACACTGGCTGACTCTGACTCTCCTCTGGCTACAAAGGGAGACTGAGGTGAGCTGCTTAGTTGTAGATGCCCATATTCTCAAAACACATATTCACTTAGATGAATCCCATCCCAGAGTATCCATTAATTTACTTAGCTGTTCCACTGAAATGACTAGCAATAATCACAGTCAAGCTCACAGCACACAGCTCACCGAGTTATTTAAAATCCAGCATGTTTACTCCATCCAAAGCTGATCAAAACTGTAATAAAAATAACTCCCACCTGTTTGTGCTTGTGTAGGAGGCCTCCAGTGGCATATAAATGGCATACATTTTTACTGACCTCATCTTGGTTACATCATCAAGACTTCCAATGTCAGACACATTTCACCAGCTTGACACACATAATTGCATGAGACGCATCTGTAAATACAAGTCATTTACACTGCATAAACATATGCTTCAGCTGAAGCCCACATGATATTCATATAGCAGATTTATGTCCTCTCAGTGGTTCGTGTGAAGCTAATAATAAAATGATATAATATACCTGCAGTGTTGGGATGGCTGTAGTTAAGTGAAGCAGAGGTTTTCCTCAGCTCCTCGGAGTGGTTAAGGTGATGTCAGCTTTGTAAGAGGGGAAAGAGGGATTATGTATGTGTGGCTATCACCAGAACCTGTGACATCTGTGGAGCATTTGGAGTCGGTGGCGGTGAAAACATGTTAAAAATGGTGGAGTAAAAAAGCAGTAAGAGACTCAGAAAGTTTCCAGAGATTATCTTAACAAGTCATGGGACATTGGAAGCTCTTTTGTTCATGGAAAATTCATTAGCTCTGTTTTTTAGGAAATATCCTTTCTTTTAACTCTACCCTGATGTAGAAAACTGTTCCTGTGATACTTGACTGCAATTCCAGCCCACAGCTGAGACATGACTCCACATTGCAAGTCTCTATTCAAATTCCATCCTCAATCTCAAATTAGTCATTATTTAGAATAAGAGGACTGGGTCTGTTATTTCATTTCAGATTCAGTTTAGAAGATGATTACACATTAGAAACAGAGAGAAAAAATATATTTTACAACATCTGCTAAGACCAAAAAAAATAGCCAGCTGTACAATACTAAGAATACCAAGTCAGTAGAGGGGACGCCATCAAAAACCTTGAAGTTATGAAAGGATTCATAGGAAGTTTGAAAGTCCCCTTAGCATTTTTTCATTGCAAGGGCAGAAAATGATCTGGAGCAGCAACAGAGCACATTTCAGAAATGCTTTAAACCATCCTCACAAAAATAGCTTACTACATATCTGCTTGTTGCAATCTACATGCTTTCTAGCAACATAAACTAGCAAGCTCCTGAAGAGGCTTGCATAAAAAAAGAATATAGTGGCCAAGGTAAAATCATGTAGCTTAGATAAGTCAGTTCTTTTACTGATGCACTTAAAGTTGCTTATTTCAACTGAAAAATATTAGACTTATTGTTAGATATTTTAAGAATATTTAAAAACATAAAAAAGAAAAATTCAGGCAGCAACTTCAAGGATCAGGTTGTACATAAATAATTAGGAACATATACTTGTGGCATTACTTCAATTTTAAGCTTCACTCTTGCCCAAAAAAAATTAGTTCCAGAACAACTGGAATTCTGCAGGAAATCACATCAAATTTTGACATTTAGTTTTCAGAAGAGGAAAAATGTTTTAATAAACAAGTTTCATGGTAGTTAAAAACAATATTTGTTTCAAAGTTTTTAATGCCGTAATTGATAATAAATATTTTTAATAAGCCAAAACCTGAAGAAATCCATTTGGATTTTTTCAATCCATTTCAATCCATTTGGAATTTGTGTAAGAGTTACCTATGCAGACAATGTTGATTTTATTTTGTTTTCCAAATCAGAGCGTAACCAGAGCTCAAAACCTGGAAATCGTCTCAGACATCTCTCTGCTGTTTTCTCATATCCATTTCCAACACTAGAATTTCAGAATCGCTTCCATTTTGCAACATGTAACAGCATACGCTTTCATCTTAAGAGTTGTGCAAGACAACTGCCACTACCTTGCCAGTGTTAAACTTTCAAAATCATCTACAGCGTGAAAATCATGAGAGTCATCACTGACACTTCCGTACAATAAAGGAAGCCTCAGCACTGGATGGTTTCAGAATGTACATGATTTAGTCAATCCCAGTGATAGAATAAGAATAGGTACATGACGAGTAAAATTTACAAGTTTAAGATTTATTCTGAGAATCATCATTGCCAAATCACACTCTTTATGTTGCTGCTCCATTGCTAGTAGAAATTATGGGGGGAAAAAATGCATTCTTGATAGCACATGCTGTCAAGAGAAGTGATCATTTCATTTTCTGATACACGATGGCTGCACAAAATACCTTAGATTGTATTTAATGAATGAATGACATCATAAACTTGAATCAGACACTGCCAGGAGCGCAGCAGTGTTTTTTCTATGATCCCTCAGTAGCAGTTGCTAAATAGGAAACATTTGTATTGGAGTCACATTGTGTTTTGTGTAATACTCAAGACTTCTTTGGAGCAAGGCAGTGAAAAGCTACTCATACACGTCGCGGCTGGCTTCCTATTCCACAAAGTATTTTAGCTCTAATCCACAGACTAATGTTCCTGCAGTTTCTGAAATAGAAATCTCCTAATCCTGGCATCCAAGACATTACTGCATTCAGATGATAAAAGACTGGGTTTGTTTTCATTTTTCTCTGTTTACAAATGTAAATTCCGTTGTGCATTTCTCAAGAGGTTGTTTGCAGAGCATGGCAGAAATTAGTTTTTCTCTCCTGCAGAAATTTCAGTGATTTCAATTCCTTCTCTTTGTCTCTTTCCATACTTTTACTTCAGATGAACTGAAGACCCTTGAAAAGTACTATACAAAAATCCAGAGTAACCATCCTCAGACAATACTATGAGCAGAAACAAGAATTTTAACACCATTTTTGCTCATTATAAAACACTTCTGGATGAATTTTGTTCAGTCTTCTCTGTTGAAGGTTGAATTCATTCAATTAATAATTGTAATAACACAAATTGCGATAATTAAGTTAGATTTCTGACTTTGCATTAACTCATTTCCTTTCTCTCATGGATTAGCAGAGGCAGGATCCTCCAGCACAGGGGAAATAACAAATGGTTGGCACAGAGGAGAAAAGGAAATAACATGTTTCAGCAGTGAATTGCTTCTGTGATCCGGGGGCTCTAGTTCAACCATGAATAAGGAGAATCCAGGTTCAAATCCTTGATCTAATATTTTGTTTCTTTACACAAAGGGAAAGAATTGTAAGTGGTAAGGCAAAAAGACCCAATTCAAAGTAGCAAGGATTTGAAATCTCAGTCCCAATCACATATACCCCTGAAGAATATCTACTGAACTAATGATTTTTCTGGGGAAGATCACCCTTCAGCCTGTATCTCTCACTTGCCTTTCTTTAGCTCCTGAAATACTAACCTGAACCTGATACACTTCCTCTGATAAACTTTTTTTTTTCCAAATGTTTACCCGAAGAAATAGATATTAAAAACTTGACATTTCCCAGTGGAAACCTAATTTGTCATATAATTTCCAGCAAACTAGTTAGCTGCAAATGTGTCACATCTAGCTGGATTCAGCAGCTGCCACTCACGATACAATGCCAACAACACTCACTCAAACAAGTAAATGAGGACAGGATTGCAGGTCTAACTCTGACCATTTTCTCTGCTTATATGAAGCCCACTTTCTCTCTGCACCGATACTCAGACATGATACATGTGGCCAGAGTTAACTACTAACCACTCCTGCTACTTTTTATGTCCCTGTACGATTATGCATATTTTAGCGCAAGGAAAGAGCCTCCCGCAGGAAGACTTTGAAGAAAGACACTGTGGATAATTCCTAACTCTTCTCCACTCCCAGACAATGCTTAGATGAATGCAGAATGGATGACCAAGTGACCTACATTTATTGCTGTTTCCAGTCGGAGTTAATTGAAGGGTTGCAATCAGGTATCTGTATCTGGAAATTCTTTACATTCCTGTAGACAGTGTGGCAGTGTTAGCCCTTCCCTGAACAGCAGAGACAGTATGATGCTGTGTCTGGTCTCTGGAGTATGTGTAGGCTCCACATGGTCCCCTGAATATCTACACTGAGGTGCTGGCTGGACTGTATCACAGCTGCTTTCTGACTTGCAAATCCACATTCCTGCACATCGTATCTAGAGCAGAAATTTAAGGGAAATCCAACATACATTGCTGTGTGTTTGGGTCTTGTTCTAATTTGGCATCAGGCCCCACAATATATATAAAATTTTAAAATATGACTATTTCTCCTGTCACTGTCAGTACTTATATTGCTATTTGCATGCATTTGCCAGTACAACTGCCTGTGTTCTTCAACCTGTTTAACAGCAGCCAGTTAGGAAGCTAACAAGAAAGGAGATGCTGAGATATATTACAGCAGAATGGTAGAGCAGAGAGCTATCAATGCTCTCTATCGAAGATAGTGACATGATGCTGTAGGAAGGGAAAGATACTCCAGGCCCCTAGGGAAGCCTGGACTACAGGGCAGAGGAGCAAAGGCATCTTTAAAGGAATCAGTTAATACTGGAATAGTCTTGAATTCTGTTGCATTTTGTAAAAAAAACAAAACAAAACAAAACAAAAAAAAAGAAAGTTTTTCTTCCCCAGAAGGGTTTATAATCTACAGGGACAAACAGGTGTTATCCTAGTTTACGGATAGGGAAACTTGAGTTATAGTTGCCATGAAATGACTTAATTCACTATCTTTAGCAAAGGAAGGAGGGAAAAGAGAAAACTAAAAGCAATGTTTTTCAAGAGGGCAGACTTCAATAAACACTGTAAATTGGTGGGTGAGATCTCCTCGGAAACAAGTTGAAGTGACAAAAGAGTCCAGAAGAGTTGGCAATTCTTTAAAGAAATGACAGTGAGGGTACAATCAGAAGCCATGCCAACATGAAGGAAGGATAGGAAGTGTAATCAGAAAACAATTTGGCTAAAACATGAGCTCTTCAATGACCTGGAGCTAAATAAAATGTACAGGAAGTGAAAACTACATTGAAATACTAAAGACAAGTACGAATGAATGGCATAAATATGTGGGGAAAAATTCAGAAAGGCGAAGGTACAAAAAGAGAGGAAATTAGCAAAGGAAGCAAAAAGCTTTCTGTAAGCACATTTGCAGTAAAAAGAACTCCAAGGAAAAACAGTGGTTCACTGCTAAACAGAGAGAACAAGTTCCTGCCAGAGGAGTCCCAGAAAAGTGAAATGTTTAGTCCTTTTCTATTTCAGCTTTCACTGGAAAGGTCAACTATGACTAGACGGCTGATAAAACCAAGGGGCAATAACTCAGGTTACAACAGGGGAAGATCAGATCAGAGAATACTTAGATAAGGTAGATGTTTCCAGTTCAGTGGGGCATTAGGACATTTATCCCAAGTTTCTTAAAGAACAGGCAGAAATAATCCCACAGGCATTTAGCAAATCTCTTAGAGAATTCATGCAAGATGAGTAGGGTCAGAAGAAGAGACAGCCAGCCACCTACCTCTATGAAGGAGTAAAGGAGGAGCCAGGGAATTATCAGTCTGACAGTCTAACTTGATTCCTGGAAAAATACTGGAACAAACAATCTAACTCCTTGTAAGCACCTAGGCAGTAACAAGGAGAGGAGTAGCAGCCAACATGGATTTGTCAAGAACAAGTCATGTCAAATGAATCTAATTCCACTCTACAACAGGGTAAAAAGCCTTGTGGGTAGAGGAGGAAAAGAAAATGTCATACGTCTTGACTTTAGTGAGGCTTTTGACACTGTCTCACATAATTTTCTCATAAGTAAGCTAAGAAAACATGGTCAAGATTAAACTACAGAGAAAAGGCATGCAAAGCTGGCTGGAAATCTGCATTTTAAGAGTAGTTTATCAGTGATTTGATGTCAAAATGGTAGGATCATATCAGGTAAGAATCAGAGGTCTGTCCTAGGTCTGGTAAAGTTCAGTATTTTCATGAGTGATGAGAAAGAAGGGATAACAGTATGTTTGTTGCATTTACAGATAAAACCAAGCTCAGGCAGGCAGTCTGTAAACACTCTGAAGGATGGAACAGGAATCAGAAAAACTGTGACAAATTAGAGAGGTGACCTGGAAAAATGAGGCCCAATTTGATAAGAACAAGTGGAATACATTCACGTAGGTGAGAATAGCAATTTGTTCAAATACAGGACAAAGAACTGCTGGAGAGACAAAGAAAGTGATTTGAGACTTATGGTAAACCACAAACTGAACATGAATTAACAATGTTACACTGTTGTTAAAAAGATAAATATGACAATGGTGCATGCAAACAAAAATGTCACCTGTAAGACATGTGAAACATCCCTCCTGCTCTGCTCAGCCCTGCAATATTGCATCCAGCTTCAGGAAAAACTGACTGCAGCAAGAATGCAATGTAGAGAAAAATGTGACCCAGGAGGAAAGAACTGGGATTGTCTTGGACTAGGAGAAGTCTGAAAGGAGACATGAAAACAGTCCTGAAGTATTTGAGAGACAAAAGGAATAAGCTCTTCTTATATGCTGAAGCTAGGATAAAATATATGGATTTTAATTGTAGCAAGAAATCCAACATTAAAAAATTAATTTGACAGGCATCTGTGTGGCTGTACGTTACTCCCCCCCCACCCCCCCAAGTCCTGCCAGCGGGAAATGAAACTCCTCCAGGCAGGGAGAAGGGGAAGGAAAAAAAGACCTAAACCCGGGAGGCTACAAGTTGAAATTTGAACTGGCCCATCGATGTGCCAGGTACACTGAGGTGACTGTCCTGGCCAATAGGGATTAATGACCACAGGCAGATTCGACAGGAGTATAAATGGGGTCCCACCGGAGGACAGGTTGGGATCAGTCCTCCTGGGAGCAGCGGGTCTGCGGTCAGGGACTCCCCCTCGGATCGGGGCACCGCCGTGAGTT
>JANZLQ010000029.1:42851885-42881905 GCA_026212715.1 Elanus axillaris | reverse complement strand
TACTGGACTTCTAACTAACTTTTGCTGAAGAATAAATCTGAGTTTTAACACCTGTTGCATTTGGTTATGTGTGCATCCGTAACAATCTGTTAGAAGTAGTTTAGGTAGAGGTGATCCTACCACCAAATAGATAGATAACCTAAAAGATTTCAAGATATTCCTTTTATCCATTTTTCCTTCCATGACACACTGTGGATTTCAGGGACGCAGGCCATGGATGATTAACCAAAATTCACATGAGGCTTCTAAAATCAAGCAGAAAATTGAAGCCTGACCTTAGGAACACCAGTTCAAGTGTCTTTACCTCAGAATATCTTTCCTCTCATCCCCTCTCTCTCAATAAATAGATTACACACATAGAGTCTTTATGCAACAAATGATGCATTAAAAACTTTTTCATATAATAAATGAAATAGCATTCAGGTTGATTTTTTTCATTTTTATTTTTGCTGTGTCTTTTATCACAATTCAAGTGAAAAGGAGGTGATGCCAAAGCAGAGTTTTCTGGTGGAAAATACATTACAAATATACAAATACACCATTAGACTTCTGCATAATTGGATACTAGTTGATTAAAGGTCACCAACTAGAAGCCTTTTGACACAGCCCCGAAAAATCTCAGCTCCTTCATGTAACATGTGTCAGTACAGAACAGAGAAATGACACATCCAGTTTATTATGTCACATTTACAATTTAGGATGGGTCATTAGTGACAATATTTCTTTTATAGAAATAGCAGATGCCATTTATTTTATTAGAAATGCTGTGGAGAGTAATTAATAGGCTCCTTTGCTGTGTTAATAATACACTCCTACCCAGTAAATATTGGCTAAATAATTAAGTGAAAGATTTTTTTTTTCTTTCCAATCCCCCATGCAATTTGCTTAATTTGGTAGATTTTAATTGGAAAAGTGAAGACTTGGTTAATATTTAAAAAACAAACAGTTAATCATGTTCTTTTGCACTGCCGTGTATCAGCTCCATCTGAAGAAGCATGCTGTTCTAGAGGGACAGCCAAACTAGAATTGAGGCACCAAAGATACCAAACAGTATCTTTAAAAAATGGACTTTTAAGGAACATGTAAGTGCTTTCCTCTTTCTGAAATAAATTAAGGTCTCAAATACTCTCAAATCCCAACCCATTCCTTGCACATATTGTTTTGGCGCCTATATTCTCTGAAAATTGTGGGAATTCAACATCTAACTGTTTAGATGCCTTTGACAGTTCTGCTATGGATTTAAATAACTTGGTAAAGCTCTCCTGATTTAACAACTGCTGATTATACCTCAAGTAGGTAAAGAATATCAGACACAGAATACCATACATATACCTAGTATTTCCGTTTACAGGTTTCCCGAACAGTTTTGTACTCTTCTATACTTTTAATCTAAAGTAGTTCAGTTTTAATCTGGAGCAGTAGTTATCAGTAGTACCCATAAATCATTTTCTACAAACAGTGGTGGCAGGGAAAGATGTTTTCAGTTCTCTGCATGTCTGTCAAAATGTTTGTAGAAGTAATTCACACTTGCAGTAACTGAACCTGTGAAAGTTTTGCAATTCACTTCAAATAAAATCTCTGTAAGTGAAAGGCTAACTCCTGCCCTCTTTTTTTTTTTTTTTTCTTGTGCAGGGTTGATTATAGGCAGTAGGTTTGCTTTATGTAAGAGACAATAAAACTAGACCTAGTTAGTTATTATGAACTCTGTGGTTTTTAAGGATTGCCTGAGATTTGAACACATCATTCCCGTTAAAGGTAAGAGAAACAGGGTGTTTAAAACTCCCTGATGACTTTGAAATTTCCAGCCAGATTGTATGAATTCTGCTGAGGGACTGACTCTGTATATGTTCCTGCAAATCCTATTAAACTCAGTGGAAGTCACAAGCATGTCTCTGGGGCAGAATGGGACCCCCTGCTATCTAGTCAGTGCAAATTAACAGCTGGGAGTGGAAGGAATGTAAAAAAGCAAAATCTCTTCACAGGGCCACATTGATATGCAAGGGATTTGCTTGTCAGGGTGAGATGTGTGATATGAAGTGAATGTTTATTGCACACTGCAGGGAGCTTCCAATAGTAGCCAAAAGGAGATATCTATAGTAGATCTGGATCGGAAGCCGTCTAAAAGCCAAAGCAGAGTGAAAGGCCTTTTGATACAGAATGCTTTTGTCATGCTACTTATTCCTCGTTAAAGGGGAAAAAAATTGCCAGAATTTGCAAATTGAGTAAGAGGAAATTAGGAATCCTGACATTTTACCAACACTTGTAACTTGACTATTTTGCAGTATTTTGAAGAGTGCTTATCTATAGCCATGGGTGAATGCACAAAACTCAGTAAATTCCAGCACTATTCCCACAGGAACTCAGGGAAAGAGAATAAAATTTTCAGAATAAATGATCTGAACTTTAGTCTGATAAGTCAGGTAAACTGTCACAGTCCCTGGCCACAAACACAACCTTGGCTGGTACAGACACTCACCTCCCCTTCCTGGGAGACTCAAATCCTTTTGCTTACCTGATCCCTGGAAGAAAATATTAAGGATTTTTAATGTGTTGTGTTTGGGGTAGCCTACTAGAGCCTTTCTCCAAAAGAAGCATGGAGAAGGACATGATTTCCTCTTCCAACAGGAACCAGAGGCAGCTAATCAGCCTATTATTTCTTCCACTCTGTTGCTGATCTCCATTCATGCATGTGATACAAAAACAAGATTGCTGCTGTTTGCTGCTGCTAACACTACGTAACCCCCCTCCCCTCTTTGCAGGGGGACCAAGCCAAGGGTGCCAGTCCTTGCTCAGGATGGAGAAGATACCAAGTGCAGATTACCTAAGGATTCATTTCTCTGCCACAGTTTCTTTCTTCAGATCAAGCAACCATCCAGATGACCAACACTGCACCAGTTGCTTAGGCTGAAATCAGCTATAGTACCTGGAATTCAAATGCTTTGATTAGTTAAGTTGTTAGTTACATATGTTGGTAAGTTACACGTTACTACACAAATCATATCTGCAATACTAATACAAACACAATCTGAATGATTCCCTGCAGATCAAGAGTCACTTTCCAAACGAAATTTGCAAATCACTTTTTCTGATGGCCGCATCAGAGAATTTTGTACTCTACTCATGGACCATTTGTGAACAGAAAATGATGAGCTTCATCAAACAAATCATTCATTTTGAGTTATTTGCCATGCTCTCACTAGAAGCATTACTAAATTCAAAAGCAACACCCACGCACATCCCGGTACACTTAGCCAGTTGGCACAAACAGATAGCATGAATCGAAGCCAGCATGAAAAGTGCAAACAAACACAACTGGAAGAAAGTAAACTGTCACATGCAGAGAGAGATGATGGACACAGAAGCTGAGGTTTTCTGTAGAGTTAGGCCATAGAGAAGGTTGGCTGTCAAGCCCATGGAGAACATGCTGTCCTGCAGGACCTTAAGCTCCAACTGATGAGTGGGAACAGCTTCATGCTGTCCAGCTGCCGAGGTGACACAGCCAGCTGTCCTCACTGCCCAGATAGCTGGGACATCGCAGCTGCTCATCAATCAGTGTTTGAACCGCCATGGTTTCTAATGTGGCATTTTGAAGTGAGCCATCACAGTTTGCCTCAGGACCCTCACCTCACCATGAGCTGCAGCAGATCATTCAGAGGGACGTGGTGCTGCTGAGAGCTGTGGCCTCACCAGTCATTCTGTTTTGCCAGGTCTATTCACATATCGCAGCACTCTGATGCAGAAAAACATCAGTAGAACAAGGTGTAACACCTTAAAGAGTGAAGTGCGCGTCGTCCCATATACCGCACATTGCCAACTGAAGGCAGAGCTTGATTACGCATCAATAAGAAAACACACAAGGTCATTAAAACATGTCTGCAAAGCACTTCAAAAATGAATGCATGGGCAGATATGATGTGTTTCATGTCTGCAGCCCAGAATCACACAAATTTTGCTGCTGTCAGCATAAACAGTCCTACATTTGAGGATCTCACTAGGATTAGCACATACCTACCCCTTCCTCTGCTTTTCCTCCCCTTTGAAGCACAGTCCATGGTCCCTTTGAAAAGAGGGACAAATATGTTCTGTAAGTACCAGCAAGTTGCTATGCTAGTGCATAGGATACTTTAAAGCCTGAAATATTGCATACGCTTGTATCCAGTGGTAAAGATGGGAGTTAAAAGTGTTGCTATAAATATTTTAAAATAATAGAACAGGGAAAAAAAGCCAGTCCAGATGATTATGAATGCACAAGGACTACCACCTCACTGCTTTGAAATTATGTTAGGTATTCCTATATACACAAACCCAGTTTTGCTCCTGCTTGTATACATATGTACACTACTTCTTCAAGTCTGGATTCTCATGGAGTCTGTTTGGAGGTCTCTGGGTAGTGGTGCTCAGCAGTCACACCAGTCCAACAAACTAGCCCTGCTGAGCCCCAGCTGGCCAAATGCATGAAAGATGTGTGCAGATAGAACAACTCAGGGTTTATCTTCAAACATATTTGTTGAGGGTATCTTGTGCCTACCAGCCCTGTAGCCTCTTGAGTCCTTCTGAGTCCTTCAAGTGCTTTTATCTGACAATGCTAATGGGAATTAAAGGAGGATAGCGACCTAAATGCCACCAAGGATCAGGACATAAAGGCTGTGGTGTGCTATCTACTCCTGTAAGGAAATACAGAGGATTCACCTCTTCTTAGTGCTCTTTCTTTCTCTTCTTTCAGACTAAAAAATTAAGATTTTTCTAGCAAATACTGGAGCAGGGGCTATACTGGTACGTATTACCAAGTCGCATTTAATCCTAATTATTTCTTTCCCACTGAACCTCTGCATTCGGGCTTCCTTCCTCCAGTCGTGCTGGCTAACATGTTTCCGCAGGCTGTCTCAGTTTAGGTTTGTGTTTGCAGAGGTGGGGAAGGGTGGTAGAAACCTTTGGCATCAGCAGAACATTTCTTCCCTGATCTCAGTAGCAGCTTTGACTTGGAAAGCAGGACCTGTCAGCCAGAAGACATTGGGCCCTGGCACCAGCTCTCCTTTCTACCTTCCTCTGGCACAAAGTTCAGAGCAAAACTTAGCAAGAAATTGCAGCTATGTCCCTTGAGCCCTATGAGTCGGCACCAGCACACCAGCTTTCCACGTGAGGAAATGTAGCACAAAAAATACCTTCCAGGAGGCTTCTGCTTAATGCTGGAAAGCACTGATGCACTCTGGCTCCAGGGAGAGGTAAAAAGTTGATTGCCACCCACTCAATAACCATTTCCTTCTGGGTGATCAATGGAGCGTCGTCAAAGACCAGTCTGGTGACAGGTGCCGGTTAGCTATCAGAGGCAGAGGACAAGAACGGCTCCGTGATAGATGCTCATGGAGAAGGAAGCAGTAAAGATCATGGCAGCAGTAAAAGGAATGAAATAGGCTTCCTGCTGAACAGAGGAGCAGGCAGTAGGATAACGAAGGGGCACTGATTGAATCAGAACATTTCTTTAAACTCAGAGCCCCGACTACAGCACTCTCACTGTGCCGTGTAAAGTTTCTTCCAGTGTGTGCTTGGTGACATCTTGACACACTGATTTTAGTATTGCTCACTCTGTAATCCCCAGGAGAAGGTATCTGAGCTCTGAACAGTGCTTTTGAGTCATACCTTCCAACTAAACCCATTTTCCAGTTCCCTCCCTGCCAAGGTCACTGAGTTTCTGATCTCACAAGCAAAAGCTTTACAGGAAAGGTGAGTGGAAAGAGGAATGAAGGCTTGTGCTGCTCCTTCAGGGTACCAGCTGGTACAGCTCAGCCAGTGCAGTTTGCGGGCAGCAGCTGACATTACGCTGAAGGTCTCCCACGTAGGCAGAGCAAGAGGATGGCAGGGAGCAAGGCTTTTCTCAGAGACACCATCTGCCCTTGTCTCGCTTTGGAGATTGCACAGAGAAACAATCTTCGCACAGAGCTCTAAGCT
Organism: Elanus axillaris; assembly: GCA_026212715.1. Taxonomy (NCBI): domain Eukaryota; kingdom Metazoa; phylum Chordata; class Aves; order Accipitriformes; family Accipitridae; genus Elanus; species Elanus axillaris. Next base: position 42,875,959 of record JANZLQ010000029.1, on the reverse strand, counting down.
AAAGCCATCTTACATCTTCTTACATCCACAAGAGAGGCCGGGGCAGCCCCGCTGGGATGCTGTAGCTGGTGGCAGGGGAATGAGAGGGATGAGAGGTGCCTGTCCCCACACTGTGTACCTCCGGCTGGGGCTGGGGCTGGAGGGGCGGCGAGGAAACCTTAGCTTTTGCGCTGAGTGGAGAAGCTGCCTCCCCCTCCCATCACTGCGGGATTAGGAGGTGAGAGAGCTCCCAAAGTAAAAATATTCAGGTGTGAACAGGAAGACCTTTCCTTACCCTGCCTCACCTGAGCTGTTGTGTTACAGTAGCTCTTTAAGTATCCTCCCCAGCCCAGTCTGTGAGGTGCTGTTACACAAACCTACATGTTCTCAAACACATGGTCTCTACCTCCACATCTCTCTCATGCCGCTACTGCTTTACTGTCTAGGCCAGCCTGGCTGCAGGAGCAGTGCTCACGCACACATACTTGCATGTACGTGGTCACAGGGTGGCTGAAGAAGTTAATAAGCTTCAAAGCATGTGACATGATAATCAGAAGTTCACATCAGGACAAAGAGAGAACAGTGAGGCCTTGCAATGGACAAATAAATGACCTTTGAGTCTTATGTTCCCTGTGCGTTCACACACAGACCAAGCTGTTACCAACATCTTGGTGCAGGCACATCCTGCTGGAAAAGCAGTCAGTGTGAAGGTACCTGGACCCCCACCATCAATGCCAAACAAGGTCCAGCTCCTCCCCAGGGCAGTGGATGCTATTTTATGGCTCATCCCTTTCTGTGTTACCCCCTCCGCAAAGTGTGAACAGCTGGGGTTTGGGTTGTGGTGCACACCAACAGTATGTTTTCAGGGAGAAGAGTCTTATCACTGAGCCTGAACACAGGCTCTTGGAAACACTGGGCCAATGGTTTGCTTTCTACACATATTTCATCAAGCCATCAGACAGCAGAAACAATGTGGGAAGATGAAAGCGCCATGATTTCAGATTAATAGGACCCCATCACAAGGAGCCTTATGGGATAAGGAGGGCTACCACTCTGGGAGTGTGCAGAAGACATCAGAAATTCTTGTGAAACAACCGAATAAAATAAACAATCCTTCCATCTGTAAATGTTTGGAAAAATTACATCCAAACTAAGGCTTTAAGGCATAAATTGCCTCCATGGAAAAATAGAATAAAATACATACACCAATTCAGTGCCGTCGCACACTTATCTAGGGGTACCATGAAGGTAAGAATAATGTACATATAAACCACAATAAATCTATGTCTTATTGGACTCATAATTTGAATTTTTCACAAGAACTGCTTAAATATTTTTGTGCATCCACTAAACTGTTTTGGGAGTAACATCAGACTACGTTATGCTTAATAATGTAAGGAAAACTTTGAAGCTTCATCTTCCAGATTTTTACTCAAGGAAGTATTAGTCATTAAAGCTGGGCATTTTTTTTCCTTTTCCAGATCTGTGACTAAATTAATTCCCATTTCAACCAATCCAAAAGGAGAAAAAAAAGCCCAACAAACTCCTCTGAAAATAATTACTTTGCATAAATCAGAAAAACTATTTAAACTGAAATATTTTTTGGCATTAGCTTCCCCCTTTCAGAATTCTTTTCAGGGTTAATTTCTAAACTGAAAGGCCACATTCAACTGAAAAGTCAAAATGTTTGTAATAGATAACTGCTAAAAAGAAATGTTGCAACATTTAAAGGAAATTCTTTGTTGCTTTTTCTCAACTAAATTATTCCATAAATTTGACTCAAGTTGTTAAAGAGTTCTATTCTGACCAATTTTTTTTAGCAGATCTTCTCTTTCCAAAAAAAGAAAATTGTTCATTGCTCAGTTTTGATATTTACCAAATGGCCATGTTTTATAACTGGAAAACTTGGCACAAGAAAGGAGTAAAAGAATGGGCCCAAACACAGCACACTAAATAGCGTGTCTTGTCTAACTCTGCAGTGATTCAGGATGTTATTAAAAGGGATTTCTGAGCACCGGTTTACACCAACTACTTTCACTGCCTGTGCAGAATCCTTCCAGTGAAGAATATATGTATAAAAAGACATTTTAATTATATATACTTATACACTTACAAGACCATTTTTAAATGAGCTTTTGAATAATTGCTTTATTTCCTTTAAAATTTATATGAAAAGAAAAGTGTGTTTCAATTACCAATGTAATATGTACTCCCACAGGCACATATATGTCTCTAAACCATGCACTTTGTGGGTCATAGTGAATGTTTTACTGCATGTCTTAAATGTACTGAAATTGCTGTAAGGAGATAACTTTGAAGATTATTTTTTTATTATTATTGATATCCTTGGAAAATTCAGAAAATGTTGAGATACGAAGGGTACATCAGAGAATTTCATTATAACTGCATAGCTTTTCTTGGGTGCTACATAAAAGGCTTTCTTCAAAAGGTTGTAACATGTACTGCTTAGCTGAATTGAGAGCATATTTTCCTATTTTTCAAACAACGTCAGCCAGACCTGGGAGCGGAGGACTCTAAAGGACATAGAGGTTCAGCAAGGCGATTAGGGACTGGTGGGTTGTAACAGGTGTGCAACCACCAGCCTGATCAGGAGTGTCCTGAGCTAGCCTGGACACAGCAAACCAAGATAGCAAGCCAAACAGACCAATGACTGTCAAATACAGATAGCTGCTGCAAGGAGAATGGGGGGTGGGGGAGGAAGAGAAAAGAAATTTAAAAGTTTACAAAATTTATTTTGAAGTTACACTGTGGGTTCTTTATGCTTCAAATCCATAAAAATTCCAGGAAGAAGACTGTCTGCCCCCAGACTATAGCAGCTCTGCTGACAGCCCCACTCCTTCCCCAGCCATCTCGCCCTGTGCCAACAGCAGCGTAAGAAGGACAGACTCCCTAGGACACCAGAAAAATATGTTATTTCTCCAGAGTACCCTCAAGCCCAGGGACCAGATCATTAGCTGGTATAAATTGCTGTATCGACTCTGCTGGAGCCCAGGTGATTTATTTCATGGTCCTGCTCTTCACTGGGTATACAACGACCACAACAACAGGGCGTGATATATGCACCCTCCATCCTGCCTGCCCTCCAACATGTCACAAAAGCCCCATAAAACCTGAGTTTTGCAAATACCACCACCCTGGGCCAGTCACGGGTAGGAGATAGGGCACTCCTTTCCTCCAGGGCCATGGCCTTCAAGATCCTGCCTCTCACTTATAAAAAGTCGTAAAATGAAGACATTCAACTGAAGTAATCCCAGCCCCTGCCGGGGGAGGAAGCTGCAGAGACCTCTTGGTGGGGCTGCCTGCCTCTGGGATGCAGGCACCCCTGAAATTAGCTCTTGGAAATGGCACTGGCATCCTAACGATCTGTGTTTAAAGGAGCTTGTCAGATGAGGGCAATGGTAACATATTGTATCCAGCTTTATGAAAACTCACAATTCTGGTCATCCCTTTACAAGAAAGCTGAATTCGCAGGGAAATAGGTGCAGAGGAAGGCTACTGCACTGACCAGGGACATGGAAAGCCTGTTTTGACAAGAGGAGATGAGGTATGCCAGTTTTGTTTAGCTTCACAGGACAAAGGCTGACACAGAACATGGTTGCTATATCTAAATATCTTTTACTGATAAATGCCATGGAAGAACTATTTAAGCTACAGGATGGTTGCTGGCACAACAATAGGAGCAAGCTGCCTGTGAAGACATTTAATGGAGAATAGGGATTTTCTAACCATCAGAGGAAGAAGTTTTCAAAAACATTAGAAAAGCTGTGAGATTTTACATGAGATCCAGTCAAGTAAGTCATGGAAATTCGTGATAGTGCTTGAGCAGAGGGACTGGACTCAGCAAATCTTCCCATCCCTTTCATGCCTGCATCATATAAAAGCCAAAGGGAATTTTGCCACAGGTCTAATTGGGCTCACTCTGAATGTTAATCCTATCAGCATGTGCAGGTAGCCTAATCAATTTTGGGTCTTCAGACGATTCACCACATTTTTTCACATCACATATGGACTTCAAACTAAATGAATGCATAAATGGTATCTTCAGCAGCAGGACTCCAGACCTGGGTGCATATATCTCAGTGCATAGAATAAACTGCAGTGGCCACAGATACAGTTTATTAATCAATTATCTATGTTTACTGGAGACCAGGATCTTCCTGCAGCTGCTAAACCCAATGACATGCAATGACAATTATGTAAACTTTTATCCAACTCCAGAAAAGCTATCAGTGGTTTCCTGACTGTAGTTTTTGAGCTGATCTAATCTGACATATGGTGATTTTTTGAGTTATTTGATAGTGTAGAGATAAGTAAACCCCTCTCCAAACAGCCATAAAAAGTGGACCTGCAGTCTTTGCTACTTTTGGAAACCCAGAAGCTGCAAACAGTCGAGCATGGACACAGGGAGGATTAGATCTTACAGCAGATCTTGACCTTGGGTGCATCAAACCTTTTTAAAACAAAAATATGTTCTCAGATAAACAACTTATTTTTTATAAAAGGAATCAACCTTCTACAAAAGAGCATGACTCTTCATAAGAAAGTGCAAAAACTAACAGACAAAAAGTTTTCTTCCTAACATAGGATTTTCGTTAACATTACACTTGCTAAAGAAGTTCAGTTTTCAGCCATTGAAGATGAAAACATTTGTAAGGGCAGTTGATTTTTCAGTGAAAAAGCAACACTAGTGACCCTCCTGCAAATGGTGGACATTTATTTTGCAAATAAATTTCATCCAGACATTTTCCAGGGCCATATTTTTAAGTCTGTCTTAACTGGACTCCTGTTTCTTGCTTTAGCTTAGGTCACTTGATCCTCTGAGAACTGACTGGTCCCATAAATCAAATATTTACATATGTAAAACCCCTAAATTTTGCACTTCAGAATAGGATTGCATATCCAGACCTGTCTCTTAAATAGCTGGGAAACACAAACAAATAGAAAACCTGTCTCAGAATGGCAGATTTTCAACTGATACCTACACAGCAAAACAGAGATTAGCCTAAAAAAATTGTATTAGCTTATGCTGAACTGCATAACTTGCTTACTAGTAATGCCACATCTAAGTTTAGTGGAAAGAAAATGTCTGTAGAAATCTGAAGCACACAACAATGGTGTCTCACAATCACATAGCAGCTCCTGGACAGAACTGAACTCCTCCTGCTTCACTTGCATTAGCACCTTACGAATAAAGACTCAGGGTGTAGATGAGATTCTTTGTTTCCACAAAGGCAATCTTGCTTAAAGTTGCTGTAATTGAGTTAGAAGCTGGTGACCCCACTCAGAGGTATAAGGGATGGTGCTGGGGGTGTGAAGGGATTTGGTTCCACCAGCAGCTGCAGCTACTGCCTGTGTCCCATAGCAGCTGGCACGTGGGGAAAAAGGAGGTGAAGAAAAGGGCCTAACCAAGGAGCAGAAAAGTGAACACTGGTGTGAAGTTGATTTCATGCCTGCAGCTGAAGCAGAAGCAGAGAATCAAATGTCAGAAGGAAGTTTATCCTCACAAGCTTTCCAGCCCCATTTTGCACAACAAAGAGATCTGGCAAGTTCAGATAAGGGGTAGATGAACATCCCAAGTTTCAGTTGCTTATTTATCTGAGGCACTCCACCCTTCACTAAACATCTCCAGTCCTAGAATGGTGCAAGTCCCTTGATTAAAACAACATGCCACATTACCGGAATACCTCAGTCCCACTGTGCTCTGCCTATCCCACCCCCAGAGAGCCATCACAAAACCTGATTCTGTCCTCCCAAGTTAACAAAACTCCCACCAACTTCAGTGACACCAGTACTAGGCCTGGGTAAATATTTTCTATCCATACACAGGTTGTCTTATCCAGTCATTCTCAACAAGGGAGGATATTCACACACACACCTTTCTTAAATAAAGTCTTTTTTTTTATTTGGCTTTGTTTGTACAGCAATGCAAACACCTTGCATGGAAGGGATCTTTTATTCTAGCTGCTGGAACAACTGCTTACAATAATTGAGAAGAGTGTGTATCAATAGGTCTCTGTGAAGAAGAGAAAGGACAACCTCATCATGGCATAGACCTTCCCTGCCCTTTGAGACCTTGCATGCTTCAGTCAAGTTCTGGTCTCTCTCTACCTGTGTGTTTGACCTTTTTTGATATGCTGACTTAGAAGAACCCTGTTTGATCAAAGAGCAAATCCTTGTATAGCAAATGTGAGTCTAAAGAGTACGCTCACTTTTCTCAGTTAACTTCTACCAACCCATTGGAAGTGCTCCCTAGGCTTTCTTCAATGATCTACATATGGAAAATCTTTCCTGCTCAGCAGCCTTGCAGAGACCTCCCAAAAACCAACCTTGACTTAGTGAAATGTCACTTATCCATCACAGGGGTGGAGTTGTTTTCAGAAGAGCTGAGTTGCAAATCACTTGCTCAAGTCTCAGTACATTAAAATTGCTGATCTGTACCTGGCTAAAAATACAGAAAGGGCACAAGTTCAAATGCATATCCAAATGTGGTTACTTTTTCTCTACTCAACTCCAAATTACTATCCTTAGGTGAAAAACTCTCCTCAGATTTACCCCATCACCTGTCACCCTGAGGGTGGCAGACCTTTACTGCCTCACCTTCTCCTCTCATCTGGCATCTGGGTCCTGCCAGGTCCCACCAATGCTGTTAAAAATCTCTCCTTTACATTTGTGTGTAAGTGAATTATTTCATAGTTTCTTCCAATATTTTCACATCTCTGAATATTTCTAGTGTTTATTTCCATTTCTTTCACTTGGCTGTTAGACTTCAACCAATTTAGCTTGAACAATCAGTTAGTTTGATTTATTCCATAGGTAAATCAATCTGTTGTATTATTTGTTTAAAGAAATTTTAGCTATTGCTTGTATACAAGATGCTACACACTATTAAGTTTCATCCTATGGCATCAGCACAGTTAAACTTATTACGAGGTTTGTCTCCCTCACAATTCAGATTCATCTTCTAATGAGCTAAAAAATGACACGGTAGATAAGGGTCACTAGAAATCCATATTCATCTTTACTAAAACCAAATTGCACAGCTGCAATAAAACACATCATTTTATGCATTGCAGTAAAAAGCAACATGACTCCAGGATTTTCAGACATTAACCAGCATTTTTCTAGGACTGGTAATTATCTCAATGCACAACATATAGAATTGCCCTAAACATTGTCTGCAGAGATAAACTACCATTGCAGATTTCTGCACAGCCTTAAGACCTGACCTGAATATGGTTTCTGTTTTCTCTACACTCACATATAAAAACCTGGCATTTCAGCACTTTGCAACTAATCAATTAATAGGTCACTCATAGACTGTGATGTAGTCAAATATTAACATGAGAAAAGAGCAAGTGACCTCCCCCTGTCACTGCAAAACCTTTGCAGTGGTGGTGACTTCAGTGGGTGAAAAAAAAATTAACCAGCTCTGCTGGGATCTCCATGAGTGAACATCCCACTCTCAAACAGTAAAACTTTACTTGCCCTCTGGAACATCACAGCACCAATCTGTCACATATTAGGGATTTCCCCTTCATGCTGTTAACATACCTCAGACTCAAACAAATACCAGTAATTAACAGTCTTGTTGAGGAAAGAGAAACAGCTTACTTAGTGCTTGTCTATATATGGAATTATTTCTATACCAGTGGACACAATCCTTTTCTTGAACCTATGCTCATCCTAAGCTTGCTTGCTTATTACTTTGCACAGAAAGGCAGGACTGTAAATCTAGTGTGTACTCCTGACCCTTTCTCTCAGAGGATGGACTTTGTGAAGAGCTGCTCAGGTTTTATTCCCTCAAGCCAGTGGATAGATTGTTTTAAACTCCAACCTTGTCAGTTTTCAGGAAGCTAAACTGCTCTGGATCTGGATCTTGCCCAGAAAAAAATTAGAAGCTGTAGGTCATGGTTTGTGCTGCAAAATGGGTGCCAATGATTTCGTGGCAGATAGTCACACATCTGAGTCAGATCTAAACAAATGTGGCTAGATTGTGTCAGAAGGGTACAGAGCCACCAGAAGTGCTGTCTTTTAGATTAATCATAAAAGCAAAGTTCAATCCTTGCCTGTGCAGGTACATTAAAGCTAGTCCCTCTGTGTGCTCTTTGTGGGCTACTAACTCTGATGCCCTTCATAAATCTCAGCCTGGTGAAAGATGCCGGATTCCCCAGTAGACATTGGCGGGATAAAGGTATTTTTTGTTTCCTAGAAACCTGCAGTTGAGCTGTTCTCTGTTTTTTTGCAGGTCTTGTCTTCAGCAAAGAAAGAGAGATTTATTTATTTTTTACAAAGTAAAATTTCCCCTCAAAAATTTCTGGGGTTTATCATGTCTCTTTGTCACTTCTTTCTTGTGGAAAAACTTAGCATACCACTGGCTGGGAAAAAAAAAAAAAAAGAACAAACCAAACTTTCTTGTTCATTCAAGCTCTGTATCTAAAAGTCTAGGAATTATTTTAATGAAAAAAGTACCTTCCAAAGCTCTCACCCGGGGGGGTGGGGGGGGGTGGGGGGTGGAATCAACAGGTTGTGTCTGTAGAGGGACTTATTTCTCTCAAACAAAGGCCACCTTTCACCTCACAGACCAGCCTGAACCAGTCCAAATTTCTTCCTCAGCTCACCATTTCCATTGCAACTGCAGCTCTGGGAGGTCAGACCTGGTGTTTCAAATCCTTTTAAGCTGATATAGATACATTTTTTATGCTGACACAGATACATTTTTTATGCTGATACAGGCAAGATGGGCTTCAGAATGCCCATCAGAGCTTGCTGACCCTCCTGCAGTCCTCCTGGTTTTTGTGAAACTATTTCTTTTTGTGGAAGTGGTGGAAACCTGGGGCTGCAATACTGCTGGGCAAGAATGGGCTGCCCACAATTCTGGACCCTACAACACCTTTACAACCAGGTTAGTGAACACAGAGAGGATGGTTTGGCTCAGTCATTTTTGCAGTGACAGTTAATAAATCTATGTCCCCAACATCATACGTCTCTAGAGAACCCAAACCCAGTGATCTCCTCAAAGCCATCTATCTTCCAAAGCCATGTACAAAGTCAGGCTTGTAATTATGGCTGTGAGAGACAGACCACATAATGAATGATAGAAATGAGTCAGAAGGGGGAAAGGACACGGTAACACCCTCTCAGCTCAGCATTCAGGCAGTGAGTGTGGCCATCAATGAGCAAGACCCATGATGGCAAACCACGTAGCGCAGCACCCTTCCTTATTCCCCAGTCCATGGTATCAGTGGGAAGGAAAATTGGGTGCAAGGGCTAGAAGGGAGTTGCAAACAGCTTCTTCTAACTGCATTTTTAGCCCTGTCCAGGAAAGAATGATTGCAGAGGAAGAAGAGCCGTCAGTCTGTGTAAGCTCTCTGACAGTTGTGGAAGGTGGCAGGAAGGAGCAAGACTTGGTGATTACTAATTTCTTCATGTTGGAGGCAGAGAAGGCAGAGCGCAGCTCAGGTAATGGTGGTAGAAGCTACTTTAAGAAACCTTTAGGAAGTCACGATGCCAGTTCCTGAACTAGGAAGTAAATAGCTATGTTAGGGCAAAGAGAAGAGGCCATGGTTTAATAGATGGAAAGGAAAGAGACCCTGGGCTTGTCTGTGGAGACATGTCTGTGGAGATAACCTCCAGCCATCCTGAATGGTGATAAGCCACATACAGTAGTGGTTTCTGCACTTCATTAATGACTGAGCAGTTTTCAAAAGGTGCCTCACTTGGGTCCTCAGGACAGGTCTCTACTCATGGTGGGAATGAAGAACTAGTTGCTCTTTTACACTAATCAACTGGATGGCAGCTGGCCTTTGGGTAAACAATGAGAACCTCCCTCACAGTGGTGACAAATTCACTTTCTTAAAGAGACTACCCAGCTGTAAAAAGGCAAGGCTGAAAAAAAGGGTAAAGAAAAAGAAAAGGAAAAAGCCCTTTCAGGATTATTCACTTTTTTAAATTACACCCTCCTTATTCCCATAACGCCAGTCCAACAATTGTCCAACTCTCCTCTTTGTAAATTAAACCCCATGAAGAAAACACTTTTCCCTTTTCATCATAAAAATGCAGGTACGTAAAAGTACTGACCCTATGAATCAGGGGTCAATTATTATTTCTAAATGTGTGCTTACAGACAGGCAAGTAGACGCTGGACAGACCCCAAAAGGCTGTGGACTGTATTCTGGCTGCCTATTACAGTCATTAAGTAGGTGATTCATTGCCTAGTATTTAGGACTGCCAGACTGTGCCTCTCTACGCAATAAAGAGGGAGAAGTAGTTGCAACATCAAAGTCAGGCACTCACAGTCAACCATCTGCTTAACACTTTGACTTATGTCCTTTTATTGTACATGGATGAGGGTCTACAATGGTGCATGCTCCTAGCAAACATCAGCACCATTCTGGCTGATCGTGTTTGTACCAAGGGCCCTGCTCAGTAATAAAACCAGCCCTCTCTAAGCTGGGACATGAACAAAGCACAGAAAGCCACTGCAAACAATATATAAAAGAAGGCTGGCAATCCTTTAGAGAAGAATGGCAAAGAAACCACATCTGATGCTGTGTTCACCTGCTGTGGCTTAGGTTTCATGGAGTGGTCAGTAGGATACAAGCCCACAACAGTGCGTGACACTCCCCACTCCCCCCAGCATCTCTCATGGGCTCACACCAAGATGCTTTGCTGAAGTGAGTGAATGTTATTGAACACCATTTTCCCCAAGGAAACAGAAACATCATAACCTCACCAAGGCTGCACAATGAGAGTCAAACCCAAATGGTTTCTCCCCGGAGTCCCACTTAATGCAGGGAGGAAGAGCTGTAAACTGGCCTCCTACTAACCTCCAAAGCAACATTTGAAGCCAGGACTACACTGTTAATCCCATGCTTAATCCACCCCAGAAGTACAGTAGCAGGCAATTAGCATGACTTTGTTGAGTGAACTCTCCTGTAATATATGCAGGGCTGTCAAAACCACAGGTCTTCTGTGATCCTCTCAGTTCAGACGAGGCATTAACCCTGGAATGGAGGGAGCAGGTAGAGGTGTTTTGGCAAAGCTGCTCTTCCCTCAAGATTCGGAGTGCATTGCTTCCTAAACAAGCCTAACCCTATTTGGTCACTTAATTGTACAGGTACAGGTTAGTTTCTAGCTCTCATTCTTGTCACCAGGCTGTGTAAGCCCTGCCCGGCTCACATGCCAGGCATGAGACCTGCATGCTTGACTCCTGTCTCTGTCTCTGGTACGTCAGGCAGTGACGGAGCGATGCCGCAGGTGACACCAACAGAGAGTGAGTCACTGCAGTGCAAAAAGGCTGCCATGCATTACTGAAGACGTAAGTGGCACAGCCAGGCCACTGGGCAAATAGTGGCAATATACTGTGTGGCTGGGGATCATTCCTGCATGCTTGATTTGCATTTCCTATTGCTAAGAAGGAGAACAGGCCATGCACTGGCAGCAGGGGGGGATGGTGGCTATCAGGAGCAGTTACAGAAAACAGGGTTGGGCACTGGAGGCAAGGAGGTCCTGGTGGTTTGGCTTATCCTTGTGCAGCTGAGCCACTGCATAGGGCACATCCCTACACACAGCCACTCCTGCCGGTGTGAAATGAGAAGCTCCGTCTGGGTAACTCTTGGAGCAACTACCTGTGAAGCTCTTTAAAAGGACCAGTGGCTTCCAAGTGAGCCGATCAGCTTAATATACCCTGAAATATTCACATATCTGAATACTCCATTCAGCTGAGCAGCTAGTCTGTGACTTGTTTCTGAGGACAATATTTAGGAAACACTGTTGCAATAGTAATGTATTTGTTCCCATTTGCTGATTTGGCAATCTCGAGCCTCACCTGTTTTAGTTTGCTCATTTCTCTTGCAAAAACACACGCATGCTCACTTAATTCATCATGCTCACGTAACTCCGTGTTCTGCTGCTGTGTTTATTTGAGATTCACACAAGTACACACACTTGAGAGAGAGATAAAATCACTCTGGCTGAGAGGCTTTATCTTGCCTGTCTTCCTCAAATGGGTCCATTTGACTTGGAAAGGAAGAGGATAATTTGATTCTTAACAGAAGATATCCTCCTTTGATTCAATGTTTCTGCAGAGTTACCCATTCCCCAGTAGATCTTTTCTGTGTGATGTTTTCCTTTTGTTTTCCTTCATTCCTGTGTTATTTTACAATAACACATTTAAGATAACCCACTCTTCTCCCAGGGAAACATTTCTAGCTCATTCACAGCCAGGCATAACTGTAAAACTCACAGCACTGCCTCCTGTACCATCCTGCATCTTTAGGCAATAAAACACTATCTGGCTGGTCTTGCATTTAAGCCAGCAGATGTTAGTATTACTATATTTCAAAGGACCCCAATCATTCCATTTCCTTCATTGTCCCACTCTCACAAAAACCTAGACAGAGAAGCCTGAGGCTTTGTAGTTTTTGAAGTGCTCTAATCTGGACAGATCTTACCATTGCTGTCATAATTGATTAAGTTGTTGCCAGCATCTCCTGCATTTCCTGAGAGCTGTCATGGTTCACATTCATCAGGGCATGCTCCAAAGTTCACACACTTCCACAAGGCACAGCTCAGCGAGAGGAGGGCATCATTAGAATAATAATACTTTGCACTTGCACTCGCCTTTCATCACAGGCTCCCAAGGCACTTTGCAAATACTCAATTTCTGCTACCCATTGTCACACTCATACTGTACAGCAATCCTCTCCCCTTCCAAAAACATTCCATAGACCCATTTGCAGAACAAGATACACTACAGACAAGTAAACACCAAAACAGTGTCATGATGCTTTTGAGAGAGAAATGTTATTCCTGTTTTACACATGGGAAAACTTAATAGCTATGTTCGCACTGGTCTGCTAAGGGTGGCTGAAAGCTGCCACTGAGACCAGACTTGCCTGTCTCCCACACTGGGTGCCTGCAAGCATTGCCTCAGGCAGGATAAATGTATCCCCACGCAGGATTTTGTGAGCCCAAAACATAGGCTTTGTCATACAGGCTGCTTGCAGACAGAGTATGAAGGGGACATGCGGAAGGGAGGTGGATGCATTGGGGAGCATACTGCATTTACAGGTGATTTGGAACAACTTCTTTCAGTCCTCTGTGTGATTTACCAAAGAGGATGCAGAAGACTCGGTGTTGGAGCTAACAAACAGCACAACATTCCTAAATTCCTGCTCAATGTCTAGTCACCACACTTCCCATCTTTCACTAGCCCATGGATTGGCTGCAAGAAAGTACATACATATGAAATGTATTTTTACAAAAAATAAAATTTGAATTTTCCACAATCCAAACAAATAGAGGGATACTCATCCAATCTATGGGCACAGACACAGATGCAGTGGATACATGTTTTTTATAGGTATATTTGATGTATGTGCAAAGCTGGGAGAGAAAAAATCAGACACATGTTAATCTGGATGCTCATTCTGTAGGAAAGGAGGCTTGTTGTGTGCGTGTGCCAAGTAATTTTAAAACTGAGCGTTTTCTTCAAAGGGAAGTGTGTATAGAAGGGGATATTCACCTCCATAAACAACTGGGGGGGTGGCTGTCCTTTATGCAGGCTGGAGGTCTGTGAGCAAGTGGCCAAGCAAGAACAAGGGAAGAGGCAACAGATGGAGATAAGGAGGCAGGAACAAGATTCAGTTTGGCTGAGGGATTCAGTGTCTTTATTGGCTGCAGAAAAGCACAAAGAGAAGATTCAGCACAAGTCAACACTGAGCAGAGACCTCTGAGGGAGACTGAGAAGTTGCAATTTGCCTTATCTCTACTCACTTCTTGGTTGCTTCTTAAGATGATAACTTTGCACCTCTACTTATCTGCTGTCTCCTTTCCTTCTGCCCAGACTTAAACAGAGAGAAGATAGCAGGTTGCTAAAATAAAATAAAACAGCTCACTAAGGAAAGGGCAAACTGACTTGGAAAACCAGGAGCCATCTCTACTCCTACCAGCTGGAGTTTCTCCCACTTCTACAGCCATTAAAGTTACGAAATGTTTGGATGTTTTACTAATTCCATTAAGAACCAGAAAGGCTGTTCCCACCATGACCAGAAAATGAAACAGCAGCAATCACACGGGAAAATGCTCAACTTTCCAGACTCAGCAGTTTTATTAGTGCAAATACCCTCCAGATAGACAGCCACACATTTGACTGCTTCCTTACACTGAACCCTAACTCAGCCTGCAGAGGCTATCCCAGTGTTACTAACCTTCTCCAGCTCAGTTCACCAGCGAGAAGGAATGGCCCACTGATGAGGACTCTGACCTAGGATTCAGACATGTTTGGGCTTTTGTCTCTCTCTTTTGCAGACTGCCTGAGCGACTTTGGGCAACTTGTTAATTGTGTCTGTATTCCAGTTCCCCAGCTGTAAAATGGAAATAATAGCACTTCCATGCTGCAAAATGGCATTAAGAAGGTTAATTTTGAGGCACTTGGTATATGATGCCAGTAAAAATATTGGAACCAACATTTACCAGGTTCCATCTCTAGCCTAGGTCTAGTTATTCCCTAGGACTTCTCTAGCACAAGCAAATGCTACTGTGACAAGCATGGGGCTTTTTCTGTAGTGTTGTGTATGCTCTTTCCTTGATCACTCAGCTCCTGGAGTCATGTCATTCTGGATAATCTCACTCTTCATTACAATAAAGCCTAAAGTTTCATAGTCAAAAGATTGCAGCGTAGGGGATGGCAAAGGAAAGAAATGAATGTCTAAAAGCATGAATGCAAAAGCGGAGCAACTGAAACAGCCTAACATTAGTTGTTTTAAAGTATCAAGATTTCTAAGCTGATAGAGGTTTTATTAAGGATTAAAAAAATTATTTGTAAGTGCAGATCTGACAATGCTGAGTTTTGTTCTTCCTGTTTTTTCCCCTTCAGGTGCTATTGCAGTACAGATCAGATCAGCACAATTCGCTCCAATTCACCAGTACAGGCACCTAAATTACAACCCCGGCACCACCTGAGTCTTTGAGAAGGTAAGACAGAGATCAGAGAGGAGTTTTGAAGCCAGCTCACACTATGGCAATCTTGCTTGCTAGGCAGCAATGTGACAACTGTATTGGCGTTTAGCAAAGGTATATAAAGCCATGGTCCCTACCTTGAGGAGCTTACAACTTTGCAGTATAGACAGAGGGACTAGAACAGGAAGCCACATAAAAAGAAAAAGAATTAATCAGACGTGTTGGTTACGTATTCCTGCAACCACATCAAGCCTGGTCAAAGGGAGGAAACTATTGTGTCCTTGAATTCAGGCCCCACTCATGAATCCAGGCCCTGGCAGTCACACGTGGGTCGGCACACATGGGCACGGCTTCCCAGCGCCCTTTCCCAGGGCCAGCCCACCCTCTTGCACTGAGCTGCATGGTATGCAACACATAGGCATGCATAAATTAGCTGTAAACCACACATGTAATTAAATTACTGGCTGGTTCAGCTAGTGAAAGCAGGCACGAGCTATGTACAATCTGCTAACATTTTCAAACCCTGTCATTAAAAATTCTTCGCTCCAGCCTGTGCCAAACGGAGTAAAGTCTGCGGATCCCAGGGCCCTGGTGCTCCCATCACAAGCTGCCTTCTTACTACAGCAGCCGTATTCCTGGCACAGCTGCACAGACCCCAGCCTGTCCCAGATCCCTGTACCCCAGAAGTGCCAGGACCCTCCTACTAACTCTCTTACCCCAAGGCTGGGGTGAATTGTGTGTGGTCTCAGCCTGAAAGGAGGGACAGCTGTGTCTAGCCTGGGTCTCATCAGAGAGGGGCTGCCTGTTCTTCCTAGGAAGCTGGAAAATTCCCATGCAATCACACAAAGGAAATAAAATCTCGAGGTCCAAGGAAGAGAGTCAGACATACAGGACCATGCAGGGACTTGCTCAAGGTCACACTGCAAGTCACTGTTGGAGCTGACCTAGGACACAAGGATCCTCAGTCCCTAGGCAGTACTATTCTCTCTTCCCTTAAACCAACTCAGACCAAGGCAAATAAGGGTGAGAAAATTATCAGACTAAGGAAATTTACTCTAATATTAGGGATGCCAGCACCTCCAGATGATGATGCTGGTAGCAAGAACCTCTTCCTAAAGCTGTACAGAAAGTGATTTGTCCTTGACTGATCTGTGGAGCTCAACTATAACTAAGATCGCTCCACCTTCTTCAGGTATCCCAAGTCCAAAATAACAAATTTCACAGTTTAATCCACCTTGTGGAGGCACAAGGGACAATATGACCTGACCTTACTTAGCAGAAGCAGTCAGTATCTCTCAGATACTTAGCATTCCTCTGCAGAAACCCATCAGGCTGCTGCGTGGAGTGCTACACATCCTGCTCTCCCTCTGTATAGTTTATTGCTTTCTTAAAGAGAAAAAGTAAATGGGCCAGATCTGCAGCTGATGTAAATCAGCATCTCCCTCCTGAAGTCGATGAAGCTACACCAGCGGGCACTAGCTAACGATCTGGCCCAGTGAGTTTAGTGCCATGAGGTTATGAATCACTGTTATTATGTGGCGCTGCATGTAATTGCCTGATCCCTTCTCCCCATCTCCCCAAGGGGTCCAGAGCAGCCCTCCTCGTAATGCTGCCAGCAGCAGGGGGAGATGAGAGTGTAATGTTCAATCATCTTTTGCATGTTTTTCCAATAGTAAATCACAGCAGGGGAAGTGACCCCCTGCTAATTGGAAGTCATGTCCTGTGGGGTTCTCTTCTTCCCTTTTGCTCCAATGTATATATTTTTATTAAATACTGATAAATGGCACAAATGTGGAGAGGTGGTAGATTCTGAGAAGTTGTGGCTCTAGTGAAGATTTCTCTTACAGATCTGCTTTTTCTCTAGTTTCAAAAATGTTCAGTCATGTTTATACTAGGTTTTAGCATGAGACGCTAAAGCTGATGGAGATTCCTTCAGCCAAACCTGACTTAAATCAACTGAGCTGTTCCTGTGTTATAGGAGGATAATGTTTCTTTCACTACGATCTACCACAAGGTCTGAAATCCCTCCATGACCGCTTTGTGTTTCAGAAAGGGCGAAACCTAGCTATGGTAATGCAGTAGACAGGAAGCATTTCTGTGTAGCTCATCAGCAAGCCAGTTTAGGTTTTCAAAGGGATTTAATTCAGGTGAAACTCAACCCCTGGTCAACGAAGCACTTACATTCCTCCCGCAGCTCAGCAATAAGGCATAGGAACCCAGCGGTGAGATTGTCAGGCAGAGATTTCCCGGGGGGATATGCAGGCTGTGACACCCGCTGGCACGGCGGGGTGATGGGTGTGCTCCTGTGCCACCCAGGCCTGACGGCACAACTCCCCCTGTTTCGGAGCAGGGTCACTAGACCTTCTGGTGGTGTGTATCGTCCAGCATGGAGCTGCTGTTTCAGGCCCTGTGCAGAGAAAACACTGCTCTCCTCATGCTCCCTTCACCCATTAGGTCTGTGTCTCAGGCTTTTACAACCTTGTAAGCCCATGGGACATAAGTACCTGGCCAAGCTGTTCTACATGATGTCCCCAGCAGTGGGGCAGCTGCTCTGCAAAGAGCACTGGAACTTAACCAAGCATGACCTGCCAGGAACGTTACCACCAACCTCTTCCTCCACTCAGTGCCAACATATCAAATATGCTCTCATCCCATAAACCAACCCAGCTCTGTCTCATGCATAGAAGGATGATACTTGAGAAGCCTGTTACATCACGATGCTGTGAGACACAATTACACACCTTTGAAATGTACCCAGCACCTATTGCATCATGAGAGATGTACCAAGAACATGATTAGAGAAGGATAAAAGGTGTTTCTTTAATAAAGCATTAGCCAACATGTTTAATGAATGTATTTTAAATGCCAGCTACAGTCAGAACAAGGTGTATTTCAACACACATTAGCTGATCAAGGGAAACCTCAGGAGGAAGTCTAAAGGGAACAAATGAACTTGGCAAACTGGAGAATCCAGCCCACAGAGAATTTAATGAGAATTAAGGCCTAAATTCAGCAAGGTATTTAAAGACAGATTTTTAAAGGTACTTAGTGAGTTAAACATTTAAATACCTTTAAAAATCTCATCACCATCATGTAATGATCTCTAAGTATGTGTTCACATCCATCCCTGTTCATTTCAGCAAGGTAAGCATTACTAAAATGCTCTGCTGAATCATAGAATCAAAGAATCAGGACCTAAACCAAATTTAACAGGCTAATCCAGGAATTATCTAAATCGTATACAAGCTACAAAAGGGAGATTTGTCCTCCCATTTTCAGGTTCTGGAACCTCTTGTGAAATCACTTCTCAATGTTTTATTAAATTCTGTGGGTTAGTTACCAAAAAAAATAATCCATAGCTAAGTAATCGTTTCGTGCCAAATTCTGTCAGACCTTCTGAGAAGAGCAGAGGTTTGAATTTCAAACAGCAGAACTGATAATCAACCACTGTACAATAATTTGGAGATTTGCAACACAGAAGTATCCACATGACACATAGAAATGACGTTTTAAAAACAGCTCTTCTCCTATTTTACGTCTGATTAGGAATACGAGTCACAGTTGCCTCTGAACACTAACCCAGTGGGAATCTTAGAGGAGGAGGGAGTGAGAGGAAGCTGAGATGCCATGAGGATGGGCACTGTGTAAGAGCATAAATCAAACTTAGTCCTACGCTCAGCAAGTGCCAGTCGCAGAGAATTACGGCAAATCAGAGGTTTAACCATCTGTCTCAACTGGATGGGTAGAGAGTGAAGAAGTCCCTGCACTGGCATTCCCCCGCTGCAACTGGCTGCTCATAAAAATAAGTTTGCAAGCACATTTTAAGAGGGAGCAGGAAGGATTGACAAGGTGA
The DNA here is from genome assembly GCA_026212715.1 of Elanus axillaris. NCBI lineage: Eukaryota > Metazoa > Chordata > Aves > Accipitriformes > Accipitridae > Elanus > Elanus axillaris. Next base: position 42,857,145 of record JANZLQ010000029.1, on the reverse strand, counting down.
AGAAGAGACCTTTGACAGTCTCTAGTTCTGTCACTTTTGCAGTGAAAGCAAAAGCAATCTTGGCCAGATCTTGAGTGAGTGAGAAGATCAGATACTGGAGATACTACTTTAAAGTGTCTCCAGAACTGGCCGACACCACACTCTGCAGTGAAAACCTGATAAGCATCAAGTACTCAAAAAAGCTTCAAATATAAGTGTGAAGTGTAATACACTTCTTTTCACCCCGAGGAGTCTCTGCCCACATCTCCAAACTGTGAAGTACTGGGGCTGCTCGTCATGCTGCACAAGCACCACGGCTTCACCAGGTCCTGGATCCACTCTTGGGGGAAAGCACCCGTGTGTAGGCAGCTGCTGCAGCAAGAAAGGGTGATGGCATCCCATCCCCTGTCTCCTTGCTAGCCTCAGGGAGCAGCAAGCTCCACCGCTGCCCTGCCTCCCCCTCCTTGCAGCCCCCAGCCTGTCATAGGCAAGTGTTACCCTCAGAGTTGAGAGCGTTTTTCTCAATAAGGGCAATACGGGAAATGTTTTGGTCTGTACTGCAAAAATAACCACTTTACAAAGAAGAGCCCCCTTGTGCTTGTCAATAGTCCCAAAGTGCTACTCTCAGTATGCACAAGCATAAGAAATCGGACTACAGAGGTCTTTTACTCACATTACTATGATGGGGAAGGTTTGGGGGATGGTAAGATTTCTGATGAAAATACTACTGCTTTTGAAAAGGCATTTTAAACTATATTTTTATTTCCTAGGGCAAATTATCATACACTTTGGGCTCAACCTGGGCAACAAAGATCAAGTACAGCTATTTGATTAGATGTGTGAAAACATCATGTTCCTGAACAAAACTGTGCTGTTAAAACTAACCTGGACTGGTGTGAATTATGCTGACAAACCCCACTCATCAGCTAGCAGAAGGGTTGTTGGTGTGATTCTGCTGCTGGTGGTTTCACAGTGAAGGAGAGTGGCTGATATTGGTGATATAACTGGTATTACAAAATGTTTTAGGCTGTGGTGGGATCCTTGGCTCGCTAAAGAGCTGCAACACTGTAAGATACAGTTGAAATGTCATCATCTTTACACAAAATGTTCCTGGCCAGCACCTCTGCTGGCAGAGTGCTTTGTGTGCCTAATTCCCTTCAGGAAAAATCACCTATAGTTACTCCTGCAGTGGGCTGGACTGTGGAGCAGGGGAAATTGGACATGGGATGCTCTGCTGCAGGATCAGTAACCTTCTGATGGGCAGGGCAACCTCGTCAGCCCACTCAGCTGCATCTGGAAGAAGGCAATTATTTGCAACTTCTTTGAGAGCATAGCTCGGACCAGGAAAACTTCACTTTTGCTGTCTAGCCTTTCTCACCAGCCAAGCAAAGTTGGGCAGGCATCACCTCAGTTTTTAATCATATTTCTCAGCATATTCCCAGCTGCCATGACAAAGGTCTGGGGTGTGTTTGTGGCCTCATTTTGCACTCATATGGGGAGTTCTATGGATGTAAACACACAAGCATAATTTTTAATCTAAATTTCACTGTACAGGCAGTGAAGTGTGAGGTTTGTGTTCACACTATTGCCCCCTCTTAACAGATTTCTTGTATCTTAACTCCACTGTCCTATGCAGTGGCAAGAAAAGGTAGCCAAGACTGCCAGTGACCTCCCTGCCCTATGCACGCACGTTGTGTGCAGCATGATGTGGACTGCCTGCAGACAGGCCTTCTTCATCTGGATCTGGTTCTGCTGATTGCCCTTGCTCAAGAGCTGCAAGTGGTCATCCTTCAGCTCCCCTGCTGCAGCAGAACATGTTGATTCTCCCTCCTCCAATTCAGGACCATCAGCAGGTCTGTTTCAAACCAAGTACTTGGACTATTTTGAGCAACCTGGTACAAACTAGACATCATCTTTCCTATAAACCCCTCCACCAGCAGTCCTGTTGAAAGCTGTCTTTGGCAGAGGGTTAATGACAAACAGGCTGAGGGCATTCATGAGTTAAACCAGATATTTGCAGCCAGTAACTGCTGTAGCTGGAAGGAAGCTGGCAGCTCACCTCTGAGCTTAGCAACAACGTGGAAACTCATTAAAGCAGTAGCTTGCCCTGGTCTTCACTTCAGCGATCAGCATCAGAGGTCCCCCCTGAACTGCCCACTGGGACTCCTTCCAAATGGCTATGAGTAAAATAGCAGTAAGAGCAGAAATGTTAGTAGCTCAGCTACTCAAGTGCCCAGTGGTACAGTTACAATGGGCTAAGACCTAATCAAAATCTGGGGAACTCTCAAAATCTAGGGGAAAGAATTACAATGTGCCATTTCAGAAGAGAAGTAGAAACCTAAAAAATTTCCTTGGGCCACAGAAATGGGAGGAAAAAAGAGGAAACACTGAAATAAGCAAATGTTTGAATATTCCCCACTATCTGTAGTGGCTTCTAGTGCTTCTTCATATGGAAATTCTATGATCTTTGAAGGTCTGACCAAATCCAGAGTTTCAGAGTTGGCGAACAGCAGCTGTTGACTTCTCAGAGCCTGGAAGAGAAGCCTGGAAGTGTCAGTGCCCCAGCACAATCGAGAGGGTGAGATTTTCCAAACTCCCAAGAGCATAGTGGTGGGACAAGCAGTAGCTCCACGACCTGGTGGCACACCAGCTCCATTTCACTACATCTGTGGTGGCACAGTGTCAAAGACTATATAAGCTCTAGAAACCACAGCCCTTTGAACTTTATGCATGAGGTATGTGTCTAGGACTGTACTTTCTGGAAGTCTGGTCTCCCCACTATCATTCAGCAAAAGGAGAAGAGACTACACAGGTTTTGACAGAAGTCTCCTTGGTCAAAGCTTGTGAAGTGAATATCTAACTGCAGCTGACTATTTTTCCTGTGTTTCTTCCCGAGGAGCTTGTGAAGACCTGGAGGGTCTAAGTCTCTGCAAAACATGAGGATGTCTGATTTATCATTTTTAAAGCATTTTGGTGATATAAAGTACCATGTAAAGAGTTACTCCCATAAGTTAAGCTTTGCAGAGCTGGGCTTGTAGGTAATTGATTGCTTCCAACTTCATTTTTTTAAGTGGGTTTCATGTGTATACCACAGAAATGTTTCTTTCGATGGCTGTGTGTAGCTCAAAACTCTCAGGTTTGATTTCATGTGTTGGGCAGAAAGTAAGAGTAGGTTGTATGTGTCCTACAAATCTTAAAGGAAATCTTTACAACTGCCCTTTGACACAGTGTATGAAATTGCATACACTAGAGTGGGCATTTCTCCTGGTTTTCTGTTGAGAATGTGGGAGGAATATACCTTTTGTTCTCTGGTGAGGGTTTAATTTATGTGCAAATGTTATTTGGGCTTCCTGTGAATGGGAAACCAAACAAGGTGAGGGCAAAAAAAAGAAAAAAAAACAACAACCCCCAAAACACACACCCCTGGCACATAAAAGAAACATGAACTTTGATTTTTATCAAAGCCTCTCACATTTCTGGTGCTTTTCAGCAGCATGCATTTGATGAAATAACTCAGCAAATGGGAATGAAGCGCAAATTAAATAAAGCAAGCAGTTCACAAAAATGTATTGCAACTGGAACAGGTCTGCAGGAAGGATTAAGAAACAGTCACTAGTATGGGCCTGAAGGTTTATAGGTACCTACTAATTTCAGTTTATTAAGAGGAGATGCCTGAAAAGGCCTTCACTTCCAGAAGGCAGTAAATTGTAAAGGATTTCTGGAAGATGAGCCACTTTCAAAGGTAGACATGCAGGAGAGCAAAAGGTAAATTAAAGCCCATGAGAATTAGTTACGTAAATAATTTTGAAGACCTAAGTATTATTTGCTCCAGGTCTCAGTGTCCCAATGCTTTTGGGGACAAAAACCTCGACCTGCTTTCCACAGAAAAGGCTTCTGGAAGTACAGCCAGGGGGCTCTGAATACAGCATGACACTCCGGCCACTGGAACAGGTATCTGGGAGTAGACGGGTGTCCTCTTCAATACCAAGACCATTTAAAAAAACAATCCAAGCTGTGCGGCAGTGAATAAAAATTCCTAGTTAATGAATCTCAGCAGATATTTGTTATCTTTTCAGCCTCTTGAGTTAATGATTTATTTTCCAGATGATGGCTTTAACAGCTATGAACTGCATTTTTTTCTGTAAAGTTCTCATGTAGTCTGAGCATGCATTTCACTTGCTTGCAAAATGAATAAAGAAAGTAAGAAATAAGTCTTTTCAAACCTTCTGTGTTTAAAATCCTTAGCAACCCTAGGACACTTGTTTCTCATCATTCCTCATCTTGGTTAAAGGCCACCTAATATCTATATATTGGTATGCATCAGAGCTGCATGTATCAAGCATTTACTACACTAACATTGACTAAAGGCAGGGGAAAGGCTGGCCATGGCCCCATATTGGGTATTCCTCTTTGTAAGCAGCAACTCTGGAGTCCAGTCAGTGGAAGGAGTAATTTGTGTGTAGGTTTCAAGATTTTAGATCTCATTTCTTCCTCTAGCATCCCCTCCTTAACACTGAAGTTGCAAAGGGGGCAGGCTCTCTTGCAGCTTCTACCTCGGATGTGTATGAGAAACAGAGAATGCTTGATTCCCTTAATTCAGTATTTCAGCATAATTTCTAGGGTTTTGGTCCTTTTTTTGGCATCCTTTGTGTCTTGTGTCCTGTGGCAGGTACAATGAAGCAGCAAATTTGGGAGATGGGGATGATAAAAAAATTAAATACACAGAGACGTAACATCACATTACGCTTACCCCAATGTCACAGCAGGCAGCCACCAAAAGAAGATGCTTGGTTCTAGCCCATTCCCACCCCCAGCCACCCCTCGCATCAGATCTAACAATCACCTTGAAGAAACGGGTCTGTATGCTAAACCAGCAGAAAACAAATCTTTTTTTTCTTGTGTGGTTAGTTTCCATGTCAACTCACCACACATTCACATGATCTGCAGATGCTATGTGAGGGAGGGGCAGGGATATGTGAGTGGAGGCAGAGAGGGGAAAGTAGGTTACATCAGATTAAACTGAACATAAAACTACACCCCAAACCCCCAGTGGCACATCTAAATCTACCAATGCAGTCATCAGAAGTCTGAATGAGTTGCTGAATTACATGAGAATCCATGAAAGCTTTTCACCATATAGAGTTAGTTTAAAAGTTTCAGATTCTATATTGGACATCAGAGAATTAAGGCTGTAAGCACAACAGTGAAAATATTTTTTAATGGTTTATTTTAATATAACAAAGTTTATTTAATTCCAAGAATAATAGTAATCAACCTACAG
>JANZLQ010000029.1:42716676-42851785 GCA_026212715.1 Elanus axillaris | reverse complement strand
ACAGTGTATTAATATTTAAAGACTGAAATGCTGTTAAAATGGAGAATAAGGATGTGTTATCATCAATAGTCCTTGTAAGTTATCCTTATCATTAGGACTTTTTTCATTAAACTTGCAAAGTTAATGTTTGACAACTCGATGATACTGTAATAAAGTAATATTTTTACCAGCTACATGAAATGTACCAAAAGTTACATAGGGTACCTACCCTATAGGTATGGTTCATACAGAACATATAATTTGGATGATTTAGGGATTTTAAAGAAAATTAATATTTGTGTTTGTTAGAGGAAAAGTTTAAAAAAAAATCTCTAAAAATTGTTATTAGACATCTTGCTTTTCATTGTATGATAATAAACTGTAAAAATCTCCATGTTTGAAGGTTGCAATGAAGCATAATGAAAGGTGTTTATCTTGTCACTTGTCTAGTGCTAGATAAGCAAACAATACTTCTATAATCACCTGAAGAACTTTCAAACAATTGCAGAAAGCTGAACCTTGCTAAAGAACATGCATTTAAATGGCCTAGATTTGTCTCCATCTTTATTAACAATATGCAATATAAAGTAGAACTTGGTAAGTATTTTAGTAATATTACAGCATTACTGATAACTTTGCTGGAATATAAGGTCCAGTCATCATATGCATTTTCAAAAAGGATTTTGATAAATGTCAGTTCAGAAAATAGCTAAGAGGATAATATGCTTTATCAGCTGGATCTGTCAAAAACATGGTTGTAGCACACACAGAGAGTTTGAACTACTTTTAGCAATTAGTTCAGGTATTGATGTTGAAGCTTATGCTGAAACATCGAATTCCTGCTTGTGCCTGTGCTAGCCCTATTAAAGACAGCTTGAGTGTCTCTGCAGATACCCACAGCTGCACTCTAGACTAAGCCAGAATGAGTTTTGCAGCTAAGGTCAGGAAGAGATCCAGAAACATGACTTCAGCTCAACAGTAAACTCTGCAAACTTTGAATTCAATGGGGTGGGAGCAAAAGTGTAAAATTAAAGATTTTCTTTGCAGAATCATGGCCCATAAGATGAACTAGCACTATCAAATGCTCTGCAGACAACTGGAAGTCCATCAATATTTTGGGAAATTACCCTTTGAGGATCTGCCTGCATTCGCAGCTCCATGGCCAAAGAACATTCCAGTCACTTAATAAATTTTTTGAGTTTTGCATCTCATAGAAGAGATTCATATTGCCTCAAACGTTAGTGTTGCAAAACTACTTGCCCTTTCCCAGACACTCATGCTGGTGTGAGACATAAGCATGGTGAGCTTATGTCATTAGTCAGATGGGACCTTGATATCTGAACCAAGTGTTCCCTTATTGAAAACTGGGCCACTCCTGCTGAATGTGATAGATAAAATATTTATGAAAGGTGCGAGGAGCTCATTTGTTAAGATATGACTGGTGTTAGCAGAGTGCCTCTGACTGACATGAGTAATTAATTAAAAATACACTGAACTGCCTCACACAGACAGAATAAAGATTTGAGGGGGGAGGTCCAGGCTAAACTCATGTTTCTCCTACCAGCAGATGGTACTGGAATCCTGTTGCTGGAGGACCACATTCCCTCCCCATTAATTCTCACCTTTGTGGCTCTTGCTCTGAAAAACACAGAATTGCCATGGTATGAAAAAAAAGAAGCATTTGTCCTTCAGCAATACGCTCATTACAAAGTGCTGATTCAGCAGAGCAGGAGAAGAAACAGGACCTAACTAGTGCTACACAGTACTCCCTCCTGGTTTTCTAGTAAAAGTTTGGGATTAGAAACCAGTTCCTACAAAGAGTAGTTGTTTCATTTAGCAGAATTACACGTGTGAAAAAGACAAAACATTTATCAAAGCTTCTAAAAGTTAAGCAATTCCAGTGAGGATGAAAAGCTGTTTATAAGCCGTGTATTTCCTGGGAAAAAAGTCTGTTGTGTTTAGAACAAGGATGAGGTCCATGGCTATCCTTCATTTCACAGTTGCATCTGCAGACCTTAAGAGTGTTATAACCTTTATTCAATAAGTATACCAAAGGAATGGACAGATGAACAGATTTGGCCGGGGGGAAATGAGAATTTGGCAGCAGTTCTGACAGGTAGGTGAAGTCTACAGAAGAGACCTGAACTGCTCCGTGCTAACTAGGCAGCACAATTCTTTTTACCAGCTCAATGTTCTACAACAACATGAACACCCTTCTCCTGCCCCAACCTTCCCTTTTGACAAAGCTTCTTTCATTGGGGCAAACAATATCACACTTTGAAATCTGCTAACTGCCCCTTCAGTGGGAGGAGGTACAACTGTATCCAGTCCAAAAATCCTGTCTACATTATAGGGATTTTTTGGTGTGAAGCTCAGGAAGTATTTACAATCTTGACTGCTCATAGGCATAACTCCCACCAAGTTCTGAGGATTTGGTCCTATGGGCTTTATCTTATCAACATGTAAAGCAGAAATTATAATCTTCTCCTTCCTCACCTGAGCAATATGAGTTGTTCCTTACTGTGATATTATTATGTTGCACCAAGACCTCACTGGGAAATTTTCAGGCAACATCTATTCCAATAAATTAAATAATGCCAGGCAAGGGAGCTTGATCATCACCACTGTTGATGGTCCCCAGCACAGTTTGGGTCTGTGCCAGGTAGCATTCTCTGAAAAAAATCCCCAGGCACAATTTAGAAGCTTGCATGGACCAAAGACCATTCCCAGCAGGCGGTTTTGGTGCAGCCAAACCATTTAGTATGATAAAACAGATTAGTTGTAGATGGGCACTTGGGCCCAGTGTCAGAGAATGGCCCTGGTACAATTGCTTGCCTGGACATATATTCAAGCTATGTGTGAGGGAAGAACAAGGCAATTTGTTAGTGTTTTAAAACTGTATTTATCATTGTCATAGTCAGACACATAAATAAATGCACAGGATGTTGCTATCATTAAGTATCCCAATGCCAAGTCTCTGTGGCTATATCTGTACTAAGTATAAAAAGCCAGGGCCTGTCCCTGGATGGGACAGCTGATGCCCAGACAACTAGGCTGCCCCTGCACTCCTTGGTCAGGCTGCCAGCTGCTGAGCCATCAGCCCAGACTGTCCCCACACCATGCCAGAAAACTGTCCAGGAGAGCTATCCATGGGCAATGGTGTGACTGAGCTTTACCCCATGCCCTGACCCTTTATGTTGGCAGTTTATATGTAGCTCTGTGCTCTGGAGCCTGCTGCAAATATAGATAGTACAACAGGATGAACACTTTTACTGAGTTCCTGTAGCATAGCTGTAATTATTTAACCCCAGCCAGCAACTAAGCACCACGCAGCCACTCGCTCATTCCCCCACCTCAGCTAGACAGGAGAGAGAAAATATAACAGAGGCCTTGTGGGTTGAGATAAGGACGGGGAGAGATCACTCAACCAGTTACCATCAAGGGCAAAACAGACTCAACTTGGGGAAAATTAACTTAATTTATTGCTAATCAAACCAGAGTAGGGTAACAAGAAATAAAACCAGATCTCAAAACACTTTCCCCCCACCTCTCCCTTCTTCCTGGGTACAGCTTCATTCCCAAATTCTCTACCTCCTCCCTGCCAGTGGTGCAGGGGGATGGGGAATGGGGGTTGGGGTCAGTTCATCACACAGTTGTCTCTGTCGCTCCTTCCTTCTCAGAGGGAGGACTCCTCACTCTTCCTCTGCTCCAGTGTGGGTCCCTCCCACGGGCGACAGTCCTTCACAAACCTCCAGCGTGGGTCCCCCACGGGGTCACAAGTCCTGCCAGCAAACCTGCTCCAGCCTGGGCTCCTCTCTTCACACATCCGCAGATCCTGCCAGGAGCCTGCTCCAGCGCGGGCTTCCCATGCGGTCACAGCCTCCTTCGGGCATCCCCTGCTCTGGCGTGGGGCCCTCCCTGGGCTGCAGGTGGAAATCTGCTCCCCCGTGGACCTCCCTGGGCTGCAGGGGGACAGCCTGCCTCACCATGGTCTTCACCACGGGCTGCAGGGGAATCTCTGCTCCGGTGCCTGGAGGACCTCCTCCCCTACTTCTGCACTGACCTGGGGGTCTGCAGGGCTGTTTCTCTTACATGTTCTCACTCCTCTCTGGCTGCAGTTTCTGTGCCACGGCAACTTTTTTTCCCTTCTTAAATCTGTTCTCCCAGAGGCTCTACCACCGTCACTGATGAGCTCAGCCTTGGCCAGTGGCAGGTCCATCTTGGAGCCGGCTGGCATTGTCTCTGTCAGACATAGGGGAAGCTTCTAGCAGCTTCTCATGGAAGCCACCCCTCTAACCCACATGCTACCAAAATCTTGCCATGTAAACCCAATACAATAGTATACTTTCTTCCCTATTTTCTTTACACTCAGGCCATGGCGTCAGTTCAGTGATGTGTCATGAGGTCCTTGCATCTCCATCTCATCATGAAACTCCTCACCCAGTGAATGATGCAGGTGGAAACAGTCTGGGGCTCCAAAAGAAAATTCTCTTTTGAGGGAAGCAGGAGGCAGAAGTCCCCAGCCATGGACTGGTTTTGTGTTGATTCAGCACTATGAAAACTATTTCTGTCCTCATTCAAGAGATGCAGAAATTTTTTTAACATCTTTAGATGTGGAGCTGGAAAGTAGGTCAGGTAGAATAAGTGTGACAAGACAGGCCACTCACAGGGAGGTGGAAAGTTCAGCTATTATAAGTACAGTTGTGACAAGTTTAGATTTGGCATTCGCTCATCAGGATCTCTCAAAAGTCTAATAACTTCAACCTTCTCCTAAAAGGACAGTGTGCCTGTTTGTCCTTAAAACATTTTGTGAAATTAACGGTAGAAAATAAAGGATTTATTTTATGGGCTGAATATTCCATTAAATAAGCAATTCCAAGGTACTTAGGACAGCATAATAGAGTAGTTTCAGAAATTACACCTAACATTACATAGGGCACTTCATTTTTAACTACAGCGTGTTAATGAGAAAGATCTGATTAACAATAAAGCTAACAACTATGTGTGACATGATCCATGCCTATAAAGACATATTAATATAATGTAATGAAACATTTTCAAATCATAACATTATTTATTATGTACGAACTGCCTAAATTTAGTCTTGTACAGAAATGAGCAATGATGGTGTTACTTGTTATTTTACTTATAAAATAGCCCCCAGCTTTCAGAGAGATCTCAATAAAAAAAATAATAAATCCATAATTGTAAAAGTGGTTCCTTAATATTCATACCAGTAACACTGGAAATCTTGTATAATCTATAATATAAGAATATCTACAAAAGCCAATAAAACCTCCAAATTCCAACTGAAGTAGTTATAAGCCTGATGACTTACAAGCTAATGGTTGTTAACATAATGTTCATATACTTCTGCAGTCTTCCTTTGTATCAGACACCATCACATGTGCATAGAGTCACACTCCTCCAGCTCAACTGTTGCTCATCTCATTGATCAACTCGGACAAGGCAGACCCAGTCTGATGTTCCTGTTGCATTACAGAAGTTGGTATCACCATTGTTATCAAGACTGACAACAGGAGGAAGGTTGATTCAGCAGGACACATACACAGGATTTTGGAGATGTCAGTTCTAGTCCCTCCTGGGTCACAGGTTCTGCATCTATAAAGACCCCAGAAAGATTATTGTTCCTCTTCCCACTGGGTTGTGTGAGGAGGAACAAGTGATGCTCCACAGTGCTCAGGTACACCGGTGATGAGGGTTATGCAAACACCCCCAGTGATTCAGTACTTTCTGTTGTCACCACCACAAGTCCCCATTCAACATTCACACACTTAATATTTACCCCAATGCTAACTAAAGTGTTCGCCTATGAGGTATGGGTGGCATCAAAGTAATCTGAGAATCCACTTGAAATGCAATAATTTGCATCCTTTATGTACTAAAAGTCTACCAACTCCCAGCAATATTTTTTTCTCTTTCCCAAAAATGCCAAAAGCCTGGTGTGTTTAAAGACCCACACCACAAGCTCAGATGTTTTCTTCCTAAACATGTGGGCTCCCTACTAGTGCCTCCATACCATAGAAAGCCCTTCTTTGCCATCCTACTGCTAGCTCCACCTTACACACCACCACTCACTTCGCTGAAGCACAAGGCATCATAGGACCAGCAGCACTTTGTTTTGGTCGTGCCCAAACCTGGCTAAGCTTCAGAGATCAAAACAAACTTTCAGTCTCACTTACATGTCTACAGGCAGCTTGCTGTGATGCTCAGAGCCATGAGAATCTCTTGGGAATAGAATTTTGGTACAAATTTCCCCACATCTTCACTGCTTATACAGGAAATGCAGAATTATGATAAATAGTGCAGTTAATAACATTACCAAGAGTTTTTAGAATTATTTGGGCATTGCTTTACAGGGTTTTGGACCTAGGGAAGTCATTGATAGCTGAGTAAAGTGGGTATAAAATAATTTTCAAAGTAGAAAGGCTACGTTTTAACCTCTGAAATCCCTCTGCTGCACTTCATATTCTTCATATTATATAGTGTACATTAATAATAACAATCAGATATTCTGAGTTACCTTTCACAGGAAAATATGACACATATCTCCTACAGCCATGAAAACTATTGTGAGATATCATAACTTTTGGAGTTTCCTAGCTTTTCAATGCTTCATCTCACATGCGTCAGACTGTGCAAATTCTGGGGGATTTTAAGGGTGACAGGAGGTGAGGGGGTTCTCATTTTGTTTTGGCCTCTTCTTTTGAGGTGGAGATTTGTTAATTCTTGTTTTGCATATAATTTCATGAGTATTTTTAAGCACAAAATAAGGAAACAAGAAAATCTGGTGCAGTGTCTAAATTTTACTTATTCTCACACTTTTCAAAATCTTTATTCTGTACAAACTCTGTGGGTAAGTTTCTCCCTGTGGGTCTCCTCAGCAGTCATCTAGCATCCCTCATACATAGAGAGTTTTACCTTCCCTTAAAACCATTTGTATCTCACATCCTATAATCTTATTTGATTTTACCAGAGTTTGGTTCCTCTTTGAAATGATCAGCATAGCTATAAGTCATGCACAAAAGTCACCACACACATATCAGTTCAGTGGGGCTCTCATATGAAATACTGGGAAAATCTCACATGATATAAATGTGCACCATGCACTAATTCAGTGGGGCATCACACACACAGGCCCATATTTATCCATGTAAGCATGTGTTTAATCACTGTGTAATATCTGGTCCTTTCCCAGCAAAATGGAAAAGCTTCCTCTTTCTGTGCACTGTCTCACCCATCTGTTCTTCATGTTCAAATGGGCCACCCTTGTACAAGAGCAAAACCAAAACCGTCAGGCCATAAAGAGATCTCACAGATGTCAAGGGTCTGTGAGGCTGGTTTCTGGCTCATACCATTTGGTGTCTAATGGTTGGAATGATTTTTAAAAGAGCCTGCCGTTCTTCACCATGTCCACAGTATGAGAAGAATAACAGTGCAGAGACACCTGAACTGTTTACTGCAGTGTTTACTTACTTGTAGATAAAAACATCTCCCAAGACATATTAGGTTTGATAGGGAAGACATATGCAATGAGATCCAGAGGCATTGAGGCATTTATGTTTAATCCATTCCTGAACCGCTGAGGCCACCTCAGAGTTGTACCACACCAAGTAGATATGTTGGCTTGATCTTTACACCTTCCTTTCTCACCCCAAGGGCAAATATGTCCAGAGGCATATGACCATGGCTTACCAAAGTCAGTTTACTACTGGTGGGACGTGAACTATTTTGACATGCGCTGCAGCCTGGCCCAGAACAAGAAGATGCCACAGGCAGTATCATGAGCACCTGGCAGCAGAAGTTTGGAAAACTCTGGCTTACAAATACTGGCATTAAGCTCATCTTCTGGTCAAGATCATTTCCCATCCCAGGAAATGTGATGCCCAGAGAGGTAGGGATGTCCTAGCTGCATGCTCACAAACAGAGAGTGCCTTTCTGAAGGATCTCTCAATAGGGTCTTCTCTTGGGCAGCTGTTTGCATCTCTTCTGTCAAGCAAGGGTGTGGGTTGTTGGAGTTTTTTTTGTTTGGGCCACGGACAGCATGTGATTTCATTAGACATGTGAGTAAAATGGTGAGTTTTGTGTCTTTCTCCTGTGAACTCCCCTCCCACTTACCCCATTGCTTCCGAGAAAGAGAAGCTGAAAATGGCTGCTCAAGATTTTCCTTTCTGTCGAACTGAAAATGAGAGAAAAGCTACGACTTTCTGAGTGCAGCTGTACTTTCCCAATCAATAAAAGCTGATTGAGAGCCCGAAATGCACTGCACACAGCTACAGCCCTGCATTTCCTGTCACTGCCTGAGGTGAAACCTTCCATTGCCTGCTGCGATGATTCATTTCCAAAACTTCAGTTAAGTTATCACAACGGCAGGTGACCTCTGATTTTCACCCATGTCTTTTCCCCACCCTTGCTTTCTTTTATTCTTTTTTTAATTAAAATGTGAGTCACTGTAATGGAGTTTTGTCAGAGTCCATCAACCCCGATCCTCTTCCTCCCAAAACCCTGCTCCTAATACATCGGTCACAAATTTTTATTTTAAGCCTTGGTATTTGGTGCTGTCATTTCATTGGATATGTCTGCATCTTCCAGAAACTGCATTCAGAAGGTCTTTATTGTGCCAGGTGCTGTACAAACATAATGAGACCTTCCCCCAGGAACTACATTTTTAAAAGTTTTTTCAATCCTTTAATGATACTCTTTTTCTCTCTTTTTTCTTCTGTTTCTCTTGCTGGTGCCCACATGAAAGCAGTAACTTGGCTGCAAGCTTGCCTTTTGCTGACATCGCAGCAAACTGGATTGTCTTACTGGAGACAGCAGAACTACTCTGGATTTATACTTTGGGTAACTGACAGCAGGACGTCCTCCCTTCTTTCACTAATTAAAAATTAGTCATGATGAAATGCTGTGTTAGGTGCAATAGAAAAATCTTTTGAGGTTAGAGATCCAATAAACCTTCCTCTTTTTTGATTCTGTGTGATACTACCTGCTTTAAGAGACTTTAATTGCTAATTAGCTATGCTGTGCATTTGTTTTGTTATATTCATCCCTGCTTTCTGCTGGGATTTCAGCATCTGTTGGGTAGGAAACTTTGGAAGAAAGCCAAAAAACTGCAGTAAGAGGTGTCAGCGATGCTCTTTTCAAGTCAGAACTGGACCACTGACACCATTTGATGGCAGTTACCCCACTGTGATACTGCCTTGGACCACATTCCAGGAATGTGACACTGTATGTGCTCATCAGAGCTCAGAAGTCCTAACAGCAAACTGCGGCACATTAAGCAAAATTCAACAGACTAAGTGCAAATGAATTTATTTTTTTTAAAAAAAGCACTTAATTATAAATTGCCCTATCTGATTAGGAGACTACCAAGGAGCCCTTAACTTGAGCACCCTTGGGTGAAATTCTCATAAGCAAAAGCCTCCCACTTTCCCTATCAAACATGATCTTCACTTCAAGAGATAATAAGCAACAGCCTAGCCTACAGGCAGCCACATACTGGTGATGGAGCTAATTGATGCAGATGGCTCTAGGGTGTTTTGCAGAGGATCTTCCAAGGATCTTCACTGTCTTCATCACCCACACTACAGCGCAGCTTTGTTAAAGAAATAGGTTATCTTCACAAGACTTTCCCTGAGAAGGAGAGTCTAACCAAGAGAAGTCAGCCCCAAACTCTAGTACTCAATATTTGAAAGCTGAAGGTAGGTGGCATTATTGTTAGTCTCTTAAACATTGCAGTCAAGCTCTAATAATAGGTTTTCCCACATAAAAGGGTAAATGATCTTGTGTGTCAGAGGTTACGTCTTCACTTCAGAATTAACTCAGGTGAAGCTGTTGTCTCTTCCTCCTTCTGGTTCATAGAGAAAAACCAAATCTGGGGGTGTGTTTTCCATTCAGAGCGGGCTTACCAATTGAAGCTCAGGATCTGTTTTCACAAGGGCTGGCACCCTCAGTGCTGAAGATGCAATTGCAGCTTTTGAACGCTGAGTTTCCCAGTGTTTTCCCACACCTCTCTGTGCCCAGAAAATCACTCCAATTTACATACCCTCCCATGGGGAGGGTATGTCTATACCATCATCTCACTCCCCACCTCACCTCTGGTCTTGATTCACTGATCCTCCATATTGCATAAACATTAATTCACTCCCATGATATTTTTGGAAAGTACTAGGTAGTTCTTTTGAAAGAAAAATCTATGTGTTTTGTCTTAGATATTCTACTCTGGGAATATCTCCCAGCAGGCACTATGGACAAGAATGCAACAGGCTTGTTTTCTTCTGCTCTGCAGATTTCTCCAGCATCTTCCCTGCAGGCTTTGCAAACTCAAGCACTCCAGTCTTGTCATGTCATACATACAAGACTAAAATGTCAAATCTCAGCTTCGTTCCATGAAAACACCAAGCAGCAGGACTGGAGCACAGCTCACACTTTGAACTGAAAAGAATGGACCCAAAATGACAGCTTTGTCTTAGGGGAAGAAGGACCTGCAGGAGACATACGGACAAGTGTGGTAAGGAAAGGACAGAGCTACCCTGCTGTCAAGGAGGCCAGCCTGTCTAGTGTGGATGCAACCATTAGTGGATACATTAATCAGAATATAGGTAGCCAGAGCAACACCATTTAATGCAATAAAAAGAAATATGGGATATTACTTTGATGGGTTCAGACATGCACATGGGTGCATGCAACCCCTTTGTGGAAATAATGAGTATGGAATAAGGCCACTGTTTGCTAACGTGAGTTTAGACCCACATGGAATCATAGTGGTCATTTTAAAGGATTCAGTGACCCCCAGATTGGAACTTTGTCATGAGTAAAAATATGACAAATTCCTTAAATGACAATTTTGCTGAGGGGACAGGCCATTGGTACCCCCTCATTTTCATGGTACATTATATAGACCATCAACTTTGCAGACAGCAGAAGCCAGGGAGGTCTTTTACATGGATAATTGACCCTAGTCTTTGTTTGAATGTGGATTTCTTTCCATGATGCACTTATAGTCAAGAACGACTATATGCATTGTGGCTCAATTAACATTGCAAGATTAACCTTAATTGGCAACCTCCTACCTGCTGTGAAAACAGTAGCAGTTGTCAATCTATCCTATGAAAAATTATCTACCCACTAGCCTGTCAGACAGCGTGCCATAACCAGCTTCCATACCCAGGAGTTCCCTAGCTGGTGCCGAGAACCTGATTCAAGAAGATCCATGAGATACAAATCTGGGGAAAATATGATTAGGTGGCTGTGGGTCATGACAGAGGTCAAACACTGTGCTGCAAGCTAAGATGAAGAGGTTGTAGTCACTGTGCTAACTTAAGAGTGCAGAGGAGTCTTGTGTATGTGTACAGAGGTGTAAAGGAGTGGAAGATCCTCTCCATGCTCACCCCAGCAGAGGATTATGTAGGCAAAAGGTGTGCACCTTCAATGCAAGACAATTACAGTAGCTGCACCATTTCTGAGGACTTTCTACAGTCCAGATTTTACCTGTGGACACACTAGGGGGGTAAGGTGGGAAGGTTTCTCAAGATTAGAGAAAAAGGACTCACCATACTTATATCTTCTTTATATAAACCCCTTAGATTTGTACATTGAGCTTGGGTGGCTCAGAAGGAAAAATATTTGCATGTGATTTCTTCTGATTTTTACTTCCAGAAAAGCCAAAAATAGTATATCAAGAATGACCTCTTTACTTCTGCTTTGGGTTCCCTGTAGAAAGAAGTATAAATCTCCCAATATGCTCAGTTCAACATCAGTTTTTCTGGGTATTATTGTCAAAGCAGTTTCTCCAACTTTAACTGTGGAGAAGCTACAAACCCTGCAATGAAACAGCAAAGATGGCAGAAGTGTTGGGTGGAAGAGGAATAATCCAGCTATCCTACCATCATGCAGAAGGAGCATGATATTGGTGGAAGACTCAAGACTTTCTTGTACTGTGGAGTCACTACATCACACTAATGCACAGTATTTACTGCATGGTATGAAATTCTGGAGGCAGAAGGAGAGATGAAAAATCTCTTCCTAAGCCTGCCCAGAGCCTTCTTTCATAGCAAAATGTTGACAGTTTTTAGATCTATGCAATCATCTTGTTGAAGTAAAAGTTCTCCCAGACCACTTCAAGTGATTTGGAACAAAGCAACACTGTAATTGGCAGCTCTATACCTCCACTATACCTGACCCACCAGCGTGGTCCCTGACTGAGCATACACACAAGAGGGGCCAGACAGCTTCATTTCAGACAAAGAAACATTTACAGCTGCTTTTCTCAGTAGTGTGGTTCTGCTCTCCGATGTCAGTGGCATCTTTTGTTTTTTAGGGTTTTTTTTGTTGTTGTTCTTTCTTTTCACCAGAAAAACAGTTAAGTCTGCATCAGGAACAGCATTACCAGAATGGGACTTTTTAGCGTCAGAGGTATTGTAACACAAGTAGTTGGAAGTCTGCACTGCAAATAGGATAGGAGATAAGGAACTTCTTCACATCTGGGGTGGCCTGTATATCTCCTTCACACTGGCAAAGTAAGCAAATGGCTTTGCTGAATGACAGCTGTTGGATTTAACACACCATTGGCTCTGTCCCTTTTCACATACTGTAAATATCCATATCAGAAAGCCCACAACTAACCCATATTGAAACCTTGGCAGATAAAAATCAAAGGAGAGATACTGAAGTCTGACATCTTCATCCAAAGCTGACTGAAGTCAATCTCTTAAAGGATTTGGCATTTATAGCTAACCCTAAATTACCCTTTCATTCTTAGGGATGTTAGCAGGGGCAGAAATCTCTCCAAAGGAGGTTTGAGAATCATTAGTATGACACTATATGAAGTTGGTATTGCCTTTCTCAGACTATGCCTACAGAATCCATAAGACAAGCTGGAACCTATGCATCTATTGTCAGCCCTAAAAATCCAGGCTTATTATAAGATAAATAAATAAAAATAAAAGCCTCCCTAGTTAAACTGCCCCTTTCAAATTCACACTGGCGACAGAAACCTTATTACCAACCACACACCAAGTGTGCTGATGTGAGCACTGCAGATCATTTCTAACATGAGTTACTGCCCATTTTCAATGGCTTGTGCAATCAGTGGGTTTTCTAATTGCTTTGGGGATTAATAACACAATAGGAGGCCATTTCACATTGGTTGACAATTATTTTATCCAACTGTATAAAGAACAGGTGATAAATTAATAAATTATAATCAGTCAGTTATTAAAGCTTAATGGCAGATGGCTGTAACAAGAATGAAGAGAGCCTGAGCCTCACAAAATGGTATTTTGATAGTACTTTTCAATGCATTTTTAATGAGAGGCATATAAAATGCATAAAACTTATAAATCATTTATAGAAGAACAAACTACAGAGTTGAATGGTCCAGTTATAATGCGCTCATTATATTATTAATATCAGAAGATCACACAGCAGCCTGCAAATCTGACTGGCAGCTTATTGTGTCAGGTGCTGTACAAACAGAGAGCTCTGCCCTGGCGCCGAGTCGCTGCATGGCCATGGCTGGCTGCTGGGGGCTGCACACTTGGGAGATGACCTGACAATGTCATGGAAAGATCCCAGAGCTAAAGCTCCCTCAACAGCACAGGTTCTGCATTGAAGTCCTTAGTGACTGCTGAACCCAGTCTAGGACTCTGGGATTTTAACCCAGATGTGCATGTATTTCTGAGGCATTTTGGTGTGCAAAGAGCACTGTGCTGTGAGGCCAGAAAACATCCTACATGTGGGTGGGGGAATGGATGTGCAACACCTTGTTTGTTTGTGGACATATGGTATTTCACAGCACAAATGCATGTACATGTATGTATTTCCTGAAGGCCTTTTTTTGGTATAACAGTCTGAAAACATCATCAATGAAATCAGTCTAGGAAGTCTATTGTTTTCATGCCTCCTCTTGCTTCCTCTGAGGCACTGAATAGCTTATTGTATGTATTTTATAATTTCTGCATATTTGGATTAAATTCTCACCCTTTTTAGGTCAGTAGTATGACTATACTATATATACTATATACTATTTTTGACTATAGTTCAGCCAGAATTTCAAAGTTTGTCTTTATTTTCTGGGTTATAGGCCTACAGAATACTATTTCTTCCCTTGTACTCATACAGCACCCAGCCAAATAACACCTTGGAGTCCTAGTCCAAGTCCTATTAGGAGCAGATAATAGTCTCTGAAGCCTTTTGCTGGTTACTGACTGGCTCAAATTGACCTCAATCAATTATAAGTCAGCTTTTTCCCCGTGGGCAATTTGTTACTAGAAGGACTCTGCTTAGGGGACATTGACACACATCTGTCAGTACACACAGAAATCCAAGTTCCTCCACCTCCAAACTCACCTCACACAAAGTTTTTCTTAATTCCTCCCTACTGAAGGCTAGCCAGTGATTTAGGCAAAATGAATTGAATATTCCAGATCCCTAAAGCCAGATGCATTCCTCACAAAACAGTCATCATGGGTAATATCCTCTCTGGTTGTATTAAGCCAGAGATCAAGAACTGAATAACCTCTGGAAACTAAATTATGCTTCTTATCCCAGAGGTAAATGCTTTGGCACTGCAAGACTTCAAAAATGTCGTTGACAGCTGAGTAGTCATCCCTGAACGTGGTCTGTCACTGCAACCAGAGCTGTATCTTCTCATTCCCCACTCCTCTCCCTCCCCTGTATCTCTAACATCGCTGGCTGCTTGCTTCTATCTTCATCCCACATCAGAGGCTCTGTAGGAGGAGGCTCTTTTTGTTTTCGGTGCTTGTACAGCCCTTAGAGTCATGGGGAGAGGCTGGTCCTTGAGAAAGAGCCCTTCCCTCAGCACAGATCAGAAAACAAAGACAAATACTCAGGAAATGTCTTAGAAGCATCTCCCTTACACTGATTTTTCTGCAACCAGCCTGCAGCTGAACACAGGAGCACCAGTCTGGCACCTTTTTCAAGCAATGACACTCATGCTGTTTTTCCCTCAGGCAAGGGGAAAAAAGAGTGGCTTTTCTACACCCATGCTGGCAGATGGTTTTGGGAAGTAGTAGAGCAGAGAGAGTTTCTTACCAAGTCTTGAGGGGCAGAGGCAGCCCCCAGGACAGCCTGGACCATGGCTGGGAGTGGACCCTGAGAGGGTGAGGGGAAGGGGTGATGCTCAAGGTGCATTTGACCCAGCCCTCGTCTGTAAGCAACCTCCCTCCAGCAGGGCTATTCTCCTTCTCATGCCTGCTGCCTAGGCATTCCTTCACAGGCAGGTTTTCACTGCATTCCTCTTTCCCTGCCCCTCCACCTCTAAGCGTCCATCCTCTTTCATATAAGTGAAAAGTGATGTGTGCCCAGTCTCATGCCAAACTGCAAAGGGGCATCATTAACAGAGACATATAGGTGAGACACTTTCAAAGCTCTTAACATTTCATATGTATTAAAAGAAACACAAGGATTTCCCCATTTCCCTCCCCTCTAACACCTGCTTTCCTTCTTCTAATAAAGGTCCCTTTACTCAGCTGGGAACAAAACCTCCCCTGAGTCACAGGACCGTGTCTCAACCCCCTCATATGAGCTCTTAGGGTCCAGTTGTCTCTTGCGACCACAAAAAAGTACGTGGCTTTTCCAGGAAACCTTCATTGAAGGACTGGTTATGTAGAAGATCAAGGAGACTGATCTTTTGCAAATTCTGAAGAGCACAGCTGGGTCAAAAAATGCAGTTTCGTTGCCTCTGAAGGAATCTTAGGGTGATGGAGAGCTTGTCAGGACAACACCCTTCTTCCCAGCAGATGAGCACACAAAAGGTTTCCAAGGGATTGCAAGTGGACAGCACTGCACTCAGCTGGTCCTGCAGCCTTTGGGATGACCAGGCAGCCAGGCGAGTAGCCAAACTGGTCCCATGCCATCCCCAGGGTGAGAGGAGCTTGAAAGACTTAATTTGCCTCTACATTCCCACCAACCTCAGTCCCACAACCCTACTGGACTCTCCCTCCACCACGAGCTCTTGTTCTCCCCTGGCTGCAAGCCCTGCTCCTGCTACACTGAGCAAGTTCATGTGAAACTCTACTTTTCCCCAGTCAAAATGTGCATCATTTTCCTTTTTTGAGTAATTTCTCTCTCCCAAGGATAATTTAAAGTATTTTAGACTCTGTTTCTGCAAAGATCTGGGGAAACTGCATCTCCCACAATTCCTACATTAAAGTTGTCAATATACAGAGAAACTCTCTATCCACACCAACTTTTCCCTCTCCTGATTCTAGGGTCTTTGGCTTATTATCATGATGCTACATTTATCTGACCTTTATCGGATAGGTCATCTGCCATGCTAGAAACTTTAAAAAGCATTTAACTCTGTCTGTATCTAATCGCAATTTTCCTCATTGCCTTCCAAATCTAGTGCAATATCACCTGGAAACACTGCAGCTTTCAATTGAGCTGAATCATAAAAGCCAATTATATCAATAATAATAATTTAATTCTTTTTTTATAGAAAAGATTCAAGGCAAGAATGCACCCAGGATTTCAAGAACTAAGAAATAGTTCCACTCCCTGCAGGTTTAAATACCAGTTAATTTTCTATTATATTTTTATCGACTCCATAATGTAGGTATCAACCCCAGACTTTCCTAACTGTGTTTTATTCTCCTCCAGCCCATCAAGGTACACAATGCTCACAGTGAGTTGCCTTTTTTTTTGCTCTCCCTCAACAGCAATATCCTCAAAGAATTCCAGCCAGTTAATGAGGCATGCCCTTCCCTTCCTGAAACCGTATTAGATATCCTTAATTAGGCCATGCTTTTCTAACTGTTCCTCCTTTAGTATCTCAAAAGAGGAGCTGAAGACTTTCAACTGCAGGGATCTGCAGCTTCCCAGTGCATCCCCAGGCCCTTTATAAAAATAGAAAAAGAGATCATGTTACCTCCCCCTCCGCCCTAAGATATCTCTCCCCTGAAGGAAGCAAACTTGTAAAAATAGCAACTACGGCTTCTCCAGTTTCCCAACCAGAGCAATAGCAGCCTAAATAGATGTGTATTTTTCTTTCATCAGCAAGGATGAGCCTCAGAAAGGTTGGACATGTGTTTCAGATGAGCATGAGAAAGCAAGGGAGCACATTCCCGTGCTCATCCTGAGCTCATGTTTCTATTGTTTATTCTGTTCATCTGAAATTTTACAGATAATTTTATGGTTTTCCAAGATAGAAGTTTTTTCTAGTTTTCTTTGTTAGGGTTCTCAGTGCTAACCAGAACCAAAACACACCTCTTCAGATCATGCAAAACCTTGGCCTTGTACTGGAAATGACAGAAGCTTCTGGAATTTTTCCTTTCCATTTTTCTAAAGATAGGCCCTACACAGACACTGGAAATCCTCTTGATTTGGAGAAGCCGAGTTTAGAATTGAGGTTTGCAAACCATAGACTGATAAATTCTACCAAACCAAAATGATCACAGTTTACTCTCCCAGTCCTCTCCTGGAGTAAGCCCAAATCTGGCCCTTCTCTACCTGCAGTTACAGTACTGCCCACTCCTTCCCCATCTGCTTTTAAAAAATTCCGATGTTCATGTTTAACCAACAGGGAGAACAATTTCCTAGAAAGATTACTTTCTTACCTCACCCCATCACTACATGTTTTAATGATGAGGGGGCATCTTCAACAAACACAGTTATCTCTTCTTATTTTCTTAATGCAGTGTCGTGGTTTAACCCCAGCCAGCAACTAAGCATCACACATCCGCTCACTCACTCCCCCCAGCACAGTGGGATGGGGGAGAGAATCAGAAAAAATCCTAAAACTTTTGGGTTGAGATAAGAACAGTTTAATAGAGGAAGAAACTAATAATGTTAATAATAACAATAATAAAAATACAATAATAATAATAATAATAATGGAATATACAAAACAAATTATGCACAGTGCATTCACTCACCACTTGCCAACAGATGTCCAGTTAGATCCTGAGCAACGATCTGCCCCCCAAGCCAACTCCCCCCAGTTTATACACTGGGCATGACATCCCATGGTATGGAATATCCCTGTGGCCAGTTTGGGTTAGCTGCCCTGGCTGTGTTCAGTCCCAACTTCTTGTGCTCCTCCAGCCTTCTCGCTGACTGGGCATGAGAAGCTGAAAAGTCCTTGACTTAGCCTAAACACTACTTAGCAACAACTGAAAACATCAGTTGCTATCACCATTCTTCTCATACTGAATCCAAGACCTAACAGTATACCAGCTAGTGAGAAGAAAGTTAACTCTATCCCAGCCAAAATCAGGACCTGCAGGTATATATTTTTCTCACTTGGAGGGACTAAAGGTGAATGTAACATTAATTCCATACAGGCCAGCCCAAAAGGGACAAAAGACTGAAGTCCAACACCAGCCAACTGTGGTAGATGTGTAGAGGACCCAAATGGAGCCCAAGTCTTTCACAGTTGTCAGACATGGACGGAGCTCAACCTCCCCTAAGGTGTGAGAGCTATTTCATCTGACTGCAAGACTTTACAGGCTCCACAGCAGTTGCAGAAATGAACATGTGGTGCCCAGAGAAGGCCACACAGATCTGTGGGACTGGGGATTAGGAGGTGTGAAAGTCAGTACCAGCAGCTCAAACAAGATGCTGCAGATGGAGAAAGCTGACTATCACTAAGGCTGTGATGCTTGGAGGAGAGGTGGAAGCAGGACAGCTGTTTCAGGGGCAGGGCAGGTTTTCTGCAAAATTAGCTTCCTGTTTACTGATGACTAACATTGCTTTACGCAAATTGCACCAATAGGACTGAAAGAGTAATTTCTCTGACCAATATCTGCACCATAAAAAATTTTGCCTCAGAGGGCTCCAGATTTTGCTGTCGTTCAGTAGATGGGTGACAATATTGACCTAGGGAAAATCTTGGATGTGTCTCAGCTCAGGGGTTGTTTGATCTCAGGGACAGAAGCTACTTCCAATACTCTGAAAAAATGTAAGAATTTATTTACTCTTAAAAAAACCTTGCAAATATCCTTGATCTCATTAAGTGCTGGTGATTGTCCTGCTTCAAGTGGGAGGAGAGATGGGAAATATCCAGAGGTTGCAGACTTTCAGTATTTTTATGGGTCTCTGAAGTACAAGTAGATATCTCGTACCCCATAGATTTACTGTGTAAGCTTAAAATACATTAAAAAAATTATTTAGCAATTGATTATATAATGATGGTTCACTGAAAAATAACTATTTGTGACGTTTGAGAAATAACTGGTGTGTCTGAACTGACTGAATATATACCACAATTAAAGGCACCCCAAAAATGACTATTTCTATGTGGGAGACATTTGCACTTACCCCTATTTCTTACAAGCACTGCCATCAGAAATATGTTTCAATTATGTTTGCACATCAAGAATAATTCTTCTCCCCCCCCCACCTTGTCACTTCTTCAGATCAGTGTGGGAGAAGTTTAAAAACTTTCTGTAAACAAAACATATCTCTTATCTCCAACACCCTCTCGTCTTTGCTGCTTCTTTTGTTGAGGACAATGCTTGGCTTATCTTCTTATCTCTGTGGCTAATAACAATTTGTGCTTTTCTTTAGGGAAATGCAGACAGAGCAACATGATATAAAAACACAGCACAGTTGAAGCATTTCAGTTTTACCTCAAGATAAATTCATAAAGGTCAATGTCAAATGTGGGTATGAACCTGACCCTGGGTAAATCAATCTCATATTTAAGGTGAAGTGCGTTTTATGTGCATGCAAGCTGCGTGCCTGAGGGGTGCAGGGTACATCTCTGTGGGACTGCCGGCTCTCCAGCTCGCGATTCAATCCAATGACATGCAGCCCCTTGCAGAGGAATTTCCCTGGGTTGGCATGTCAGAGAAAGCCCCCATGCCAATGTCTGGTGGTTTCAAGTAGGTGCGCGCAGCTGAGGCTGGTACTTGGCCCCCGCAGCTATATCCCCACATCCCTCGCTGGGGTTTCACTGCCATTTCTGGATGGACAGGTATGCACAGAGAGCCACCTCTTTGCTGCTGGGGCTTGGCTGTGGTTCGGGGGGAGCTTTTTGCTCACAGTTCCTGTGTTACACTTTAACTTTTGTCATTGTTCATTCTCCTTTCATTGCCGTGGAAGGACATTTCTTTCACTTCGGCATTTGGTCACATCAGAAGCAGAAAACACTGTGGGAGGTGGCTGGAGGCATGACTCCTCCTCGGAGGTCACCCCGCTTTGCAGAGAGAGGGCATTATTGTCTCACCTTCCTCCTTGAATTCAGCATCCCTGCTGCGTCGAGTAGTGCTGCCTGTCAGCCCGTCCGCCCTCCCTCCCGCCTCTCTGCCATCGCTGCTTCTGCTCCTTGCTTTCTTCCTCCAGAGGAGAACGTCGGAGGTCAAAGGGACCTTCGAGACCAAACTCAAAGCAGGGTTAACTTTGCTGCACTGCTGGTGGGCTAGCCAGCCACCCAGAGCTTGCTACAGGCATGAAGCCTGATGGCCCGCTCCATTCACACATTAAGTATCTGGAGCTCCCTCATCATCTCAGTACCTGTGGATTTACCATCACAAGACTTCACAACGTTAAGGAAAGACTATTCCCCCTTTTTCACAGATGCAAACTGAGAGTCGTAGTTCAAACACTTTAAAAATGTTGGGTTTACTGTATCCTACTGACTTTTTCTGTACCACTACCAAATGGGAAACCCCAAAGACACATACAAATCGATGTTGTCTGAATGTGGCCCTGGTCTAGTTTACCAAATTATAAATGAATTCATAGAAGAGCAGAAATAGAAATCAAGTCTCCACACCACTTCCTTCCCATCCCACTCTTCACCTCAACTGTTAAAAAATACTGCAATAGCAGAAGTAGCAAAAATTCACTGGGGCACATAACAGGCACTTTGTGCTGGAGCCCTGAAAAGCCCATAACCCATTCATTAAGTGGGGGAGAAGCTATTCCAGTGATAAGCATTCATGAAAAACTTACCCTCAGAATCAAGTTGGAAAAAGCAGTATGCTTTCCTTCCTGCTGTGCTCTGGAAATATAAATGTCTCCTTTGATATGTCACAGGCATTTCCTTGAAAAATTTATGTGGAGTGAGGAGTTCCCAGGAATATTTCACTTCAGACCAAAAATTTACAGAAATAAATAGTCTTCTAAAGGCAATTTACATCATGAAAGACATTTGAATTTGTAGATCACAGAGCCATCTGAATATTGGATCAAATCTGGCTATATTCCCTGAGTATACTAATGATTCAGAAACTCAAATAAGTACCCTTAAAAAGTGTTTGTTTAAAGAAAAATAAATCATTTACATGCAATGTTATTAGTATTATAATTAAAAGCTGATGCAAGATGCATCTTTCTAAGAAACTACCCAACAGAAGTAATTCCATGGGAATTCAATTACCAAGTGTTGGAATTGAGGTTGGGGGTGAGGCGAAGGTTTCTCTTTGCTATTGTTGTCAAGCCTTTTATGTTATGAAGACATCAGTCTGAGACATATAAACATGTAAAGACATCACAAGGGTTTAGACTGTCATATTCAGCCACAGTATAGGACTACTGTGAGGACCTAAGGATGTAGGATGCTTGTGCAACAGTCTGACTATAGAGTCTATACAATTTAAGTCATGCCAGGGCTTACTGTGTCACTGCTGTTGCACAGTTGGCCCTTATACCTGTAGAAGATAACCTTCTGGGGAGAAGCCACACAAAATAAAACAGAAACTACACCAAAGCAGACAGCCTGCCCCTCAAAAAGCAGTGCTTGTGCCTGCAAAGACTGTGGCTGAACCTTGAAGGTTGGCTGAAGATTGCTCTTCCACACAGCAGAGCCCTTCTGCTCCTGCTGGGATCACATTTACTTTTGCAGCCTGAGCCTCACTATTTTCAGACTGTGGCTGTTGAGACTCAAAAAACAACAAGAGCCACTGAAGCAAATGGCAACTGCCTCCCCTATGAATCTGCAGCATCGTGCTTTACACAGATTCCCCAGCTTCAGAGCCACTATAAAGTCATTTTTTTCAATAGATAGATTCACAAAGGAGAAACATCAGAGTAACAGAATGGAAAAAACAGACCCTATAGCTTTACCTTTCTTATAAAATTATCTGGTTTACATAAGAAATGGGCCAGATTTCCCTTTCTGTGGAGAAGGTTGAAATTCCTGGGAATCTACATGCAGAAATAACACAGGAAGATAATTCTGTAGATTAATTAAAAATAAACCTTCTGAAACTTTCCTGTTTTCTTTTTAACTGTAGAACTTTCCATACAGATGATATCCATCCACAGTGTAGCTAATCTTATGATGTTATTTTAATTATAAGAACAAAATATCAACAGTTACCCTTTGTCTGCCTAAGTGTGAAATCCAAAGAGCAAAAGAAACAAGCAACAAATGAAGTAACCCTTTTTCCTGTTTTGTGTTTGAAACATCCTCCAGTTACACACACAATGGCCAAAGGAATTGTCATTTACACTTTTCTCTCTGCAAACCATAAACTGCCCTTTAATTGATTCAAAAAATGGGTAGGGATTAGCAGAATCAAAGACACATAGGAAGGGGAGATTAATTGTTTGCATTACCCCCTTGTCTGTATTTGCCACTGGAAGTCTTAAAAAAAATAAAACTCTTTTGATGCAAAGGAAGCAAATGCTCACTCATATTGTCACTTGCAACAGAATGAGTCAAGAAATTAAGACAATCAAGCTATGTCATGTTTTAGCTCACAGTCACTGTAAAGTCTGTGGTTATAAACTCCTTTCAGACAGGCAAACAGTGAGAGCTCTGTTCTGTTTTCAAGGGATGGATGCTATCACTTAAACAAGATCCTAACTCCCAGTGGGTGATAAAAGCTTATCACCCCCATGAACAACACAGCCCAGTAACTGGTGGGTGCCTCTATCTCACAGCTCCAGCTGCTGGCTTCCTCTGCCTTGAAGTAAGGGAAACATAAATAAAACAATCACCATATGGATATTGCATTGTGTAAATGGCAATGGTTGTGAGAAATGCAGTTTCATACAGTATTGGCAAAGGACTGAATTCATCACCAGCATTTTAAGACTGGCTGAGCTGAAAGAAATGTTTCTCGGGCACTCTCCTCCAGCAGTAAGGGACAGCTGAGCATTATCGTCTGGACACAGTCTTCCTGGCTAGCTGACACAAGGAGAGTGATGGAAATCAATAGTCGGTGGGTGAGGATGGATGACTCAAATGAACTGCCCGAAATGAGAAAGATTTGGTACCATCAGAACACGCTGCATCTTGCTTCTAGCTGCACTCCCATGTAAGCATCAGCTTCCAGTATGCTCATGTAGCAAAGGGTGTTTGGGACAAAGAGTGTCAGGAAACATCATCCTGGGCCTGATTCTCTCACCTAGTTAAAATCAGCAATAATAGCACCAAAAGATGAAAGACAATGATGCACCGTGACCCCTGGACTGCAGCGGGAGGGACTTTTATATTGTGCTTAAGCATGAAAAATGGCCTTCCTAAGCCTTCCTCCATCTCATACTGTGTTGTGCTGGGGCTCATTTGCTGCTCATGTCCATTTCCAGCCAAAGTCTGTTATTCAGTTAAACCAATGCAAATCAGGAGCAGCCCCAGATGAAGCTAATGAGGTTTCTCCTGACTTGTAGGGGTGTACAAGCCAGCAGATTTCAGTCCTCTGTGGTCAGTGTTTTTTACTCTAAGCAGGGAGTTGCTCAGCTCTGGATGGAGAGCCAGGACCAGGCTGCTATACAAGTTAGTCACCAAAGTATGCCATAAGCAACGCCCCTGAAGGACAGCCAAGGTCAGAAGTTTAGACCTTGTACAATTTTTAATGGTTTCAGCACTGGTCTTGAATCATCGTTGACCACCTAGAAGAAGTTGATTTAGGAATCTAACATGGGACTGAAGCTGAGCATTGGTGCCAAAATACCAAACTGAGCGCAGCAGCCCTGCATCTTCCTTTCTTTAAGTTTCTTTGAAAGGTCTGCGCGCACACACGTTTCCTTTTCTGCACATAACGCAGCCCTGTCCTAGGCTTGATTCGTGCACTGCAGGGTCAGGGCTGTCCCCAGCCTGGGGCTCTGGTCCACAGGACATGTTCAAAGGGTGCCCAACACATCTTAAGAGGTAAATGGCTGAGCAATTTTAAATTCTATTCGAGAACATAAAACCAGGGAATTTCAGAGCCCTATGACTGTTATTGGACCCAGCCCTTCAGCTCTGTGCTCAGCTCTCAGCACAGGTGTGATTTTCAGCCTTAAACAACTTGAGTGACTTCATTTAAATAAGCCACCAGTCTGAGTTCCCTTTAATCTCTGAGACAGGGGATTTTTTTGCTTGTATGTTCTGCGGTTGTAAGAATGAAAAATGAGTGGTCGGACCAGGAGTTTGCAGTTATATTGGCTGTTTCCTTTTCCAAAGATAATTTTTTTTTTTTTTTACTCAATGAGTTGGTTTTCTTAATGGTTTGCAGTAAGTTTTTTTTGTTGGTTTGGTTGGGTTTTTTTTAACTTTCATTGTTAATAATAACTCTGAAGTAGTCTTAAAGCAGAGTACACAGTTATACAGAAGTGTGAACGCTCTGCTGTGAACCCCATGCAAACAGATCACAGCCCCTAGGAGAGACACAGAAGTCTTAAAACTGACAGAGCAAAATGACTAAACCCTTTTACACAAACCACCGCACTGTCTAAGAGACAATGACTGCTCATTATCCTTTTATTATACTTAAGCAGAAGAACCTTCTACAAAGCAAAAGACTCATAAAAACTCCTACCAGCTAGGAGTCTTTGAGAAAGCCATAGCCATCATTCAGTGCAGGAAGTTAATTCCACAGCCAGGGGAAATTATCTTCTGATAAAGTTAGGAAGTGCACAGCAATAGTGGCAATCATTCAGGGGTTTTAGAAACAAATAAATTACTGGGGTCCTTCCCATGTGTTACAAGCCAATGCTACCGAAAAGAGTAATTTTGCCCATTATGAGTGATTTATGAACATTTGTTTTCCTTTCTTAATCAGATACTAAAATATTTGAGATCAGAGGCAGAAGCAGGGCCTCAGCTATGAATAGGATCCTAATGCTATTGTTCTCTGTAGCGGATATGTTGTCCTGAAGACTGGGGATAGGAGGAAAAAAAAATCCTCTGATCCTAAGGATACTCCTAGCACAAGTAAAACAGTGACTCCTTTAATGAATCTATAGAAGATACCGTTTTACCCATCCAGGTCCTGATAGGGTGCCTCAATACAGGGCATAGATACGGGCCTCTGAGATCAGTTTATTGAATTCTACCTGTCCAAGGATACTCAGGATGGAACTTCTATAAATGAAAAGATGAACTCAGATAAATGTTTCACATCTGAAGGTATTTTCTGATAGTCAGGACTGATCATTCCAGTGTTCACAGTTCATATTTTCAATATCCCCTTTTTGTTAATAAAAGACAGAAACAACTTTTGGAGAGGAGACTGACTCTTTCTGGTCAACAATTTGACTGGGTCTGCGTGTCTGCAGCTGACTACAGATATGGCATCACTTGATCATGCAAACAGATCACTTTTCTCAATGTTGTTACATTCTCCTCTGTCCCATGGATCAGCCTTAGTTTCAACTCCATCAGACCAATATTTGCTTTGCCTCCAGTCCTTACACAGGTCATTACCTTGGAACATCACCCTGTTCTTTAGATTAACATTTGCAAGATGCATAGAGCTTGCATCATTTCCTGCAGTACCCATATGCCCTTTGAGGCGATGCCTATCCAGGGCCTTCAGCATTTAGCATTTGTCCAACACCCACAAGAACCGCCTTCTTCCTCCACAGGCCTTTCTTCTCTTGCCAACACTTGCACTTTCTCTTCCATAAGTAAGAACACAGTTCCTGGATTACTCACAAGGTATGTCTCAGCTGCAGTCACTACTCATTGCACAGATACAGAGCATGGAATTAATTTCAGGATTCAGACTGGCCTGAGCAGAATAACTACCCATGCAATTAGCCTGCACAAAGATCCTTGTTGCAATACCTATGTCACTTAAAGTGCGTGAACTAGTCTTGCTCAAGCTAACTCAGAGATGCCAACATAGTAGAGCACAGAGACATGGAGTTTCCTGAAGCACACATACTAAATTCCATCTTACTAGAGAGATCCATGGGCTTTGGGTGCTCTTGGGTTAGACACAATATGCCCAGCAGATTTTTAGTCCTGATCTTTGCAGCACATGGAAGAGTACCATGGCTACACAAAGCATGGAGTTCACCACCATGGCTGCTGGAAGGACCCATAATTCCTTACCTTACTCTTTAGGATTATTGCAAGTTCTGAACCCTATAGGAGTTGCAGTGCTTCTCTGTGCATTTTAACAGTAAGGAGAATTTCCAGAAAACTTCATAAGCTGTCTTCATTATTGCCACAAGCTGCTGAACATACAGAACCCTGTAGTTACTGCTTCAGAATCTGATAAGGGTTCTCTTACTTTCATTCATTGCCAGAAGGATGAATTAAAACAACCAGTGAATTTCTTCCCATATATAGGTCTCAAGGCTGACTGAATATTTTTAGTTCTCTGTATGATAAGGCCAGCGTATGAAACCTTGACTGGCAAACAGCAGATGACTAGGGAACAATTATTCATGCTTTCCCCTAAAACCAGAACTAGGAGGCAAGCAGTGAATTATCAGGTAGAGCATTTAAACCAAAAGGAAGTACTTTTTCACGCAATGCATGCCTAAACAAATGGAACCCATTGCTACAGGATGTTGTAGGTGCCGGCAGCTGAGATGAATTTAAAAAGCAGTTAGATTAGTGACTATGAAAAATAAATATACACCTCCTTTACCAGAAGTTGCTGGAAGGAGATTCTGGGGGAAGTGAAGGTGATGGTTTGACTCATCTTTAAACATTCACAGCAAATCAATGTCAGAGACAGGAGTCCTGGGATAGCTGCTTTAGAGCTGCTCTTATATTTCTGTGTTTAAAAGGCATTACCTTTCCTCAACTCCTGTCAATACCCATTTCTTCTTGGGGCAATTCTGTTAGCACCTGTCTTTAAAACAAAGAAAGACGTATTTACTAGGTAATGGTTTCCATTTCTTTCTTACATGCTGTAACTTCAGTTGCTGATAACCTCCTCTGCCAGAAGTGACTGCCATTTTTATTTAGATATTAATAGCCCTTTTACAGAGCTGTTAGGCACACTTGTCCTCTACCATTTTTCATTTTTAGATTTTCAGCTAACATAAATTGAAAGTTTGAATGAAAATGTGTGGTCATGCCTTATGTGTCTTGCCAATATCTATGGAATATAGCTAATTGTACACAATATTTCTGAAGTCACTGGGTTTCATACTTCCATTGACATGACAAGATAGTTTCAGGGAAATTCAAATGATCAGCTTCATCAAAATTCCAAGGATTAGAGTTTTGGTTTCCTTTTTGGTGTAGCACACCTTACAAAAAGGATTTCCAAAAGGCATTCCTGCAGTATACCTCTGCCTGTGTCCTGCTGTTAAAATCCTTTTTTCCACTACTTGAAGAATACAAGGGTATTCACTCTTGCAGTTTCTCCTAATTGGTCTCATGTGAACACCTCATGAAATCACTTTGTGTAAAAGACCGACAGGCAATTCCTTCAAGGCAGCCTGGTGTGTTTTAGCATTTCTTGTTGCTTTGGGCCATCACCCAAGGAGTAAAAGCTGTCCATGACATGAAACCTCTACGCTTGAAATCTCTCCTCAGAGGAGGCTGCCTTTTCTCTTTATTTTCCAAATCTGTTTCAGCAGTACCTGGGAGAGATAGGAAGATGCATGGCAGAGAGAAATATGTGATAATTGCTGCCACAAACTCCCACCTCCCAGCCCCTGGTAAATATAAAGTTGCACGTTCCTTTTAGTATGTCCCCAGAAACACTGCTATTCATTTAGGGAACCCTCCTGGAAAAATCTCCTTCTGAGCTTTTCTTTTGTTCAAAAAGCAGTAATAATTTGAGAGTGAGCATCAAGTGCACAGGTCTACCTAGTAAAAGCACATATAGTTAAAGATTAGATCGAGAGGGGATTAAATGCACAGATACAGGACACAGATGCTGATTGGCTGTCAGTGAAGGTAAATCTTTTCTTAAAGGAGGAAATATTAACAACAGAAGATCCACACAACATTTTAGACTGAGGACTTCAGCCTGCAGCTACATCCCTTTTCCAGGCACTGTAATCATCCAGTGTGATATTGTCTGGAGAGCTGTGTACAAGTCAGCAATGCCCAAAGTCACTGGGAGTGGCCCACAAATGCTGATTTAACTCTTGGAGCTGGCTGTTCTGCACAGGTGCAAATTTTGTCCTTGGCAAATATAAGCAACGTAAGTGACACAGAAGCAATGACTTCTGCGACCTCTCTCAGATGATTTGCATTTGAAGAGAGACATTTTTGGAAATCAAACTGTTTTGCCTCAATGTCTCCAAACTAAAATGATTTGACTCTTTGATTCAAATTTACTTTTAATTCTGAAACTTCCTTCAGTGCTCAGCATTAAAATCCTGGACTTTTTTAAAGGTTAGACTCCAGAAGGATTTTTTCTTTTGATTTTGACCCAGCTGTTACTTCAGAGCAAATTGCCAGAAGGGAATCAATCAAGCTGAGTTCTTAACAGTTGTGTCAAAGTGAAACAAGGGTGAGTTTATCACAGAAGGTGTTGCCCACAAAATTTCCAGAGCTTTGCTAAAAATGCGGTCATTTTTGCTATTTTCGAGCTATTATTTAAATATGTGGATAGCAATACTGACATATAAAGAATTAGCAGCTGAGGCTACAAAGAGAGCTCTGTGCCTGCAGAATTCTGTCCCAGGGACCTCACTGTAGTACTAGACCTTTGATATCCATGGAAATGTAGATTCCCAGGAATTGTAAGTAACCCTGTGGGCAAATTTATCTTATAACACTTGGGAAAAATAAAAGGCATCCAGCATGAGGTCATCAGTTCCTACTGGGGGAACAATTGACAAGATGAAGTTTAAAGAGGCAGAATTCACTTGAAATCCCTCTACATCTGGAGCTTACTTCTCATGTTACAGGAGTCCCAAATGTTCAAAACAGTGAACCATTAGTGACTGAAGGAGCAGCAAAACATCTGTATAATGTATGAAATGTCTGGAAGTGCCTCACTCTCTGGGAATCAGCTGAAGCTTTCAATTGATGCTTTAATGGTAGTAATTGAAGTTTGCAGAACTGGCACATCCTAGCTCAGTAATTAGATGGATTACAATCTTTCTTGTTTGGCAGCATTCTTTAAACAAGCTTCAGCTTTTCATATAGTCAACACTCTAGCAGAGATAAATGTCACATCAGTTCAGAGTGAAAAGTAATTTAAGGAAAGACTCAAATTTATCTTCACTGAGTACCAAACAGGAGATATTTCAGAGACAGGACAATGGCCCTTTCTATCGTAAAAGAATGGGCCATTTCTCACATATAAAGGCTAGCTTGTGAGGGGGGATCTAGGGGTGTGCCTTCCCTGAAATCACTGAAGCTAAACCTGCTTATAATATTTCAGGATCCAGTCTATGCATTAATGAACAGATGAAATTCTGTTAAATATAAGCGTGTAGGGAAAGGAGAAGAGGGAGAATTCCAAGGGAGAAAAATATATTGCCTATCAATTAGCAAGACAGCATTTGTCACTGTGATTGGTAACCATATGGCCAATGGGGAAAAAAAAAGCCACCATGAAACAAGGGTCTATACTGCAATTATTTGAAGTGAAATTAAGTAAAAGGCACTAGAGATCAGGAACCAGCCTCCATCTATAGGGGAATGGGAGATATGTTATTCAGTCACTTACATCCAAGCCTTGCTTCTGTAAATAATTTTCATTCTTAGCCTTAAAATGGCAGCATCTAGCTTGTGCTCATTTTAAAGCCACTGACAAATATGTTACATTTACCTATCTTATTTTATTGGTGCCTTTTGCAATTTCAGAAGTAGTGTTTTAAAACTGGCTCTATTTCCTAGAGCTCATGTCTAGATTTCCTCCTATGTGGATATTTTAGTTGAGTGATATGAAATCTTCCAAACATCAGTGGATTGGTTTATCTAAAGAACTGAGCAGCCTGATGATTTCACTGAACAAAACCTCATCCCTATGTCCTGGAAACGGGATCGCATGGTTGCATCACCACTGTGATGGAAGCAGACCTCCAAAGCAGAGCAGACAGGTATCGTTGTTCTTGTGGTCATACTATTGCCTCAGTTTCCTCTACAGCATCTCCCATCCCTTCACCTCCTTCCTTCCTCATTCAGCAGGTGGACAATGTTGATGCTCTTGCTATCCCACCAGAGTCAAATATTTAATGTCTGGGTAAACCAGGCTAGCATAATTCCAATGACCAAGAGAGGATTGAGAAAGGAACTCTGTGTGTTCTCCCAGTTTTTATCCATGGCCTTCCAATCATGTGCATTTCATCTAGAGGAAATTTAGTAGCTGCCACCATCATTATTCCCTTATTACAGATTTTGCATTGTGCTTGGTTCCCCCACAACTAAATAGAGTTTTGCAGTACAATATCCCCCCCATTCCTTTGCCTTAGTATCTTGAAACAAGAAGAGCCTGTGACCAACCTGTGTGAGCTGGCGGATCCCATTTCAGTGAAATTTATGAAGCACACAGATATTGAAATCTGAATCACTGAAGCCTTGACCTAGTATCCATTGCCATCAGTGAAGGATCCTACTGACAGTAACAGCCAGGATCTCACTCAGTGTTCAGCAAAGATTCCCAAGAAAAAACATCCCACAGAACATGAAGCATGTTCTATATAATTTTCAAGATGCTCAGGTACTTAAGTGATCAGAATAAATAAACAGAAAAAGAATGAAAAAAACAGAGGCACAGACAGATGACTGATAGAGACTCTTTCTTACTGCAGCAAATCACTCAGAAAGTCTGGGTTATACTTCCAACTTTGCCACAAGCTGCTGTCTGATCTTGGGAAAGTCCCTTGAAGGCCATTTCCATTCTGAAAAATGTCTACCTGAAAATGACAACACCTTACTCAGCAGATCTACTTTCTTGAGTAGTCATAGCCATAGTGCCTTCATTTCATAAAAAAAAAAATAATTTTTGAAAAGGGCTGTTGTTTTTTTCTTTTTCAAAGAGCTGAGCTCAGCTGTAGGCCGCCTTCTGCTTGCTCAACAGAAAAAAATAGTTGTATCCCTGCAACCTCAATATCACAGGCCATTCAAGCAAGGTCCCTGTGGACTTATTGGCTTGCACAATGTCTGGTGCAAAATATGCTTGTATTTCCAAGAACAAATTAGTGTAAACTCATCTTGATGAAAGACTGCAGCACCTCTAAACATCAGGGTAGTGGTTTACCAGAAAAAAACTTCAAGTAAGAACATTTGGGCATAAAATATATTAACTACTTTTAAGATTGAGTTTAATCAGTTCATAAAAGGGATTATATAATGTGATTGCCTGCACACAAGAGACCCCTTTCAGGCCTGCACTCCTTAAATGCAGAATATATCTTAAGGCTAAGAGATCAATCGATGGTAAGGACCCTTCAGAGATTTGACTATGTATGGGAGATGTAGTTTAAATGAAAGTACATCCCTTCCTGTCTTACAACACATTCAGTAATATAGCATTTAGGAGGATTATGATAAATTGGTAGTGTAATGATAGGGCAGGGATGCCCTGGGTGAAAGAAAAGCCGGGATAATGCTGCTTGCAGGGCTGGTTTAGTGCCACAATCCTTGCACATCTTAGAGGTCTCCAATACAATATGGTGTAAAAGAGCACCTTCAGTGGAGTTACGTGAAGCACTGAAACAAACCAAGCTGCTCTCTGAGAAGCAAGCACTGGGGTTGATGGACAGTCACCCATGATGGCCCTGCAGGATCAGCCCCATGTTCAGCAAGGGGTACATAATGCCTCTGATTGACACACAATGGTTTCCACATACCTCTGCCATTTATGAACCCATGCTGAAGAGGGACCTCCAGAGTTAATTTAAAGCAATGGGCCTTATCAACTTGTACTCAGTGCCATGTAAGTTGTAAGTATAGCTACACTATTTTGAGACCAGCACTGGCTCCGAGAGAAGCATAGGCACATGCACTTGGCACTGTGCCTGCATTAATAAATGATGACTTGGGTGGTTCAGGTCTGGATCTCTCATCACCTACTGCATGGTTTATGGGCAAAATTCACCCATGGATAATGGTGAATTGACTGTACTGCTAAATAACTTCTGCTCCCACACACACTGTATCAAACCAATGGCCACACATACATACACAAACTGAAATCTCCATGTGGAGGCAAGATAGAATTGCAGCGACTGCAGAAATCACCACTGTCTGATGTAAAAGAATTGCTAACAGCTGCCATTCACCCATCCATAGTCATCTGTTGCTAAGCTTCACAAAGAGGACCTTGATGCCCTCATTGACAGCTTGGTTATAGAGTTCACAAGAACACCTTACCCCTTCTCCAGGCTGGACCTTTGAGCAACATAACTTAAGAAAACCATTTCAAAGTTCCTTCTCAAAACACAGGATATCATCACCCAGGAACATAGTTCAGGATTGTTCAAGGTGATGGTAAATACCTGCAGGATACACAAGATATCAAATGTAAAGAGTTGCAACAATTCCTGAGTCAAGTGTGGAGCATAGACTCGATGCTGAATGGTTACTATTGCCCCTTGATTCAGGGGATTTGGCATAGGTGAGATATAGAGGCTGATAGTCTTGTTTTGCTGAAATTTTCTATGGAAGAATATTATAAAGCACATTCTCCAAAGCACTCAGCTTCCTATGCCTCACTCAGGTGGGCATAAAAGCTGTACAGACTGGGCATACCCTGAGGGTCAGACCTGCAGCCTCTGGAGGTCTGCAAATGGTGTGGAATTGATACAGCAGGATTGCACCAAGAACAGATGATGCTCCCTGTGGGACCATTGCCAATTGGCTCTTCTTATCTGCTGAAGGGTGGCTGGAGGTCAGACTGCTCGAACCCCAGTACAGCATTATACTTTCTGTTAAACAGAAATGTGCTGCAGCAGTTTCTTTCTTCTTTGGACCCTGCCTCATGCCATCATATAAATAATAGGCTTGCTACTTGCATATACATGCATATCCTTATATATATAATATATATATATAATTTTGAATGAGGCTGTGGCATTTCTGTGTGAAATATCCATGGACTTCATTCATGCACAGGTATGATCAATGAGCCTGATCAAGGTAGGACAGGAAACACAGAATAATTAATTTTAGCTTTAGCTCAATGAAGTACAAGAAAAGAAAAAAAAATGTGGAGTATTTTCAACCTGTATTCATGGCTACCTGTGGAATTCAAGTGGAGAAGGTCACTCACACAGCAGAGAAACTAATCACTATGGGCAGAATTAATTTTATCTGAGCTTAGCCATCTAAGAGGCAAACATCTAATCTAAGGCAGTTTTCCAGGCTCCATACTCAATGGAAAGAGAAGGCAACACCCAGCATGGGCTGGATCAGTGACCCTCTGAAGACAACTCTGCTGACTACAGAGTTCAAATTACAGTTTACTTAAAATGTTTGGCTTTTATGTAGTTGATGTTATAAGAGGCAAAACTTGCTCTAAATATTTAGTGCCTGCACTACTCAGGAGTTATGTATAGTGTGCCATTTTGCTTGGGTTCCCCTACCTTTTCAGATAATGTTTTCTGCCAAGGTTAAAATACACCAGATCATAAAGGAATAAAGAGCATCACCTTCGTGGTTCTCTGAATAACACACATAAGTTGGGTGCTTTTTCCCTTCATCTATAAGAAAATTATGGGTCATTAATGCATTCAAGAGGGGGAACCAGTCCTGAATTTCAGCAGGACATTCATCAATACCTGGCACTGCAATGGCTGAGTCTATTGTTCCGTATAAGCCCTGCTTAACAGACGAGGGATAAGAACCATAAAGCAAGCAGACACTCTTGGATTTTTGTATCCTCAGAAGTGTGATTGAAAAGCAGCGACTGGTTCACTGCACTATTGTTCAAAGATTAAGGCAAACAGAACAAAGAAATGGCAAGGTCATCCCGTCCATCAGAGAAGACACACTTTCCACAGTGTGTTTCTGAGTGTTTTGTCCGATCTCATTTTAAAAGTCTCATACTTTGGGGTTATACCAGCTCTTTGGGGAGTTTGTATTAGTCTAATAATAGATCTTCCTCTCAGGAAGAGTTCCTTGGTATTTTCCCTGTTACTCTTTGCATAGTATTACTATGTTGCTACATTTCACCTCTTAGATAATTCCAATAATATTTCCTTCAAATTTCGGCTTTTCATACATACAAGCTTCACTTCATCATGTTATAGATAATATTTCAAACCTTTGCTGCTTAGAAGACTGCAAAAGCAAAGAAATCTTGACACAAAGCTCAAGATGTGAATTCAAGCTCACATGAATATGATGGATACACGGATTTCTGTTCTGGACAAGTATCAAAGGCTTCTTCCCATCCACAAAGCTACACACAAACATTAGCTGGAGGACTAAAAGGCAGTTTCTCAGGTGCCTCCAGCTACAGAAACTTCATATGATTTACCCTGCCATGCTAGTCCCATGCACTCAGGATGTTTTTTTCTTAACTTGGCCTCACACTTTCTTGAAGTCCTTTCTGTTTGCGAGTACTGTTTTGACATAACGTGTCCAGCACTGAATATTTTGTCATAGATACTGTTACAGAAAACAGAAGCCTCTGTTTCCATGAGCATCCCTGATGTTTCTGTAACACCTAGAGGCTCTGATGCTATTGTGTAATGTGTTGTAAATGAAAAACATGGTCCCTGTCTCATAATTAAATGATTCGTTTGTACAATGGAGCCCAAGACAGTGTATCATGCTCATTTTCATTAACTAATTGATGACTTTGCAATCTGGCTGCATTTTCTCGTCAGGCATCAATTATCTCAATATTTTCAACTGAAAAATGCCCAAGATCTGATTCATTTTTCAATACTAATTTAAAGGAAACAGGGAGTCATAATACTTGCTATATCAAAACAATCAAGATGTTCCATGAATGGTGAAAGTTTTTGTTTAAACTACACCTACAGGTAAAATCAGAGGCAACGTTTCAGGTGGAGAAAAAAAAGCTGGTTTTCATTAATAAAATCAAATTAGCTCTAAGTGGAAGCAAGAGAAAACAAGCCTGAGGAAGGCAGACTGTGAGGGCTGCTAAGTTTCAAAATACAATGAAAAAGAAATAGAAATGTAAGTGGAGAAATCAAAACATAATATTTTTTATTTGAGGCTTGTGCTGGTGTCAATCTATTTAATACAGTTCTTACCACGCTACAAGTCCTAACTTACAAAGAAGTTGCCACTGGTAGGGAAAATAATCATAGGAGGAAGTATATGGTAGGTTTAGAAATTCACACACCCACATGTTCTTCCTCTGTCCCTCCACCCCAATTGTCTGTCATTTTTCTCATAGAACTTAATTTATTTTGCTTTCTTGATCTATATCTTGTCATGATCTTGGCTGGGGTAAGTTTCATGTTTTGGCTTCATGCCTCTGTGTTGAGAGCAGATGTGTCCCAATCAGAAGCTCACTAGGATAAAGCTGATCAGTGCTTAACTCATTCTAAATTCATTGACTCTTCAGATGTGTAGACTTTTTATTGCACAAACCACCATATCTTGCTTTCCATTTCCACCATAGGACCTTTCTCTGCTCTTCCTTATTCTCATATCTCTAAACAGGTTTCCATGCAGTCAAAGTGGCTACATCTTCCTTGCATGCTGCTTCTATTGGCAATTAAGCCTGGTGCCACTCTTCCTGTAATATGGGGAGAGATAAGGCTCTTGATGCCAATCAGTTACTCTACATAGGAGATACAACATTCCTCTGCCAAATATTTGACTAACCTTTCTCCCAGCCATATTTATCTCAGTGGACCACTATAAAATCCTGTGGCCTAGCAGATCCATGTGACATTTCAGAGAGAGGAACTGCCAGAAATTTTAAGGCGGTAGGAGCNNNNGGTAGAAGGAGGGAAGGAGAAAGAAAAGAAAACCAAATTACAAGCTAAAATTTCAGCTGGTATGAATTAACAAAGCTTCACTGAAATCAAGAGCTGTATCATTTTACTTTGGTTAAGAATTAGGTCACAGAACTTTATGTTCCCAGAACCTCTCCTGGTATAAATTTTACTATTGAGAATTGTTTCAATCAGGCAATGATTTGGCATCACGTTCAGCCACTTAATGGGTTCAGTATAGAAAAAGTTATATGTAAGTGCCAGATGAAGTCAATGCACACTGATGTTTCCAATGGATTTAGTGCAACTCTTTCATCTTTGGGGAAGACCCGAGTTTTAAATAGACCAGCTCTTTAGTGACTTCATATGAATATCTTAATCTCAGCTTGACTGGCAATCTTTTGTGAAGGGATCACTCTTGGAGGATGAAAGCAAAGGAAAATTTTTTTTAGAAACCAAAAGAGGTGGGCAGGAAGCCAGCTGGTGGGAAAGTCTGAAAAGATAAATGGATGTTGCTTCAATGGGGACCACTGAGCAGCCCATAGCGACCAGTGTCTAGAGTGATGTACCAATTGGAGATAGCACTACTCAGCATAAACCCAATTAAAACTCTGACCAAGATGAAGACCTTTGGCACATTCCCAGACTACTTATGTTGAGATAGGAAGTAAGACTTGAGATTTGGGCAATTAGGTAGTCAGGTCTGCAACGTGTGCAGAGCTTGCTACCAGGGACTGGTCAGAAAGTACAAAATACATATGGGTATGCCTTAGAAACCAGCTGCCTTCATCCCACTTTGGCTGTGATATGTTCCAATGGCTGTGATATGGTGACAATGCAGCCCCAAAATGAGAGGCACTATCCAAAAGTGCAGAGAAGGAACTAACACGGAGATGACAGTGGCCTGTATACAAAGGGGAACTCTTGGGCTGTAGAGAATATTTTCGGAGTTCCTCAAAGACCTGTCTCAGGACTGATGTGACAATAATTTCATTAATAGCATTACCACATACCAAAAAAAAAAAGCCTGCTGTAAATGGAATTTGCTGATGAGAACTTTAAAATATCCAGCATTATCAACACAAAGGATGAGAAAATCATACAGAAAGCACCAGATAATATCAGTGATGAGAGTAAGAGAAAGAGAATTACTTTTAACAGGGAGAACAAGTTTGGCACTTCCCTTACAAATTGATGAGAAAAGGATATGTGGATCAATGGTGTGAGTATATTAATGCAAATCTGCAATAATATGGATCCTGCTAAGTTTCTTGCTCACCAGTCCAAAGGAGAAGATGATCTGATCAGATAAGTTGGCCTCAGCACCAGCACCTCAGTTAAGGGCTGACCTGACTTGCAAAGTCACCAATATGAAAAAGAATTGGGGATAACAGTGCCCTAAGTGTTCCAATCATTTCTGAACACAGTTTCTCAATTTTATATAGAGAAGTGCTCTCAGTGACATAAAGCATGAATCATTACCATGTAGAGATTGTAGTACAACTAAACAAGGACTAGGTCTCATACCTCTTGTGCTGATTACTTTTTGGCCTTAATCGCTTTGTGTAATATTTCCTTCCTTTTTCAGGATTGCCTCAGTGAAAAGCAGGCAATAGGGACAGGACAGGGTCTGGCTGCTGGGCACTTCGGAGGGACCTGCAGGACTCTGCAGCCAGTGGCCTCCACTCTTCAGAAGTCTGGGACAGGCTGGCAGGTACAGGAGAAGGAACAAGTCACCTGTTCGCAAGACAGAAGAGCCTCCCTGACCTACGCTGTCTGATGGCCCCAGCAAGGTAATAGAGCAAAGACAGCGAGTCAGAGAGGAGAGAACAATGATCCACAGGTGAGGATGAGAATCAAAGTTTCTGCTTGTGAGGGTGGCTCCAAAAGCCATTGTTAGGACTGCCAAGAGGCTGAATCCCAGAAACACCACCCGGTTGTCCATTGCTAATCCCTGCTGTCTGAGCTGTCATACCCATTGGCAGTCTCACAGGGGTCAAAAATAAGAAATCTGGCCGAGAAGTAGGCAAATTCCAGGGCACCCACTTGACTGACTTATCCTGCAAACCTGACACACACATGCTGCAGGGATGGGCATCTTGGAAATGCTTGCTGATACCACCCAACATACTCATTTGGGATACAAGAGACACACACTCGGACGAATACACTATCCGGGAGAAACGCAGCTCTGCCAGGTGTACAGGAGGCTGGGTCCTGGGACAGACGCAAAGCCACACCTGCAGTCCTGCAGTCTCCCATCAGGCAGAATAAATTGCAATTTTGGATCATAGCCCTTAGGCATTAGTACAAGCTAGCAGATCCAACCCTGGAGCGTTTCCCCCCAAGGTTATAAAGCACGGGGAGGGAGGTTTTATTCTACAGACTGGTTTTTGGCACCAGTATTGGTCCTTTTTTTAAGAAATAATTTAAACTGTGATTTTGGGGCATGATTCACACCAGGCTTTTCAGAGACTTTGTGCCAATACATCTGAAGTAAGAAATTGTAGGCACTATGATCTACAGGCTGAATTTTGCAGAAGCAAAAGGGAAGAGAAAAAGAAAAATCAAGACCATCATTTAAAGCCCAGGGAAATTAATCCAAGTTCTATAGTTTTCCCACTTTCCACTGCTTCTTGCAAACAAGACAAATATGCCTGAGCAGTTAACATCTCACTACTTGAATAAGTGAAATTGCCCCTTATAAGCCTAAAGTTTCCACTAAGAGAGAGCAAAAGTAAAAAAAAAAAAACAAACATTAAAATCTACTGCTGGACAAAAATGCTAAGACTTATTTGGCTCAGGCTTTTCAGTCAATCCATTAAATCAATAGAGACACACCTGCAAGTTCCTATTTAGCCATACAACCCGAATCTTAAGATATTCAAACATAAAATTTTGATTCAGGCCATTCCCAGTAAAGATGTTATCAAAACTGAAAGTGTCTTAGACTGCTGGTAAATTTATTACTCAGAGAGTCTACTTGTCTGGTTTCTTGTCAGCCTACAGAGGGTTTTTGTTGGTTTTGTTTTTTTT
The DNA here is from genome assembly GCA_026212715.1 of Elanus axillaris. Lineage (NCBI taxonomy): Eukaryota > Metazoa > Chordata > Aves > Accipitriformes > Accipitridae > Elanus > Elanus axillaris. Next base: position 42,812,785 of record JANZLQ010000029.1, on the reverse strand, counting down.
TTGACAGCATAGTAACATTTTCTTTCTTCAATGCTTCATTAGCTCATCTTACTCATGCAATTTTTCCCCATTTTATTTCATGTAAATCAAATTACTCATCATCTCTTTAATGCCATCAGTGTACAGAGAGCTTTCTATAAAAAAAAACAAAAAAAAGTCACATGGTAGAAAACCCAAACCTGATGCTTATACAGTAGTATAATTTGCTGGAGAACTATTCATAAGAGGTATATAAAGTTAAATGCTCTTATGAGGATAGCAGGACTTGGGAGGAATTTTAACAGGATTAGATTCTCTAGTATGTGGCTGAGGTAAGGTAGTCAGGAAATTTTTTCCAAACCAGGGGATTTTTGCCTTAATATATCTTTGTTTTCTTTCTTTCTCTCGGCAAGCGTGGCTAATGGTACTCACGCTTCAGTGCTTTAATTCATCTGTTAAGTATTTCCCTCTTGAAAGCATGTAGCATAAGCAGAATATTCTGTTTATTCACCAGAACAGGCAGGTGAACTTCAAGCAGTTTACAACTTTGCATGCGAGTATTTTCTCATCCCCTGCAAGACCAAAAGTGACAGCAGAAGCAAGCAGCAGGGGCACTGCTGCAGACTTGAATTTGACTGTGCAAGAGAAGTTTCAGTGAGAGGTTTGCACTCAATCACAGCCACAGACAACGAACGGTTAGGTGAAAAGGGGGGTGAAAGCCCAGAAGCAGGGTGCTAGGACAGGGCATGGGGTGCCCTGTCAGAGATCCCTCTCATGGCCTGTGTGTCTCCCCACTTCTCCCCACCGAAGACAAGCTCCTCCTCACAAGTGTAGGGTGCAGGGCAGAGAGGTGGAACACAGAGGGAGGGAGTTGTGAGGATCAGTGCACTAAACAACCTTGTAAATCACAGTTGCAGGGTCTGAAAAAAGCAGGTCAGCTAGAAAAAAAACCACACTTTTTCAGTTACTAATCCTATTATACATCAGGTTACTGATATTCAGATGCATAGATATATGTGCATATGCACATATTCATTATTTTTAAATGTCTCATTTCACCACTGCTTTTTGTCCTAACATTAAGGTACAGTCAAATACTAAACACAAACCACTGCAATAGACAACAGTAAAGCAGTACAAAAGCAAATGGCTGAATGCTGAGTGAGCAGACAAGAGAAAACAGTGTAAATTGTACCTAGCGAACATCAGGGGTCTTTCCCAAGCATGATCAATAACAGGTTAGTCTTCTGAGCAGAAGGAACTTCTAGGGCAGACAGGCAACATCAACTGAGATTTGTGTCTCACAAACAGGGTATATAGGAAAAGGTTTCTAAATGCCCTCATATAACCAGCAAAACTAGTGACTTGTAGGATTGTCTCACATACACTGAAAGTAATGAGAGAAGGGTCTTATAAAGTACAGGCTAACCTAAGGAGCAAGCATTGACATGATATCAGTATGATGAGACCCAAGAAGGAACATCTGTGAGAAATTTAAAAAAACCAACCCATAGACAAAAGGGCTGATTGAAATCTCAGGGAGAAACTTGGTCCCAATTTCATTAAAAAGAAGCTTCCACCTGCAGCTAATGCCCTTGCAAAAGCTTTTTGGTTTTTAACAGAGAAAGAAATCTGGACTTTGAAAATATCACTATTCTGGCAGGGAAAGCACTAATTATCCAGTAGGGACCCTGGGGAGTAGGTCTGTGTATAGTTGTGAAGCTCAACATTTCTTGCTAAATTTTCTGTCAGTCTGAAGTGAAGTAGGATGCATAGCCAGAAGCAGTCTTTTCTCACAGTATCACCACTTTCAGCCCTGTCTGAAGCTGGCAAGTATAGTGGTTTGTGAGAGTTAAAAAATTACCTTTCAGTTTTTCACCACAGAGTTCAGTTTTCCCTCTCATTCTGGATTGCATTTCCAACAATTTAGCCAGTAATGAAACCAGCTGAGGATAGCATACCAGCTGGGGCTAGTGAGCCTTCAGCATGGGTCATTCATTCTTCAGCCTCTGCTCCCAAGGCCTTCACTGAGCCAATTCAAGTTAAAAAAAATGATGGGGAGATTTCAACATCTTCCACCCTGGTTCTTGCCTGTGATTTGTCCTTGAAATGCACACACTAGGATAGGCAGTAATCCAGAGCCAAGCACCTGACACATCTCTAATTAGCATTGTTCTTGCAGTTTTACTTTGGATTTTTCCCCTGTGAAATCATTCTTTTTGAGTCAGAACACTTATTGCATCTTAAAGCTGTTTCTGCTGCATTTGTTCAAGATTATTTGTTTCTACCTGATGACATCTAAACCCCCTTGTAAAGGATGGTAGGAGCTATTCTTTCAGTCCAGAGAAAATTTTCAGATAACCAGGAATTTACTGCCAAATGCTGCCCTTCATTCCTCTTACTCATTCTTTTACATGATTGCAGCTGACTGGGGTGGAAAGCTGAAGAAGGTAAATGTTGAACAAAGCTGTCTCCTTGCACTAACCTCATTTTCATGAGATAAATCTTTCTGAACTTTTAGCAGACCTACTTTATGATTTGACGTTGTCCTTTCAGCTCTTCTTACCCAAACAGGTCAAAATCTGCTCTGTAAGAACCTGATCCTGCATCGATATCCGCTCCTGGGAATCGTAGCCACCCCAGAAGCCCCATTTTTAGTGGGAATGGGACTTAACAGAGCTGTTGGTTGCAACAGCCTGGTGAAATATGAGTACCTTACAAGCAGGAGGCATGGATTACCCCTGTGAACGAGGTTTTTTTGAGCTCTGGCAGCTCCAGGGTCTTCACACATAGGGAATCTTGGAGAAAGCGCTACAAGACAGGTAGGTTCAGGTAGTCTTGCTAGCTCAGTGTCAGCATTACCACCAGGCTGGGAAGAAAGTGCAGACACAGGAAGAGATGAACACATGGCCAATTTGCTCAAGAGAGGCTTGGCTGTAAAAAGATCAAGAGCTGCCCATACTGATACAGTTCCACCAGGCCCCGCTCCACTCCTGACACAGAGGAAAAAAGTCCATCTATACCTGTCCACCCCTAATGAAAGAAAGTTTTTTTTACCCCGGACAACATGTATCTGTCCACAAGTAGGAGGGATGGAGAGTGTGAGTGCTCTCATTGAGCAGCGGAGTTCATATTAGGGCTGAGAGAACCTCACCTGGGCCTTGCTGGCGAGTGATGCTCAGAATCTGTTTTAGAGGTGGGACAGCAGGAACTTGCAGAGCAGGCTGCCTTCCTGCATTGCATACATCGGTGGTTGGTCTTAATCCTGAGTAAGCTGGGGTCCTACAGAGACCACAGGTTTCTATGGAGTCGATAGAAGAAACCAAAGGAAAACAAGCCCATTTCCTCTAGGATTTAACTTTCTACATGGGGATCCTCACCTCCTGGCAAAATAAGAGGAATTATCATGTGGAAATGGACTGAAACCTGCAGAGACGCACTGTAGCACGAGATGTAGGGCAGGGAATTTTTATTGTTTTCTGTGCATGCTCCACTGAGGGGACAGAGTATTTTTCACAGTATCTTACAGAGTCTCAATTAGAGTTTCACTCTTGCCTTCCACTTGTGCTGTCTTTCCACCCCCCTTTGACATACCTCCAGCTGTGTCTGCTGCACTTCCCTTGCCACGGTGCTCTGCACCGGTTGCACAGATAACAGCCAAAGGCAGCCAGAGGGCTAAATGCAGCATCTCTTTCTGAATACAGATTACATGGCTGAAGTCACAGAGTGGAGTTTACACAGGCAATCCTCCTGCGTCAGGAAAAGCAGGCACTTGCACTGGCCTCAGGAAGCTCGGGAGGCTGTATGAGGACTCTGACGCTTGTCCTAAGATAGCATTAATTTGCCTTTGTGCAAGAGCAGCTAATTAAGCTCTTGGAAAATAGGCAGTACGGGGTTTTTGCACAAGAGCCCACAGTCCATTCTTGTCAGAGGAGAGCCGTCTACTTCCTTCTGCCTCTCTGTCTTCTTCTGGGTTGCATAGCTATGAACAGGGATAAAACCCAAGAACATCGTAGGCCAAATGCTTGGCTGTGCTTTTGCAACTGCTGTGGGGCAATATTTGTTGAGATTTCCCAGTGGCAGTAGGACATCCAGTATTGCACCACTCCAAATAATCCCTAGCTCCAGGAATGCACTGGGAATGTGCCCTGAACAAGCCCATACCCTGCTGCTGCCACAGCTCCATGAGGGTCACTGAACTGAGGTTGCTCTGATTTGTTGCAGTGAGTCAAATTATCCATCTGGTGCAGGGATCCAGAAAGCACGGGCATGTGAGCTTCATTAAACTACTCAGTCTTCACGAATATTGGCCAAAGTGTGGTATCTGAATCCTGAAGTCCCATAAGTATTATAAAGAATACTTCAAACTCCCTTTGAACTCACTACAGGAGTAAGTTTTGAAGAGGAAGATGCTGAGATTTGCTCCCCTTTTTGTTGGAGGTCTGCAGATTGTGACCGTGCAAGGCAGGAAAGCTCCCCTCTCCTTCAAAGAACTGGGAACCCAGAGGTGCTTTTCGTCCCAACCTCTCTTACCTCCCTGCCCTGCCATCAAATTTCTCGGTGTTGCACCTTTAGCAGAGATATGCCCTCAGGTCTGACCTCACTGGCAACTGCTTCATACTTACCCTCCCAAGAGGGTTTCTCCAGCAAAGATTGGGCTCCCCATAATAACTCAGTGAGATGTATTATTGAGGTTCAGAAGAGAGGACACATTCCTTTCTCTGCTCTGGCGGCCTCCGGAACAGCCTAGGCAGAAACTGCTCTCCCAAGGCAAAGAGACAGAACTCCCCCAGCCCACAGGAAGGAAAAGTATTGGATTCCCATAATCCCCCAAATATATGTCAGATACCTTCTATTTCATGGTTCCCATATCTTCTTATATAAAATCTGAAGTAATAACAGAATAGTAATTTCATTATTCCACAAGATCATGTAGCCTCCAAAGCACTAGTAAGAGGTGTAAGCATTTCTCTACGCAAGTCCAGTGCAGCTGTAAACAAAATTAAATGCACCCAGAACTGGAAACATCACAGGGAGCTACAGGACTATGTCTCTGACTGTTTGCTTCAGCAGACGGTACAATCAGAAAGGCTGTAACGCGTGATTCAGGTGCTCTGTAGCATAAGCATCAAAGGAGAACTTTGACATGAGAGTTACAGGTCACTTTCCCCTGACAGTCTCCTGTGCCTGTGATGTGAATCTACAGCCATTCTAAAACCCGTGATCTTCAGGCTTCATGAAGACTTGATGATTAAATTATCATCTGTGACACAGAAATTAAAAATAGAAAAGAAGTATTAGAATAGCCTGTAGATTCCCTTACTACAGCAGGGGCCCTCCCTACCATGCGTCATACAGAGGTCTTCTCAGCTGATTTTTAAAGGACAAATAAAATATGGATCTATCAATTTGTAGATGGCTCTGGCATTTTCACTGCATTTGTCACCTTTCTGCCATGTCCAATCCTCCCCTTGTTTATGTCTACTTAATATGTGGGTAAGATAACCCCATTTAATACCTTCACCTTTAGCACAGGCCCCTCTGATAACTTAAAAGACTGATGAAGTGGTTGTGGACAGAAATAACTTCAGCATCCAGATAGTCTACAATACTCAACTCTGATATTAATTTTAATTATTCACGTAATTCAGTTTCCTTGACTCAGATAACACTTTTTTGGCACCACGAGTCTCAGAACAGCATGATGCTCACTAGGCTCAGGCTCACCTTTGCCAGGCAGAGATGGCCTGTCAAGTCTATAACCTCTGCCGAAGCGGCCGCCGAGTCACAAGGTCATTAGTAAGAGTTTGCCAGTATGCCACACAGTGAGTCATATTTAATAGCCCATCTGCTGTCATACTTCATAAAATATTTTCCTATTATTTCTCCTTCCTGTTCTATTCCTAAGGAGCAAAACAATTCTTGGCAGATCTGTAACCACCAGAACCTATTTTTGCAAATAAAAAAGCAGAAATATAGTTGTTGCCTTTTCCACTACTCCCAAATGTCTGATATCTCTTATCATTCTTGCTGACATTTTAACAATGCTGGCTGCTGTTAGGGATCAGCATTAGGATTCGTAGTCACAAGCCAGGGTCTTATTTTACTAGGCACTGTAAAGACATAGCACAAAAGCTGCACCCCAAATGGCTGCAAACTAAATACATTCACAGGGCAATTCCCTTCTCACTCAGCATGGGTTCCCCTTTGAGACCAGCCTCCCAATTCTCACTGCTGACTTTAACTAGTCTTTATGGGGACCTTCTCTTTCTGAATATATAATTCCTCATTCTTTTCCTTTATTTGCATGCTCAAAACTAAGTTAAAGTAACAGGGTTATTTTATGGCTGTCTCCGTCTCTACCTTCTTTTTTTCTTTTAATGAAATAAACTGTCTTGCATTTCTAAAGTTATCTAAGTAGTAACATCCTTTACAGAAATTCTGTCTTCATCCTGCTCTTCTATGCCATGTAAGTCCCATTAGTCATCTTGAAATGTAGTAGCTCCATTTTATTGTCTGTTGTTTTTTTTTTCCTAGAGGACCTGAAGTGGGCAGGCAGAAGAGATTATTGTGAATGAACTGATCATTTGCTGAACTCATTAAATATGCTAGTAATTATTAATAATTAATGGCAACAGGGGTACATTTCCTTCCTCCCCAAGAAGCCAAGAATGCTCTTTAATAGCTGTACAGCAATCCTTTGAAAACAGACAATGCATCTGCTCCTTGGGGGTAGCAGTAAATGATCTGGATTGATGCTTTCCATTCCTCTTCCACTGCAGTTTGCATTTAACAAGAACTTTAAAGAGAAAGGATTTGCTTTCTAGTCAGTTAATATTATGCTTACTTCACCTCTGCAAATGCCTCAAAGTCTAAGCAGCAGATGTCACAGAACCTCCTCTCTGGAAACGTTTTTGCTCAGTTCATCTCCATGATGAAGCTGCATTGCAAATGCCAACAGCCTTCTGCTGAAGAAGTCTTCGGAGACATCAGCTCCTGAAACCTTGCAACATCTCCTCACAGCAAACAAGACACCCTTGCCCTGTCATGGAGGAGAAAGATGAAGCAGAAAGAGTGACTTGCAGGACACTGCGGGATGCCCAAAGCCAGCCGACAAGAAGGAAAAATGAGAGCGACCAGATTCCTGACACTGGCAGCTTGGATATCCTCCCGATGCTTGGGCAACACCAATCCTGGTGCCAATGGTCATTTACTCCACACCTTCTCCTTCCACTCTGGACTAAATCAGTCTCTTGTGGCAGGCTGTTGGGAGAAACACATTCAATTTTTATTCACCAGTGGGTGATACAGCCAGAGCAAAGGAGGAATCTGAAGTGCAGGATGAAGCAATCTCGCTTTGAACGCATGAGACTCAGAAGGTCTGCTTATACTTTCACTGCAATAAATATTGCCTGTTTCGATCATATACAACTTAGCTGTTTTCCCACAGGCAAAGGGCTGAACTTTTCTGATCACAAAAAAAAGTAAAACAAATGAGAAAAGAAAAAAAAATGAAAAAACAGCTAATGATCAGTGTATTTTTACAGAAAGTCAGATCTTTGTGTGGAGATCAGTTTGTCATTATGTTAGATAGAGAATTTAGATTGCAGTTTAATAACACTAGTGAAACTTCACAGGTTTTTAATTTAATACAGATAAAGGCTGTTAATCCTTCCAGTTCCAGTAACAGAGGATGCACCTACACAAAAATTTAAGGATATGGACTGGAACACAGTAGCCTATGACTGGAGCAATCAGGTCTTGCATGTATAAGCCAGTTCTACTGTCCTTTGCATCTTGTACTGCATTTTACACCTTTGAAAAAGTCAACACATAAATCAGAGTTGTCTTTCCTTATTCCTGTGTGACACAAATGCAAAACTGGGACATTACAGCCATACAGAGGAGGAAAAAAGGGTGGGGAAGACAAAACCTAAAAACCTATTTAAAGACAAAAAAGTATTTGGTGGATTTTTTTTGGCAGGAAAAGTTATGGTTTCACCTGTAAATAAAGAGAAAGAACAGGCTAATTTGCTTTAACTGTAGAGAAGGTTTGTACTTTCAACTTTTTTTTCCAACAAAAACACAGATTCGTTTCCGGTGACTGATGGAAAACAAGGCATGCTTTTTTTTCTACTTATTTTATTTTTAGCAGATAGCCTAGTGCAATTGCCTGTAAGTGTCCATCAAAAGATGCATTGCTAATCCTAACAGCAGTTTTACCCTATTGCATAAACTGGCAAAGAGGAAGGGAACGTTCCTCCAGAGAATAGTAATAAGAGATGGAGATTCTGCCTTGAGTTTACAACATGGAGAAATAAATACAGATTCTTCTAAAATGACAGGGTAAAGGCAGTTGTGAACCTCCATACCAAGGCAAATTATGCTTGTAATTTGGACTAATGTTCAGTTGTGCAGGAACAGAAGAGACCCATGCTGTTCTAAGGGACAAACAAGGGGGAGAAGCACTCGGGAATGTTTGGTGTCCATGCTCAGGACTGAGTGGAGAAAGTTAGGGAAAAGTCTCAGGTTATTACTTTGTAAGTGTTCCTGAAGTCCAGGAGAAGGCTGAAATTAGCTGCAAACCAGCCCAATCCCCACACTGTGATGACTTGCACAAAGCAGAAGATATGAGCCCTGTGGCAGCTCTGCGGGAAACTGTTTTCCCAAACCACTTCCACTTTTAAGATTTCTCCCGTTTCACATCAGGACAAATCTGTGACCTCTAGAAGATTTTCTCAGACCTCTGAGAGCCACCCATCTCAGAAGGGTCAATAATCTGGTGGGCAGGGTCTCCATGCTGGACAAAGAAGACCAAAATTCAAGTCCCTTTTTGATCCTGATCAGGGGCTGGATCTCAGATTTTCCATGTGCCAAGCAAGTCCCATTAATACCAATCTGTTGGCTGTCCTGGGTAGGGCAAGATTAGTTAGCTAAATGAATATCACCTCAAATCTAGACTTTCTGTGAAAAGCACAGAAGATTGAAACCTTAGGGAGCTAGCAGGAAAACTAGTGCAGCTAGGAGAGATTTTGGTCTGGGGAGACTTTCCTTTATGGATTGGTGAAACAAATGGCATTTGTACAGCCCACATGAGCTTCAGGGGGAAGAAACAGTTATGTGTGAACAACAAAAAGCATCAAATTGACAAGGAGAAAAGACAGACAACCACTTCTGTAGTAGGCAGCCCCAGGAAAATGGAAAGAAAGAAAAGAATATGAGCTATACACTGGAAAGCTCCAGAGAGTAAAGGGAAATAGCATGAAAAGAAACCAAAAAGAAAAAGAACATGAAGCTTTAAAATCAATGGTAAAAGTAAAATTATGAAAGAGGTCTCCACATGAAAACAGGCAGAGGTGGTGACTTAGGGGAAGTTCAGAGGGTTTCATCTGTAAACAAATGTAAGAGATTTCAGAAAGCAAATAAGGAACCAATAGTAGCAGCAGAAGATACACAGAAAGGAGTGTTTCAACATCGTGGGCATAACCAAATGAGAGCGAGGAAGTGAAAGTCGGACAGGATGGGTGATCAGGGAGGAGAGTGATGTAGCAGCTAATGACACACAAGCTTTCAGATTTTAACCTGGCAAAATTGAGATATCAGGTCTTCCAGAGGTTTTTGAGTTGATCTGCATATCAGACCTGCACCACGGTAAGCATCACCCTCATTGTTACCAAAAATCTGTCCCAAGCTCCCAGGGATTGTGTCCACATGCCCTGCCTAGGAAAACTATTATGAATTTACAGGATCAAGTTACCACTGAAAACATAGTTGGAAGGAGTCAGGAGGTCTCCTAGTTCATGCTAAAGACAAAGTTATCTGCACCTTGTTCAGTCCTGACAGATGTTTGTCTGGTCCGTGTAAGTTTCATTACATATTTTCATCCAAATTAAGTCATTGCTGTAGTGAGACTGCATCAATCTTTAATACATAAAATCTGTTCAAACCCTACATATAGCTCTGCCCAGAAAGTTGTCATCTGTACAGGCTGGGTGAGGAGCCAAGTCCCCCACTGGGCTTCAGGAGGCTGACCCTATTTCTTTGTGGGTGGGAATGAAGCTGTACCTACTGAACAGTGTTGTGTTAAGTACAGTTTTGTTCCATGCAGCATGTGTTTAATTTACTTACACACAGACACACAGACACATAGCATATAAAGAACAATCTGAAGGTCTCTGTGCTGTAAAAAAAAAAAAGTTTTTATTTAAAAAAAAAAATTGGCTTAAAAGTGCTCCAATGCAATCTGAACATGAGAGTGGATGGTGTCGCATTGCTCAGTGCTGGAGAACAACCTGCAACTACACACCACAGCCTTGGGTAGAGGCAATGACTTTCTGCACCACACAGCTTCTCCTCCAGCCTCCACCAGATGCACTGTTCACACCTCATCTCCTTTGTTCCACTGGCACTTTTAGGCCTCTCCAAATCCTCTACCCACTTGCAGGGACTGTGGGACAGATTTCCACAGGATGCCACAGCTGAAAAGGGTCCGGACAGTGTCAGTATGGAGCCAGGCAAGGCTCTGTGGCATGAGTCAGCCTAGCTGGTGTGGCTAGTCCGACTCACCGCACTTTCACCAATACTGTCCCACAGCAGCAGCTATTCAACTGACCCAGCGCTAGGTCTTGTGTAACCAGCCGCAGCACAAAAAGTTCACACTGAGCCACTCCATGCTGCAAGTTGCCAAAAGTTTATTGTACAAGCCTGGGCTAACCATAACAGGAATCCAGCTTGGCCAAAGCTGAAAGAAAAAGATGCTTAGCTTGGGATGGAAGCCAAGTCAATTATTTTGTAAACAAGCTTGGTGCTCTTCCTAAACATGGAGGACAGATCCTTTTTTGGTGTAAATGCATATGGCTTAAACTGATCTCAAAGAGCGGGTCAGAAGAAGCAGCCAAGCACTAAAAGTCACTTTATAATGGCTGCCCCAGCTATTTAATGCTGTTGAAAAGGCCAAGCACAAACTCCTCAGGCTCTTCACCTCAAATGACTGCAGGAGCAATCCTGTACCAGGACACCTGCATTTCCATTCCTGACATTGACTATAAAAATATGCTATCAATGGCAGTATATTAGCAGCCACATAGCAAAATCCCTTAAAAAGGCTCAAGACTTCTGCCATGGCAGAAATGCCCCAGAACATGATCAATACTTCTCTGTGTAGTTTGTTGCTTTACCCACAGCAGTAGAAAATCAACGCAGGAAGGCCATCTACATCAGAGGAGATGACCCTCCCTCAAGGTCCTCCTGAAGGCCACTAGGGTGGTCGCAGAAGCTGCAAAGAACCTCGGATGCCTGGTGGGGTGATAGGCAGAGGAAGGAGGCAGTGGAAGAAGAGCCAAGCTGTTGTTCTGATGTGACTCATTCATTTTCCACTTGAGTCTGTGACTGTTCTTACAGAGGAAAAAAAAAAGACCAAGACTGCTTTGGGACCTTATTTTAATTTTTTCTGACACAAACAGAGCTTTCCTTCATCTTTTCTTTTCTTCACCTGGCATTTCATTTCTTAGTATGGGAAAGCTGATCTTTCTTTCCTGTTTTTACCCCATCTGATAGGTACAGATGATGTGGTAGCATTTGTTCACATTTATGCAAAACATGATGATCCAAAACAATGATTTTTATTCCTATTATGCCACAAATCTGGAATTTGGGCTAAACCACACTCTGGATGGAAGACATTATATCAAAGACTTGCTTTTCTAACTCACATTTAGGGGATTTGAGTACATTTACTAGCATTCAACTAGTTTGTTTTAAGCCCTCTGTGCACTTTTTTTTTTTACTTTAATAATATCAACATGATAGGGAGTTATGCGTTATGTTAAGAAAAATCAACAAACACTCTAGTAATCTGCTTTAACTGTGGTCTTTTACATTTCTTTAGACTTTTATTTCATTATCAGGAGAAATGTTATACTGAAGCTCATTTTTTACTTTCTCTGTGCAATCCAATATTTTATATACCTTTATTATATCCATTCATCTTCATCTCCTTTTTAACCCAAGCAACACTGCTCTGCCAACTCTCTCCTCTCCTACAGGTCTTCCCTGACTTTCAGAATTTTCCATTCCCCTCTATGGAGCCATTCTGTTTCTGCAATACTTGAGAGAATCCCTGGCAAATGCCTTTTATGTTTATTAAATTCTCACCCTTTCCTGACTAAAGATTTACATGGCTTTTTACCCTATCCATAAAACACAGCCCTTTCTATATGTTTTTCTCCGATACATGGAGAAAGTCTATGTTCATTTCTGTAAATAGGGATCTGAACCTCTATCAAAAGGAAAAAATAGCAAAGAATCACCCCCTCACACACACACAACAACGAATTAATTTCAGCAAGAGCAGAGGGAAAACCTGGCAGATGGAGTTTTCCTCCCTCTGAGGCATTTTGGCTAATTTACATCCTTGTTTCAGAGCTAAAGGCTCCCACTGAAAGGCAGCCATGTGTTCTTTTTAAACAGGTAGATTTGATTAAAGGCTGGACTTCTGGGGCATGATCCTGCAGCCTCTGTACCATCAGTCCTACCAAGGATAATGAGATTAGTCGCAGGAGTAAAGCACTGCAGAGCCAAACCCTGGAGTCTCACCAATTAATAGAAGAATTCTCTCCTCTTTTCCTCTCCACCCCTTTCTTTATTGCTCTTAAAATGCCAGGGGAGCTTCAGAGTTATAGCAATTATTGTTATGGAGAACAGGGCATAAAATGAACTGTTATTGCCTTTAAAAGAGCTGCAATCTCTTTACCTTTCAAAAGTAGGGCATAAAAATCTGTATGCAAATGAATAAATATAAATGCAAATATAATCTACACCAGGAAAAGCTGTTTTTCCCTGAGCTAAGGAAGCATAACGATAATCAGGCTCCCAACTGTAAATGGTGCTCAGTGTTTTGTGAGGGCTGTGGAAAAATGAGGCAAGGGTTTAATCCACTTTTCTTCTCTGGTTGGAGGAAACAGGTGTGGCTCCATTTCTAGGTAGCTTATTATTTTTCATGAATATATTACAGGCACTCTTTGCATATTTCAAGTGGTAGCAAATTTTGCTGTTCCTGCTCAGGAATACTCACTGGCTACAGAACAACATGGACTAGGAGGTTTAACTCTGCTGCTTTCCTCAACTTTGATGGTTTATGTGGATTTGAAGAGACAGAAAAACATCCTTTGGCAAACAAAGGCTTCCAAGTGGATGGAAGTTGAGTGCATTCTTTGTTTACCAATGGACAAACAAGAAGGGAATTAAAAGGCAGAATTTCTTGTCAAAGGCCCCACCTTGCAACAGATATTCCATGTGGGAAGCTTCCAGGAGACGCCTGTCCCCAGCCCACATGGGACAACTGGGGTTCATATGGTTCATATGGTTGAGACCTTGTTAGCAGTGGAGCTCCCTGAAGAAAGATTTGCATCAATTCACAATTCAGCACCGAGACAAATGGTGAATGAACAATGACAGCATTAAGTATGTAGCTGGGCAGAGGCATACAGGCAAAACCACAGGCACCTGAGTGAGTGCTGGACCAACAAGAGCACAGTGGAGAAAAAGTGTTGATGTGAGCACTACATCTTTGTGTGCTCTTGGTTCCTGTGGTCCAGAGTAACTGTATTGAAACAAAACCACTGAATACTACTAATCACTGTGACTTCAGCACTGGGAGAAAAAGAAATGCAGTACAGCATGTTCTGGTCTGAATCAGAAGGGGATCACATGGAGCAGTTTGGGGGAAACTTGATCCCAAGGGAAAAAGAGAAAGGGGAGGGAAGCATTGACTCCCAAGTGTGTTCTGTGTCCCAAAGTTCAGCTTGATAGCTGTAGCAAGTTGCTAGGAGTGAAGTCAACTTCATGAAGAAGACACTGAAGAAAGCAAGAGATATGAAAAGTAAAGACAGCAGGTCATGGGGGAGGAAAGGAAGCAAAATGACTCAGAGGACACCGAACTTCTTAAAATGCTAAATGAAAAGACCAGTAAAATTCAGTTGCAGACAACAGTCTGGGAGAAATGAAGAATTCAGCAAAGGAGACAGGTTTAAATACTCCCAGGATGTGACACAATTTAGTGGCAGAACAGAGAAGACATTAAAAGGTCCCTGGTGAAACTAAAATTAAAGGAGATTATTTTGCTGCAACATTCACAAAAGGACAACAGAGAAACAAACACACATTTCCCATGAGGTGCAAAGGTCAGAAAAGAGACATGAACAGATGAACAAGAAATCAAAACTGCTAGAGATTTCATTGTAGTGATGGGATTGTTGCCAGCATTGAGAAGAATGGCAAACTTCTAAGGAAAAATTGGCAATAAACCAATGAGTTGGGAGAGAGCAATGAAAGTAGGTCACAGTGATGACCTTGACTTCAGTGTTAGGGGGGAAGAAATGCGAGGCACAAGGTATTTTAATCTGGCATAGAATAATGTAACATCAGGCCAATACTTATTATGGGAAGAAAAAACATTAAACAAAATTAAGAGTCAAGAAGAAAATCCAGACAGTTTCTTCAAATTTAATGGAAACTTCAGCAGAGCCATATTATCACAGAATAGTTTGGGTTAGAATAGACCTTTAAAGATGATCTAGTCCAATTCACTTGCCACAGGCAGGGACATCTTTCACTCGATAAGGTTGCTCCAAGCCCCATCCAACCTGGCCTTGAACGTTTCAATGATGGGGTATCCACAGCTTCTCTGGGCAATGTGTTCCAGTGCCTCACCACCCTCATTGTAAAAAATTTTTTTCTTATGTCCAATCTAAATCTACACTCTTTTAGTTTAAAGATGTTATGCATTGTGTTGTCACTACAGGTCCTGGTAAAATGGGTGCTGAATGAAGGCAAATACTCCTGATGCCAACTGGCTTTACCTTATCCCAGCTGGAAGGGTGGCAGGGAACCAGCAGGGTGACAGCCAGGAATAAACATGGTATCAGGGAGAAGGATGCCCAAGAGAATCATGGATGGGTGGGAGGGATACCAGTGGCCTGAAAAGAGCATCTGTAAAGAAAGCTTGGAGAGAAGGCATAAGCGAGAAATGTCCTAGGTACCAAAATGTCCCAGTATGGGTCTCTCCACTTGCTGATAAGCCTCTTGTGTCCGAAGCGGGTGGAGAACAGTATATGTCCACAGCAAGGGAACCAGCTGGGCCATAACAGGCTGGGTGCATTTGCAAGGGAAGGGGACCCATTTCAAGGCACACAGGAAACCCTTATAAAGACACACACAGCAGGCAAACAGCTCTTGTATGAAATTGGACATAAACAGCCTGGAAGAAACAATTGATAAATTGGGGCAAGCGAAACCATGAAGATCATTATCGAATGTGACATATAAAAACAGGCCCTAACCTTGTGAGCTGTTCTGCCTGGGCAGGCCCCTAAAGTCTCTCAAAATGTTACTGATTTCAGTGATGCTCCATATCTCTGCTGTCATCAGTCTGAAATAAGCAGGATGAGCTGGAAGGTGCTTACACACTTCAGTACCTCAATTTTCCCTGCAGCAAGCCAAGATCCAAAACAAGAACAACCTCTCCATGGGCCCTCATTTGATATCCTGGCCAGGGTAGAGATGAATGGTTGGGGATGGGGGAAATCATAGTGAAAGCCCCAAAATGATCAGCAGAGTTTTCAACAGTAGCTGGAGAAATTACTCACTGGTGATTCACAAATTCTATGGTCAGAAGGGGCTGGTGATCAACCCCTCTGACTTCCTGCAAAACAGGCAATAAAGCCTCACTTTGCATCAGGCTTTTCATCGCTGGCTGGTCTGGAGCACGTCATTCAGGCCAAGTTCAAACCCTTCAGAAACAGAAATAATCCACCTGTGTGTAGGCATCTAATGTTGCCTGGTGGTCCTTTTACAGTTGGTGGGGATATGGTCAATATAGCAAATGGAGCTTCGGATCTTCATTCACTTCATCCTAAATTAAGTGCCTGCCTTTGGTTGGGTGAATCACATGCTAAACGTTATTAACTCTACTGCCTGGATCCTCACCAAAAGGAAACAAGACACAGACTTCTGAGAAGCAGATGTAGATGCATTTTAGGCACCCAAAGCTGGGTGAGAGAAATCGCAGCCCAAGAATCTAAGGGTCCAAAGCACCCATAAGTTTGTTACGATTGTTAATCTCATTTATTCTCAGTGTGTAGATAAATCACACTAGAAATGAGGTATAATATTTCTATCTTCAGCTTCCAACCACTGACTTTGTAATGTCATTGCCTACTTAACTGAAGAGCTGTTCACAGTTAAATTACTCTGCTGTTATACTCTCCTTTTCTCTGGATCAACAGACCTCATTATGGGCTAGATCTGTTATCACCAAAGACTAGATAATGATGCCAGATCAGATCAAATAGTTCCATTAACCAGGAAAAAAGAATCTCAAGGAATCTGTGAACCAAATGCTCTATAAAAGAGGTTTGGATTGCCACTTCTCTACCTTTTTATCCCTCTCACAGGAAAAAAAAATAATTAACAAAACCATCCCCCACAAACCCCCCAAAACTCTTCTACTTCCAAAGCAATTATAAAAATAGATAAATGTGGATATTGATATATAAAGTAGCAGTTCATGTCACGGGGAAGAAATGTGTACGGAGCAAAGCACATAGTAAAGGAGTTTCCCCTGCTCGTTTACCCTGGTGGACTTCCTCCTGGATAGCATAACAGGTGTTGTGGTCATAGTGAGGTGGAGGCTTTGCCTCCAAAAATACAGCAGCCAAAGGTAAGACCCATCAGGTGCTATTTTTCTCTCAGCCTCAGAACACAGTTTCTTCCTAAAGGCCAAAGATGAGCTTTAAATGACCCAAACCCATTGCAACTGGATCAGAGAAGAAATTGTGAAACCGACCTGTAAAAGCTGACATTCTGTTACCACACAGACCTACTGCATGTTCAAGAAGAAAACTGCTACTCTGAAAGGTGTATTCATGCATAACTTATCTGGAAAGGTGCAGTTTTCTTTTTTATTCATGTGTAACCTTCCTTTTTTGCTAAAACTATTTTTATTCAAAAAATATTTTTTGTCTTTTTTTTTTTGTTTCACAAGCAGAACCCCAAGCCAGAGGGGGGGAAAAAACCCAAAACATATGCTGCCAGAAAAGTGATACATCATGTTTCACACTGGTGAAGGACAAAATGAGCAGCTCAGAAAACACAAGCTTAGACTTGGTGCATCTGTGCAGTTTGCTTAATAAAAACTGATATCTGCTTTGCAGTTTCTCTTCTCCCATTCCAGCTAGCTGGAGCACAGACCAGCATTTCTTAGAGAGGATCCTGTTGTTACTGATAACTACTGAAATACCGCCTTGGCAAAGATTTCAACAGACCATCCAGCTCAGTCCCTGGCAGGATCAGGAATACCTAAACCATCTCTGATGAATTCTGATAGCAGATGCCTCAAAGGTGCTTTGATGCTGTCCTGAACGCTGTGGTAGAGCTGTGCCATGACAGCCCTACAGAATCAGTGGGAGACTGTGTTGTACACACACGTCAGAGATACACTTCACACCAGCCCTGAGGACTCTGGGAACTGCATATTATCTTTCACAGCCTAAGGGCTTCCCTTACCTCCACCAGCTGATCTGCTCCAGGAGCTCAAAGGGAAAGGGAAGCCGACCACATCTCCCCGGAGGGGTTTCCCAGCATGTACAAAGCCTTCCACGAGTAGAGAGGAAACCCAAGCAGATTTGCTGACCCTCGCAACCCCAGAGCTGGAGGACAGTAAGGATGGAGGGAAGGGAATATGCCCAAGGGACCCCTGGCTGATAGATATTTCTTCTGAGCTCTTTTGAGTTGTTTCCACAGCATTTGCTGTGGCTCCTTTGCTGCTTCAGGGCCTGGGGGAAAACTTGTTCATTATAAAATCAAAGCAAGAATCCAGCACCTTCAAAATTGTGCCCCAGGGGCCTGAAACATCCCTGATGCCTCCTTTCTCTTCTCCTTGACAAATTCCTTGTACATAAACCACCTATTTTCAGATATGCCCATGACGTCCACGTGACAATCCCAGGCAGGAGTAGGATAACAGTGTTCCAGCCTTCCTTCTAGCTTAATGTCCCCATCTCCTTATCACGACTGGGATCTGTACCAATGGGGTGCAGAACTTCCCAGATGCTGAGCACTTAATGCATTAAAGGATCCTTTCAAATCCAAGTTATATTGGTAGCCCTCCTAGGCTTTAATACTCCATGCAAGCAGATATCTGATGCACTGTGGAAAACAATGAATAAATAGAAAACATTAACACAGAGGTAAAGACTGGAAATTGCAAGCCATCAGGAAAAGAAAAGCACAAAAAACTGGAAACAAAACCTTTCAGTTAATAATAATAATATTCTAGGATGTCTTCATTCCATGACAACTTCATCAAAATTGCTCCCATAAGAAAAAAAACATATTGATATTTTGTGCACTTCAGGTCTAAATTCCACCAGCCACATTTAAAAAACAAACCCAAACAAACCCAAAAGCCCCTCAAATAAAAAAAAAAAAAAAAAAAACAAGCCCGAAACCCTAACAAACACAAACTCATGGGCTAAAATCTGAACAAAAATAGTTTCCAATTAATGGCTATTCGACAATTTGGATGGATTTATATGTAAGACCATAATGACCTATGTCTTCCAGTCTTTTTTTTTTCTTTTTTTCTGAATTAATCATCAGTGCAGAAAGATGAGCTCTCTTCTTTGCGCATGTCAGTTCTGTGTTCCTTCCTCTTGGAAGAGCAATCTATTTAACTTCCTCTGAAAGCTACTCTCACCCACTCTTCTTCTCAGTTCTGTCTCAGAACCAAACTGGTTTCTTGAACAGTGAGATTAAGACAGTATTTCTGCATTGGGCTTCCACTAAAATATCTTTTAGATACCATCTCTAACAAATTTCTGCCCTACTTTTATGTCAATTATTCAAGCACGTCTACTCAAGCTCAGGCATTCTGTGAGTTATTCTTGTCTCTGAAAAATCCTCTTACCCATTTACAGTTCCTCCTTGTCCCAATATACTACTTTAATTGCTGCCATCATCTCCCTTTAGTCCACTATAAAGCTCACCAGAATAAGCAATGTTGCAGATATGCAAGTATGGAGGCTGGTTTGGAAAGCAGACAGGCATCCAATTTGCATATGAGCAGGTAGAATTACCTTTCTGCTTAGTGATATCTCAAACATCCTAAGCAACACAGAGCCTTCCTCTGATTATAAGCCAATGTTATTTTAATTCAGTTGTTTGTATTCAGCTATAGCCTTTGTTCTGGGAGCACAGCCAACTGAAGTACTGAATACTTAGCGAGTATAATTAGAAAGGTAAGAAGCTCCAAAAGGAAAGAAACCAACATACACACAGAATCATTACACAGGACGCATGAGGAGAAAGTTGAGGAGTGGAGGGCAAAGACTTGGGCACACACAATAAAACCCCCACACCCTAAGCGATCTGTCTCTACAAAACTGACATCTCTGTCAAATGAACTCCATTCCCCTGATAATTTGGAGAAATGTTTGTTTGGGGAGTGGGTGGGTTGGACTCATGACCTGTTTGCTGAAGCAACAAAAGCTCTTGAAAAAGAGCCTTCCTAAGATCTAACAGGCTTTGGCCTTCAACAAACAACATGTTCAAAATAAGCAAATAATGAGCAACCTTCATCAATGAACTGCCAGCACAGAATGCCTTCAGATCTCCCAGAACAGTTCTTGCTTGGCTGTCCTTCAGGCCTTTTCTCATGGCCCCAAATAATCACGTGGATCTCTTGCTCTCCAGCTTTCCTTTCAGCATGTGAGTCATTGCTATGTTTAACATTCAGTGCAACTTCATAAAGAAATCAGCTTATCTCTGGCCAGATTGTTCCAGGTGTTTACATGCTAGCTGCATCATGAGAAAATCAATAGGAATCAAGTACCTAAATCTTTGAGGATATGGACCACTGTTCCTCCTGAAATGCCCATCCATCTCCTGTCCCTCCAGTTGAGTAAAAGCACTACTTTTCTACCAGTAATATGACGTAGCCTTCCTGTCCACCCACAAAGGTCTCCTCTGAGGAGCAGAGGTTTTGAACTTAACTGCAACAGGCTGTGGTGACTAAAACTGGGAAAACATGGTCAAAGTTACAAGGGGCTGCAACCATCCAATTGATCCTGCATGGTTTACGCAAATGGGCTTACTCAGATGGGTCTTTTGGAGCAGCTGTTAGGCTCTGCCTGAGCACATCAGTCCCATCCCTAACACATCAGACTGTCAGCCACAGAGCTACCTACCAATTACCAGGAAGAAATACAGTTAAAGTCTGATCCAGAACCCACTAGACACTCTGCAAAGATTTCCACTAGCTTAAACTTCTCATTATCTCCTAACTAATCTCTTGTTGCCCATCTTAGCGAAGAAGTCAAGCAGGGCGTATAAAAAATAAATCCTCTCCCACAAAAAGTCAGGGTTGAAACCTGCTGGGTAAGGATTACAGTATGAAGGTATTCACATTACTGTTTCCCACTGTTCAGTGTAAAAGTGACCCAGGAGTGTAGTCTCCAAGCCCTATCAGTGCAAGACACACACACCCTGAACTTCTGCAGCCCGCTCAGGTCTGCCCTTGTTTCCAGAGCTGGGAGAAGCCATTTCACAGTCCACCCTCCTCCTCTCGCAGCAGAGAAACCTGTGCATTTCAGAGAGGAAATTCTGGAACCAGCCCGTGTTCTCATTTGAAATTTCACATCTAACTTAACAACCAGAAGGCTTCAGCATCCTACAAAGTAAAGAGGATGAGGGGGCATAATCTGAGGCCAGGCTTAAGCCATTGACTTTCGCTGGCCCAACTTTGCCAGATTTGGACTGACATAGATGTGCTAATGCCAGCAGAATGAAAGATACTCCATTAAAACAGTGTTCTTTTTAAGTAGAATTTATTTTGCTAATGATCAGAGGATGGAAAGGAGAGGGCTAAATCACCCACCAAAGCAGATTTTCATCAGGATAAACTGCGTTCCCAGTAGGAGAGCTCTGTGACAAGTACCCTACCTAGCAACATCTTCCAGCACAGACCTGGTCTGAGGGTTTCAAAGGAATCCAGGTGTTGGTTTTACCTGCGCTGAGGGTTTCTTTTCTCTGCCTCGGAGCTCACTCCCTAGAACTATCTCTGCTCTTAAACCACTGCCTGTGTCATGGCATCCCAGTTGCTTTTCTCATTTGTTTTCACCTCCATCCATAAATAGTTTTGCACAAACTGAAATTCCTCCATCCCACACCTAGTTTTAGGTTTTATTTTGGCTGATACCCATGACAGCCCATTAACCAAAGCCTGAAATGAAGCATTAAAGCTGGGCTGAACTCCATCAAGCCCAAAGCAGCCTTATTTGGTGTGGTGACTTTTCCACAGCTAGCTAAGGATCAGACCCAGGAACAATTCCTTCAGCTTCACAACCATCACTATGATCAAGCCCTTCCCCAACAGTCATGCACTTTCAATATTCCTGCCTTCATTTCAGCCACCCTTTCAAATCCAGTGTGTTGAAAGGAGGATGTGTTCCACCTCCCTAAGTGGCTGCAGGACAGGTACAAGATGTGTGACCAGCACACTTAGGATAAAGATCCCCATGCAAGCACATAATCAATATACCTGTAGCATTTTAGGCCCCAGAGATCATTTTCACCCTCAGCCTTTCCTTTTGGTCGATCTGGACCAGGAGTTGGTCTCAAAGTCAGTATACCACTGTCACCGCATTGCACCAAAATATTCCAAGTAAAATCAAACAAATATCCAATTCCAAGAGGGAGATTTCACTCATCACTGATTTGGATGAGATATTTTCAATTGCATACAGTGTTCACATCTGTAATACAAGACACTGGAAAAGGCAGTTTTGTTACATCAGTCTTCCAGCTAATATTTTAATCGCTTAACCGTTCCTCTGCCCTTCGGTTGGAAGGGGAAGTCTTCACTTCCTGGCCTGGTATTTCTGCACATTTCTACTTTCTGCTTCATTTTTATTCCAGAGAGGGCTGGTTTTCAACTGTGGATGAAATGACCTTTGAATATCTATCTACAAAGAGATTTGAGATCTTTCTGGCTGAAAGTGACAGTGCATATCTTCCATCACTACCAGTGCTCTGATTTAAGTCAGGTTTTAACTTTATTACCAAGATTAAAAAAAAAAAAAAAAAAAGAGGAAAAAAATCATGACAGTACTTACACTGCATCTAGTAATCACATCTAGATTATACATAACAGTACATCTGAACTCACTGTACCTTTGCCACACTGTGGCATCACTGCTATTCATTGCCATTCTGTGTGATCCATCATATATTCCTGATTAATTTTAATTTTCCAAGGTACTTTTCTACTTATGAGGATGCTTTTTCTTGAGCTAAGGGCAGGTTATCATCTCTTTCAGTAAATCAGTTTTAAAGAAGAGCAGTTTGTTTTGGCCTCCTTATGTGGACAACGTGTCCCTGATGTAAAGCAAGCCATGAAGCTGCAGCTCCCAATACCTTGCTCACAGTTCTGGCCTTGTCTGTGTTGCCTAAAAAGTATGTTTTTCACACAGGCATTAATTAAGGCAAATTAGTCATCTCCTGAAGGCTAACAACTGGGCAATACAGTGCTAACACAATAGGTCCTCTCAGTTTCATGGCAGAGCTGTATTAAAACTGTGACTGGCCTGAACCTTGCTTCCTAGAGGGCCTCATGGGTTCTTGCTGCACATTTCATTTCTGCTTCAGAAAGACTTCTTTTCTGAGCGATGAAGATACAGCCTTAACTTTTAAATTTTTTTCCAGTAAGTGGGTGTGAAAGTGGCAAAACATGAGTGTACAGTGCAGGCGCTGTAGTATCTACAGCATAATATGTGATATGAGGTGATGCTAAAGTGCTAATCCAACTACAGATGATGCAGCAGCTCCATTGGTCGGCAGATGGGTTCTGGTCTGAGCCATTGTGATTGCTCTGTCTCAAACCGGGCTCTGGTTTTGCCCCTAGTTAACAGCTGACAGTGAAAACCCATAAAGCTGGAGTACAACAATTTCTGCTACACTTTTGGAGAGGTAACCTTAATAAATAAAAAGTTCATTAACAGCACTTTTTCCTTGCTGGGAGGAATGACCAGAGAGAAACAAATAGCTCCTTCACCACCACTGAAATCTTCTAGATTTCCTGAGGATTTAGGCTGCTGATGCTCAGTTTGACACTGAGCACTCTGTACTGTCAGAGGTTTTGTGTATGTTTAAGTAGATGCATATGAAACCATTTCATAAGACTGCTTGGGACATCTGACTATGGTGGTTTGTTAAATGCCACTAAAATTTTCTGAAAGGCTTAATGTAGGGTAAACCCATTGGCTGTCAGGGCCTTCAGAACACATTGTCTCCTGTCCAGAAGAAGTTGCGCAAAAGAAAGGAGTCATTTCTTTATGACAGGACTTTTCCTGAAGGGTAGGCAAGAAAAGCAAGTCCATGAATAGGAAAAGGCAACCAATACAGACAGTCCAAAAGAAGGAACGGCTGAGAAGTGGAAAAGTCCCCGGGCAGAAAAACACAGACTTGAACTTGTGAAGGAAGAGTACTCAGCACCAAAGGAAGTTCGGGAGGTAGAGAGGAAACAGATGACTCAGTTGCTTAGCAGAAGACAGCCTGTGACACCAGGCAGGAAAGAAAAAAGTTTGCTTGGTAAAGAGAGAGGCTTTGTGATTTGGATCAGACTCCATACATAGAAAAAGAAGATGTTTTCCTTAGAGGGCTCTATCTCCTAAATTTTAAGGAAAAAATGGAAATATGAATAGAGCATTGGAAAATGTGAAGAGTTCATGCTAATTTCTGCATGACCTGTGGCCAATAAAAGCCACAGCTTGATACAAGACCATTTTATTTTCTGAAGACTCTTTGAAGGGCCAACTTCATTGCCTGTTGCCATCTTAGGATGCTCCTTCAAATGCTACCTATTGGATGAAGACTAGGGGATGGAAGAACAAAAGTCTGCTTGTAGACAAGACATGAAATGGCATAGGAAAGAAACCAACTAGCTGGTTTAAAGAAAATAAAATCAAACCCAGTAATTTAAAAGAGAAAAGGCCCTGGCTTTAGCTACTTGAAATGTATGTTTCTAGCTTCAGCTTCCAGCTTCCTCTAAAAAGGGTATTCTGTGGATTTTCTGAAAGTGCCCGTTTGTCTTAGAAAGAGCCCTTAGAAGCTGAGCAATGACCTGCCATGTCAAATGTGTAACACTCACTAGCTTATAAGTATGCAAAACTAATATAACACAGGCATGGTGCTCTGTTGCTGTCTGGAAACTTAGCCATACTCAAGGGCGATTCAATCTGCATTCATTGCTTCTGTGGGAACAATCCATTTGTCGGATGTTTTCCATGTGCATGATAACCTCTGAGAAACTGATAATGAATTGCCATCAAATGGAGATGACTTCCCAGGAAAGTTTGCCAGTTTAGCTGTAATCATATAAGCAAAGCAGAATCATTGACCCTCTAAGAATCAATACAGCTATGCTAGTGTAAAATTATTTATAATGGTTCTATTTAGGCCATGTCTACAATACAGACTTTGGAAAGCATCAGTCATGGGTGCGCTAGGCTGCAACGTGTGATAGACATAACCAAGCTGGCAAGAGTACCCAGCCAAAACTGATTTCTGAATGGCTGTGATTTAATGTGCGCAGAATACTCCACTAAGCTACATAGGCGAAAGAGAAGTTTTGCTCATATAACCTGCACCCCCTTTTCTATGCCAGAAATATGCTCCTTGAAAAGATCTGACCTTATTCTTGTGTAAAATATTTTTTACCAGTATAGGTGTCATTTGTGCTGACAAAAATTCTTATAATACAAGACTATAGAGGCACGTCCTTTTAGATTACCCATGTGCGGGGCAATGACTTGTATCTTCAGATCCCTCCCTCCACCCTCTCAGGTCAGCTAGAGATAAGCTTAGTGGGCAGGTCTGCAGGCTCAATACCTTCAAACAGGGTTGAGTGCCAAGCAGGGCATCCCCCAAAACATCTGCTGATATTCTACTTCTGCATTTGCTTAAAGCAGGGTCCACCAGTTTAGATGAAACAACCTCAACTCTGTGTCTAGATTAACCCAGATGATTTTAGAAGAAATAATTTTGTCTTAGAGGTCAGTAAATACCAGCAGGAAACCATGACAAATACCTCAGAAAAGTAACCTCTTCTACAGACACAACTGATCTGGAAGGATATCTGTCCAATCCTCACTGGGTTTTCCTCTCTCCTTATATGTCAGACCAATGAGTTATCATTGCTGGTGTTTTCTTTCAGCCTTCTTTCCCAAGAATATGAGGCCTATGTAATCACACTGTGCAAGACTGGGTGTACTTGTATGGTTGCCTTTCCTTCCCAGCAATAACTTTAAAACCCATTATCAGTTTAAAAATTACTACATACATTAATAAGGAGGTGGAAGACTCAAAGACACAAGAATTATGCAAATAGGACAATGGTGAAGAAGAATAAAAATCACATAAAGAAAAAACCTATATTGTGTTTTGGTTTGGGACCATCACCCCACTAGAAGATGTAGATAAACTGAAAGGTGTCCAACAGAAGAGCACTAAGATCGTGAGGGCACTGAAGCTCATAATGTACAAGGAGAGGCTGGGACAGCTGGCTTCTTTCAACCAGGAGAGGAAAAACTAAGGGCAGGGGGATCACATTGCTGTTTTCTACTGCCTGACGGAAGGAAAATAGGGAAAATGGAGCCAGCTCCTTCTGAGACATGCACAGTGAAAGGACAAGATGAAACAATTGCAACTTGCAACAGGGCCTATTCCAGCTGGACAAAAGAAAATAGTTTCACCTTCAGAGGAGTTTAGTGGTGGAACAATTCCCCTGAGAGGGTGGGCACTGTCTGACCTTGGAGATTCCCAAACCTGGCTGAACAAGAAACTGATGAACCTGATCTAACTCCAGAGTTAGCCCTGCTCTGACCATGATGCTGGATTAGACACCTCAAGGGGACCCTTCCCACCTAAATCATCCTATGATTCAGCTCTGATTAGACACCAGAGAGACTGCAAAAAAATTCAACCTCAAGATACAAATCTATAGGAAATGAAACTTCCTTGGCTTTCCTACTCATGGCACTATCTGAGTTTTCAGTAGCGGTTTTCTCTTGGTTTGCCTTTATTAAGAGGAAGTTGTATTAAAGCAGTAGTGTGGAAAATAAAGAATGGAAATATGTGTTCAGCTTTCCCTTCAAAAGGCAGAAAAAAGAAAATGCATCTTTAATCATAGTGAAAATCTGCTGCTTAAAAGATGAAAGGAATTTTGCTGTACAGCGTTGAGTCCTGGAGACAATAGGTAAGCCTATGGAAAATTAGGTGTGTGCCTTCATTTCCACTGCAGGAAAGGAAACACCATAGCAGCAAGGTAGCAGACATTGCTAGTGCTCTATGGGCAGAATGTTTTTTTTCTCTCTCCGTCTCATCAGATGGTCCCACTCCCTCAGTTTCCCCTCTGAAATCACTGCCCTTAGCTTTGGGTGATCTGAAATGTGATGCCGTACCTGGCTCTGGACAAACTGTGTGATACTGCTTTTGTCCAGAAAAACAGTTGTTGAACAGAAACACTAAGAAAAACCCCTGACTTTACTTTTCCCCAGCTAGATAGACCTTTACATACAGTGGGATGTCAGGCTCTGATCGATGAGGGCAGAGAATAGAAGTGGGACAACTCCATGGCCCTCTCTTGGCACTTCCAGGAGAAAACAATCAGAGTCAGCACCTCATGGGCTCTTGTGGAGTATCCAAAGTCTCATCCATCTAGAAAGAACAGGGTACAGATAGCCTCCATTCTAGAAGGCTAACTGGATCAAGCCCTGAGCAGCCCAGTCTCGGAGCTGCCCCTGCTTTGAGCAAGAGTCTGGACCAGAGACCTCCTGAGGTCCCTTCCAACGTGATTCATCTTATGATCATACTGATATTTACTCAAGAGCTTTAACACTCAACTGATGCCAATTTAGTTGTCTTGCACATCTCCATTCCCCTGCATTCACCAGCCTCAGAAGAAAAGATAAACAAAAATTTCAACCAAATGTGGTTTTGTTTTTTTGTTTTTTTTAATGAGCAAAAAATATAAATTGGAGTTAATGTCTCCTTTTTTACCAGTTTCCATCTAACCCACTGAATTGCTTTAATTTAAAAAATTACACCCCCTACTCTGGAACCATTTCATTTAGGGATTTTTATTCAGAAAACACATCATCTTTAGACAGGATTTTTAACAGCCTTCAATTATTTTTAATTGAGAATGATTCAAAATTGCTTTGTTTCATTGTTTTGGACCTAACAAGATGTTTTTAGCTCTCTCCCAAATTTAGTTTATATAGAGATGAGGACTCCAGTCTTGACTTTTTAAGGTGTGTGTTAGGGATGCTGATTAGCTCACCAAAAGTATAGATTAACATAATGTTGTCAGTGTGAAACAAATGTTGGTTGCAGACCTTGAAAGAGCAGTCAAACCAAGAAGTGGTTCCTCCTGTGCCCTGAGCAGCTTGTGCTCTGTACAGGTGATTACACAACATGCTGCAAAAGCACCAGCAGACCTCTAGGACACTGTCTGTGCTAAGAGCACTTCCATTGCCCCCCGCAAGAAAGTAGCATTTGTTAGTCTGGAAGAGGGAGAGACCAAGTGTCCCTGAGACAGGAAGACCAAAGAATGTCTGTGTTGTTAGCTAAGACTGGAACTTGCTCAAAGAAAGTGCCTTGTGTCAATTTTCATGCATTGAGTGAGATGCTTGCATTAGGTGAGAGACTGACAATAGCTATGCAGCTTGCAAGGGACAACAACTCCTAGGCAAGACATCTGACTCCTTAAAATTTTGCTGAAAAAGCCACACGTTGAAACCCAGTCAGCTGGTGTGCCTTCCCACCTAGAAAATAAACGTGAGCAATCTTATATAATTATAATAATTAACATTTGTAGTATGATGATGCTTTGATGCAACTCATTTTATGTGGCTTTTTATCATTGTTCTTTAATTAAAAAGATCTCCAGCTATTGAGATCAGCACGAGTGCGTCACACCCAAATGAGTGAGAAAGCAACTTTACCCCAGATCCTAAAAATAAGGGTTGTTCAGAATTTGGATACCCCTGAAGCTGGCAGTGCTTGTAGCTGGGGTTTTGGTTTGCACTCATGTCTCTAGGTACTAGCCTACGCTTGGCAGATAAGGAAAAGGAGCAGAGCCAGTAAGTTTCCTAAAGCCACAGCTGGAGCTGGGATTGACTGTGCTGGGTCTCAGTGCTCTGTCAGATCCAACAGACTGTGCACCTTTCCTGTTGTAAAAGCTGCGGGTGTGAAAAACAGATTATGAAACAAGCCAAAAAAAATTTTTTTTTTCCTTAAGCTGTTTAAAAAGCAGGTTTAAAAAAAGAGAATCCATTAAAGGAATCGCTATGTGGTGTATTCTGAAATGCATAGATTTTACGGCAGCTTGTGAAGTATAGTCATGGGACTGAAGCATGCAACAAGTGTTTGAAGGTGCCTAACATTCATTCCATCTTTGTTCTGATTTAATTAGTAAACATCTTCAAAGGGAACTGGTTGACTGCTCAGGCAAAGGGCACAAGCAGTCCGGCACCGCAACAAGCAAATAAACGTTTAAAGGAAGATATTTGGAACATAGAAGAGCCTGGGGTTTGTCCATACAAAAATGAGAACCAAAACCTTTCTGTGACTCACAACTCTAGTTAAAGACAAGGCAAAGCTGTGCCTATTCTGAAGCCTGCTATGGAAATAGGGTGTTCATTTCCAAAGAACTGTGTCTATATGCAGATTTGTGCTGAAATGCACTTGGGATTTACAACTACATTAGCTATGTCAATACTGTTTTCCATGTAAACTGTTTTTTTGCCACCAGTTATCATAACATTCTAAGAAATATTGACCTATTGGAAAATAGTGCCCCCAGGCTCACCGTGAGCAGCGAGCTGTTTCCAGGCTTTTGCAGAATATTTCTGTGCACATCTTGGCATTAGGCTGGCTGCAGGAGTGGCTGGAGAAAGCCATGATTGTCCAAACCAGAAACCTCTTATAACTGAAAGTTTTCTAAATGTCCTGAGAAGTCTGGTTTGCAGGCTTGGTGACCAGGTCCCAGATACTTGCGGAGATAGGTGGAAGTCAGGCACATAAGCATCCCTGAGGATCCTGTTGGTGGCCTTTCCTGGCAGAACCACACCATGCATCTCCTGCTCTGAGCTGGCATGGGGCACTGGCAAAGAAGCTGCTGTGGGGCTGGGATGGAGAAGGGAATCTGGGCCATGAAGCGGAGGGGCAGAAAGGCAGGCATCTACCCCCCTGCACTGCTCTGCTGGGGCTGGACAGGGTCTGGAGGACAATTTCTTAAGCCATCCCAGAAACCTTCAGTGGACGTCTTTGTTTTCATTGCCACACCAAAAGAGATCAAAGGGCACTGCCCAAAGAATCTTTGCCAAAATGAGCTAAAAGCCGTTCCCCCAAATGCTATAGTTTGACAAAACATATGAAGAAAAAGTACTAGAGGGGAGAGAAAAAGGAGGGCTGTTATTACATCATCTGACTGTCATGGTAAAAGCAGTTCTGGATGACAGCAAACTTTCCCTGGGCTTTTACAACCTTTCAGTGCAATCTGGATTCATTCTGCAATTCATATTCTATAATCCTTCCTCTTTGCCACCTGTCAATCACCTCTAGTTTGAATGTGAGTTCTTTTTGGCAAAGGCACTTTGACTGCATAGAGAAGAGCATATTACCACCACAGAGTTACTGCCCCAGCTGGAATTTCTATATACCATTGAAACACCATTTTAAAAATCAATGGGTTTGTAAATCCTGTAAAATTAATATTTAAGCAACCACAAGACGTTTCAGGACTCTTAGATACCAGTGTTTCAGGAATTAAACATTGCTGATGAACAGCATTTTAGAAAGCAAAATAATGGAGTAATAAAAAGCCAAAGATTCTTTACTTTAAAATTATTATCATGTAACCTTATTTCATAATCATATTAACACAGAGCACATAACCTGTATAGAATTTGAGAGTAGGGCTTATGTCTGTAATTAAATAACATGAGCAAAAGCTACTCAGGAATTTCTGTGTCTTAAAATGAAAAGGCACAAATAGTCGCAGGGGATTTTTCAATACCTCCTCCCCTGAGAGAGACCCATAGGAAAATAAAAATTTTCAAATATTAAAAATGTGAAAAAGCATGGGGATTTTTTTTTGGGGGGGAGGAAGGCTTTGTTCTTTTAATGGAATTTTCCCATGATTAAAGGAAAAACAGAACTATTGCAAATGTTTCCATAGGAAGTACTTATCATTTCCCAAACAGCTCTCATCTTCCTTCTTTTGATTCATACTTTAGATTGAAGCTGACTAAACTTTGACTCCCAAAATGGTACTTAAGCACTGTGAAAAAAGGGGAATAATAAAATAGTGCTTGGTGGACTATATATAACACAATGTGACTTACCAGCTAATACCTGTCCTGTTATTATTTCTCTGCTGTGGTTAGACAGATGACCTCAGGACAGCAGGGAATTCACTAAAATAATCCTTCCCTCTCCAAGAGTTAAAACCCCACTTCTCGAACATACGAACCAGAAAGGAAATCAAGCTTTGTAGCCTTTTCTTTGCCATAAAAGGACTCCTCTTTCGGCAGCCACCAGAGTCCATTAGCTGGGAAAGCAGGCAGGTGTAAAAGAAGTTCATGTTTAACCTCACTGGGTTTGAAAGCCAGCACTGAAGTTTATCAGCTCACAAGCCCGTGAAGGGAGGAGGAAAGGCAGAGAATGGGATTTAGTCAAAGACTTACTCAGAGCTAACACAGGCCACTGGCGCTAATAAACAAACATTGCCAGACATCAAAAGGAAGTAAGTAAATCTGGGAAGGTTTAGTCCAAACAATGGAAGGGCAAGCTAAGCCTGTTGCAGGGTGGGCAGTGGGGCGGGTGACTTTGAGAAGTTAACCCTTGCCTGGGCCACAGCAGCATCAGAAAGGGAGGGTTGAGCCCCAGATTTGTTCTAGGGAAGCAAGGAATGGTTCCTCCCAGAATCAGAAAAAATCCTGCAGTCTGAACCTTAAATTTCTTTGGTTCTCCATCTTAAATTAATTGGCTTGTGTGAGCTCAGGAGTCAGCCTGGTGCAGCCAAGAAGTTACTCAACCAGTGATGTGCCAAAAGATTTGCAAAGATTGATGAAGCAAACCTGATTTTCAGGGTTGAAACCTGGCAAGTTTCACACAACACCTGGACAAGTGGTGGGTGATGGCCTTACAGCAGAAGCCGTGGCTGCTCAGCACACCAGAGCATGGAGGTTTTCTGTATTTGAGAGACAGCCTCTGCTGCCACCAGGCAGTCTGACTGCAAGACATGGAGCTTGGGGATGGAGAAGCCGTGAAGATACAGCAACACTGCCTTTTGCAAGTATGTCCCTGAGGTGTCCACCAGCTTTTTGAGGAGAATACAGACTAGTGCAGGTCCCAAGTGTTTCTCGTTTAAAGGGCATGTCTTTACCCTAGGCAGTAGTGTCTCTACCCTAGGTGGGGTTGATTCAGCACAACCGAATTGTACACCCACACACACAATTCAGTGGAGGGGCAACAGTGTCATTTGATCATCTAAGGCTTCCTGATCTGCGTAACACCCTTCATCATTTTTTTCTTCTTTCAGTTTCTATTTGAGTATCAGTTTTGCTCTGCCCATGGCATAGCGCTTTGTGAGCGCTACTCCGATGGTGGCTCCATGGAGGACGTATGTACACCCACCCTCAGAAAAAGACTCTTCCTGAAGCAAAAGGCTTTGAGGAAGGAGCCTGGAGCTGGAAGAAAGGAAATCTCTTCAGGTGACAGCACTCAAAGAACTGGGAGTCTGAGAACTATGGGTGGTCTCTGACCCATCTGTGCTCAGCAGGGTCTCCTGAACCAGTGGAGTTCAAGATGGGCTCCACCAGCCTTGGCCAAGGATCCCCTTCCAGTCCCGAGGAGCAGGAGCTGCCTTGCACAGGATGCCCTGAGACTGCCCGTCTTGCTGCAGAGCCAAACCTCCTCCTGAGCACTTGGCAAAGCTGGGAGATGCTGCCTCTCACCGAGGTACAATCTCACTTTTTTTGGAGGCATCGTCTCCTGCTGAGGGGAACAGGAGGCACTGGGGTGAGTAGAGCATTGCTTGCGGAGGTCAGAACCCACCTCCCGGGGCTCTGGGTGCAGGAACTCATCAGTGGCAGATCTACCATGGGCCTCTGCTGTGCATCACCCCAAAGGCTTTTTGCATCACCTTGTTCCTGAAAGAAAGAGCCACACGGTAACAACTCCATTGTAAGAAATGGAAACTTGCCCCTCAGCTCTGTACTTCAGGTGGGCAGATGCAGATCTGAACAGGAGACATTATACGGCTCAGCTTCCTTTGCCCAGGAAGAGTAAAGGAAAGGGAAAATCCAGAGCTCTTTCTAGAAGCTAGTTGCCTTCAATGCCCACTCTTCCTTCCGAAGGGTGTTCCTCTGGCTGGAAGCACAGGCACTGCCTCCCACAGGCTGCCTGCAACTTATCCCCCAGGAAAGGGCAAGTGTGCGAAAGGGGGAACAGAGGAGAGAGCTTGAAGGATCCAGAGAGCACAAACAGATGCCCCGAGCAAGACAAACAGCCAGACATAAACATGTAGGTTTTGCTGATCACCATGGCATAGTGTCTGCAGGGTTTAGGGCTCCTCTCCTGTAGCTCCCTCTGCCCTTTTGCCTGAGCAGCGAGGGCAGCCAAGCCAGCACTGTCTTGCTCCCAAAGCCAGGTGATACATTAAATAAAACAAAACAAACAAAAAAAAGCCCCATAGAAACCACAATCAACACAGAGGTTTAAATAACATCATGCAAAATACATTGCAAACTCCCACCTCCAAGCAAGGGAGAGATGGCTGAAAAGGAGTGTAAACGGAGCCAAAAACAAAGTAAGGCTTTTTCCAAAAGGCAAGGGCTAGCAAATCTGTAAGAGCCTGCAATCTGCCATAGCGCAGGTTGTTTGAAGGCTGGGATGAAGAATAGCAAGCCAAAAAGGCCCCAGTGCCTGAGGATTATTAACCTTTTATTCTTTCCTTTTTTATTTCTTGCTATTCCTGCTTAGTCAAGGCTCAGTTTGGCACCTCACGAACTCCCATCTGCTGCTGGGAGTGCAGACACGGACCACCGAACACAAAGCAAGCAGCGCCCACGGAGCCACAGCTCTGGGTGGCTCCAGCCTTGCTCCCTTCCCATTGTCCCCACTTCCTAACTCCCTGTCCATCAACCAGGATGCCTTGTCAGATGCTGTGTCACTTCGGATCTCTTCAGATCATGGTGTGCCGCCTTCCTTTGTCAGGCAAGGTAACGCAATGACAGGATGATGTGCAACGGGTCCATGTTTCTTTTATTAGGATCGTGTACCTGCTGTCACTTTGGATAAGGACTATCTATTTCAAGTGGTTTTCTGTGAAGTCAACAGGACCGAGTTTCTCCAAGAGGTCATGAGAATTATCTGGAACCTCCAAGTGCATCTATTCAGACCTGTATCCTCTATCATAGCACAGCCAGCTTCATTATTTCAAGATCACATCAGGTACATGAGCATCTAAAGCAGTCACAAGAAGCCCAAAGAACATAAGCACATATTTAACTTTGAGCTAAGGGATTCCTATAGACTTCAGTTTTATTACCCCTGTGCTTAAAGCTAGGCACATGTCTTTTGTGGATCCTAACAGCATCAATAATTTACATTGTGGAAGCAGCTAGAGGCCCCATTTAAGTTGAGATTGTTGTACAAACAAAATAATTGACAGTCCCTGCCCTAAAATCTTCCAGACTGGAAAGTGAATCTGTAATTCCCTTTGTAGCTTGCTCTTCCCTGATTTATTTTTCCCTCATATTTAATCCAACTTAAACACTTCCATGCAGCAACATCAGCATGTTATTTTTAAATTCAGCTCTTATTGACTAATGAGAAGAATTGACCCTCGTCTTTATTGTTAGAAAAGGGCAGAGGCAGCTGGGCTCAAATGCTGAAAGATTTACTGTAGAGCAACTGTTCTGTTGAGGCACTAAGTGAGATATGAACCATGAATTAAGATGCTTCTGAAATATTTTTGTACACTTGCACAGGCTTCTTGTCAGATCAGCTGTTTGCCAGTCAAGACAATAAAAATGTACCCTCCAGATTAACTCTTCCCCAAGGAGTTTGGGCTTTAACCACCCAGGATGCTTTTCCGACTGTATTTGGCTATGTAGGAAATTATATCAGTTGTCTTGCAATTTTGATCAGATGCAAAAACAAAATAACAAACAGAACCAAGCAGCTGGGTCTCCATTTTCTGATTGATACCATCTTGTGTATTCAATGTATTTTTCCAATTCTAATCCCACACAGACCAGGGTCCTGGAGACAGAGCACCTCTGATGATCAGGTGCCTTGCTGCAGAGTCTGAGTATTTCTGTGTGTAATTGTCATGAGCTGTCCTTGCTCACTTCTTTTCCCATCGGGCCAGTGCCCCTCCTCTGCAAAAATACTGATTCTCATTTTCCACAAGTGCTGTCATCTCCTGCCCAGACTGCCACTTGTCCTGTTCGATAACGAAGCCCCAAACTGAACCCTGTGGTCCAGCCACTGCTGAGGAAAGCAGAAAACTGAGTGTCTGGGTACTTTTTATTTGTTTTTTGAAATACACTCCACAGTGCCTGCAGCCCAGTAGAGCAAATTCCTTTAGCACCATGTTGCCCCACTGACTCATAGGCAATTTGTCATCCTCTAAAATCCCCTGATTCTGTTCCATTATAGGAAAATACTGGTTAGAAAACAGTAGGTTTCCTCTTTTTTAGGAGACTGTCAGAACTATTCAAAGGTTTTTACAGTAGCTGATTTTTTTATAACATACTTAGTATGCTCAAAGTCGACCACATCCAATATTCTTAATTAATACCTCTGTAGCTGCAATATAATAAGAGCTAAGAGAGTGAGCCAAGGTAAAACAATAAATAAACATTTTTATTAGACTTCATGTTTTCTATGCAAAAGGACAGAAGCATCCTCAACTTTGTTACAGATTCCCCATCACTCCGTGTTAGATCCAGTGCTCTCCAGGCAGACACACATGCCATCCCCAAAAGCTAACATCCTACTCAGCACAAGAAGATGGAAAGAAGCCCTTGTTCTTATTATACATAAGCATTTCAGTGGCATCTGGAGGCTCCAGTCAGGGCCTTTGAGAGCTAGACACAGCTCACATGTAACCCCTCTGCCAAGCCTTGAAGGTCTCAGGTTTAATCTCCGAAGTCCCCTGCTGAAGAGCAGCAGTAAATCAGCACCAGTCCCAGCCCAGACACCTACGAGGAGAGCTGAGATTTTTCTCTGGCACAAATGACATTCATTCTAGCAAGTACTGAATTAAAGACAGGAAACTCTTTCTTTAGGGAAAGGAAGGAAACAACACACAGCCACGCTCCCTATTGCACTACCTGCTACCTCTCAAACCTGCCATCCACACTATACAGTTGCCCTTACTGAAATTTTTTCAGCCCAAGCAGAAGATGAGTTTGTGGCTTTCCCAGCTTTCCTTCTTCCAGCTCCTGAGTGCCCAGGGCTCTTGAGAAGCCCCATCTGATCCTCAGATTAGAAATACCCTTCGTGCATGATGCATCTGGCACTAAGAGGTACACCTTGGATGGAGAACAGATTAATTTTTAGCTATCCCTGTAGCCAGCTCAGGTGCTCCCTCAGCAGCTGAACCCATCCACCTGAAGAAACTGGTGGTAACTGTCACTTTTGCCAACTGCCCTTGGCCAGGAGGTCTCACAAGCTGTCCTTTTTGGTAGTTGTCCCACTGATGCTTTGCTGCAAAGTCGGGGTACAATGGCACATGTGATACATACATAAATCCTGACACAGAGGAGGGACCATGGAGCTTGCTCCTTTGTCCCTCCAGGCTCCCCTATACTTCCCTGTTCCCCCATGAAGCCATCAAGGACCCTCTGCCCTTGTGCTCTTCTATCCCTTTGGGACTTCTCAAGATCAGCTGCTCTTTTAATTTAGACCTCCAGCCAGTAGGCCAGAAATAAGGAAAACTTCTATTTCCATAAAAGACACCTCCTCACTGATAAAGTTATTAATAAAAAAGAAGAAATAAAAAAAAAATCATTCATTGCTGGTTCTGGCATAAGATTTTAAGCCCCTTTCCTTAGTTCTTACAGACATTTGCCAGTACTTATTCAGACTCTTTGGCCCATTTCGTCATGTTGACATCTATTAAATGGTGAAAGCTGACTAGTTGCATATGTCTTTTATTACAGCAAGTATGGTTAAGGTAGGGGTGTAAGAAGTTGGTCCAGTGGAATTAGTCTGTGGGGCAAAGGAAGCAAGCTGCATAAAAAAGATTGCTTGTCTTCTGTGGTTTTCTATTGAATTGTAATTAATAGAAAATATTAGAAACCATATTGTACCCTGGAGAAAATCCTTCTTTTGTTATCTTTTTCTTTGGGATGAGTAACCCTCTGACAGACCTGTTTCAAGCAGAGCATTCAGGTGCTACACTGAAGTTATTTGATTTCTGCCTTCCTGAGATCAGCTTTCTAAGAATAAGTTAAAAGTGTGCCTTCTGATTTCCGAAAGGAGTGCAAGTAAGGGAGACGATTCAAAGCCAGCTGACAGTATTAGAAAGACTCCCCTCAAACTGAATATGTTTTGGATCAGACCCAAAGCCACTTGGTCTGAAGAAAAAGAAGAGGAGCAGAATTTGAGTATTCCCCAAGTGTCAGAGACATAAGCAAGGCTGCAAGTAATGGAAATAAGGAAAGGCTGGCTGATAAAGATAGGGCAGCAGTTTCCTTACAAGCTTTTCTTTGTTCCTGTGATTTAGGACAAGCCAGTTTCTGACAGACTAGTCAAGTATCCGTTTTCCTTCCAGGAGAAGCTGTGGTGAGCTTCAGTAAAGGCTGAATATACTACACTGCAGAACAGCTCGGCTGTTTGAGGTAACAGCCTTCAGCAAGGAGACCAGCCAGCTGGTCCGAACAAGAGGTAGGCACACAGGCAGCGCGCTGCCAGACACGCAGCTGTATTTGCAGTACACAGTTACCTTCAGTACCAAAGAGGTACAATGAAATTTCTCTCACCCAAATGCTAATCAAAGGCTCTGAGATATTCCAGGCCGAGGTAATGATAATCCAGCAACATATTCCCACTGTTGGTACAGAAGCAATAAGCCCCAACACAGTCCAAAGGTAACATTACTGCTGGTGCTCTACAGGCCAACCTGCACAGACCCTTAAAAAACCCCATAGCTCTTTTACAAGAGTGAACACAAAGTTCTGATAACACTTCACTTTTTTATAATTACGTGCCACCTATCTGCATCTTCCCCATTGCTATCCCATGTAAAAACCAAGACAGACCGCGTCCTTGGTGGTGGTTGCATTTGTGTGGAAGGAAAGCATGAATCAATTACTGTTTATAAAACAGTAATTTCTTACAGTCTTTCAACTCCTAAAAGACTGTAAGTCCCTCTATAAACATACCACACTACCATAAGCTTTCCGCTGGGCTCCAATGATTGATGAACTTTCAGGCCAGAAATGCCATTTTGATCAACTAAGTCAACCGTGGGCACAAGAGAGGCCAGAGAATTTCCTGCAGCAGGTATAATCAGATTAAAATATGTGGTTATAGCTTAGAATCATAGAATCCTTTAGGTTGGAAAAGACCTTCAAGATCATCAGTTCCAACCGTTAACCTAACAGTGCCAAGTCCAGCACTAAACCTTGTCCCTAAGTGCCACCTCTACACATCTTTTAAATACCTCCAGGGATGGTGACTCCACCACCTCCCTGGGCAGCCTGTTCCAGTGCTTGACAACCCTTTAGGTGAAGATGTTTTTCCTCATATCCAGTCTAAGCCCCTCCTGGCCCAACTTCAGACCATATCCTCTTGTCCTATCACTAGTTACTTGATAGAAGAGACAGACCCCCACCTCACTACAACCCCCTTTCAGATAGCTGTAGAGAGCGATAAGGTCTCCCCTCAGCCTCCTTTTCTCCAGACTAAACAGCCCCAGTTCCCTCAGCCGCTCCTCATAAGAATTGTGCTCCAGGCCCCTCACCAGCTCCGTTGCCCTTCTCTGGACACGTTCCAGCAATTCGGTGTCTTTCCTGGAGTGAGGGGCCCAAAACCGAACCCAGCACTCGAGGCGCGGCCTCACCAGTGCCCAGTACAGAGGAACAGTCACCTCCCTGCTCCTGCTGGCCACACAATTTCTGATACAGACCAGGATGCCGTTGGCCTTCTTGCCCACCTGGGCACACTGCTGGCTCATAGTCAGCCGGCTGTCAGCCAGCACCCTCAGGTCCTTTTCTGCCGGGCAGCTTTCCAGCCACATTCCCCAAGCCTGTAGCACTGCATGGGGTTGTTGTGACCCAAGTGCAGGACCCAGCACTCAGCTTTGTTGAACCTCATACATTTGGCCTTGGCCCATCGATCCAGCCTGTCCGGATCCCTCTGTAGAACCTTCCTACCCTCGAGCAGAGCAATACTCCTGCTCAACTTGGTGTCACCTGCAAACTTGCTGAGGGCTTGCTCGATTCCCTCATCCAGATCACTGATAAAGATATGAAACAGAACTGGCCCCGATACTGAGCCCTGGGGAACATCACTTGTCACCAGCCGCCAACTGGATTTAACTTAACTTGCTTGTGGCAGCACAGGTAGCAAACAAACAGGAGTCTTTCTTTTTTTCCCAGAGAAGGAAGAGGTAATACCTGAAAGAGTTTTAGCATCAATGTCTCAGTGATCTTAATCCTGAAAAACATCTAAAGAGCTTTAGACTAAGTTTTTATTTAGAGAACAAAAGTCTGTGCTGCATGTTGTTACTGTTTCTGTTTAGGGTAGAAGATTTTTAATCTTCTTCCCTGGCCCAAGAACCACAAAATGTCTTTTCCTGGAATGGTTTGATTGCTTGTAACTATAAATTAAAGATGAGCTATCCTTATACTGAAGTCCTGTTCAAGACCCACATCAAAATATGTCTGTGTCCCACATTTACAAAATGCATATTTGCTTCATGCTAAGAAAAACTGACATTTGCCCGCAGCTGTGTGCTTTGTGTTTCACTGAAAAAACAAGTTTTAGCTGTGGTTTAGCTGTGAAAGGTGGGCTTCTCTCACCAGTGGTACATACTTTCCCAGGAAAGAGGGGACTGGTCTCATTAAGATCCAGTTGAGAACAAATTGCCATGCTAAGAGGAATGTTTTGCAAGTTCAGTATCTAAATAATTTAATAAAAACCACAGAACACTCAAAATAATATGATCTGTCATTCATGCACAAGTTTAATCTGGAAAGCTGAAGCAAGGCAGGTAGGAAAAAAATGAAAAGCACTTCGAAGTGCCAGGCAAAACTCTAAATGTATATTCCCACAGTGGCATCTGCCTACCCCTTGCCATAACGGTATGGGTGTTTCAATCATATCAATATTTTACACAAGTCCTCCATGCCTACGTAACAAAAGTAATAGGAAATGTATAGGGGGAAAAGTAATGCAAATACACATACTTGGGATGAAATTCAGATCTCTTAAAATCAATGACAGTTTTGCCGCTGCTTTCAGCAGAGCAAGATTTCATGTACAGCTAACAAAGCAGGTCACTGACGTCCACATCAGACCACTTCCAGATTCCATGCATGGAAGCTTCTCTTGGCAAAGGGAGCTTTCACCTACCTTTTTAGAGTCCTAATTCAACCTGGTACTTGAAGCCCTTGAGAGAGAGACTATTCACAGATTTACACTAACAAGGCACTTACCTTGTCCAACTGCAACCTATGATTGTATCTTCAGGGAAAATACACAAGTGAAAAGGAAGGGACATGTCCTCACCAGGAGGATGACAAGTCTGAGTTCTCCCTAACCCTTGCTCTCAGATGTATGTTTCATTCTGGTATTTGAGTGACTGGAGAAAACATTTTTCATTTTTCCCCAGTTTGGGGAAAAGTGGCATTCCTGGATCCTAGGTAACGGGGGAACTCAAGGAGGAAATGTCTCCAGACTCTGTGCTGAGTGTCACATTTGTATTAGTCATGGCACCCCCAAAGCCTGGAAGCAGTCCTCCTACTTTGGGAGTCCCAAAGACCTGGAAAATCCTCTGAAACCAGAGGCTAGTTAGGTATGACAGAGGCCAGGGTGAGGTTCAGAGTGGCCTCTTCCAGACTGGACAACTCTTCCCATTCTGAAGCTGCCATCACATACTCAGTCTCTGAGAATACCTGACCTCACTCTCCATGGGAGTCTTGAAACATGTCCTCTCCATTATTCCCTTCCTTCAGAAGGAAAAAAATTCCATTAAAACACTCTTTTCGTTGAAAACGCCTCACTGCATAAGACAGCATGTTCAACCTTTTGAGCTGAGGTGGTGTAGAAAAGGTCAACCAACACCCAACAAACGAGCAAGCTGTTCTTTTTCAGTGTTTCCAGTTTTAGAAAGCCCCAGTCAGTTCTCTGGATAGAGCACATTTTTAAATAAAATGGGCCAGAAAGTCCTCTACAGATGAGTCACACTGACTGAATATCAGAGCGGAACAACGGAGCTGTTGTCCTATCAGGGCTGAGCCAAAAATAGTTGTTTTCATAAGCCTGTTACCTGATTCTCATTCTCATCTGTACTGAAGTCCAGTGGGGATGGGAGAACCAGTTTTATTTCAACTCTAAAATCTTTCAAACTGTGTAGCATAAGTGTATTACTGAAAAGGATGTAGCAAATGAGATTGTTGGCAAATGACTAAAATGTTGGCAGGTGTCCTTAGAAGGTGGTAAGCAGGACATGGCATCATTCTGGGTTTCTGCCTACCTAATAAAACTTTTTGATGTGCATCATAAGATTCCACTTTCCCTGTAAAGACCCCTGTCACAATCCGGGCTGGACAGTCCAGGGAGTCATGTTGAATTCGGAATTCCCTAGGGCTAAATTAAAGTGAAGCAACATCAAATGATCATTTAAACATTTTATTTATGGCAGAAGCAAACTGAACTTGGGAGGCATAACATTAGGTGGCGGGGTTTCTCACAACAGGAATTGGCATGGAACTACCTCAGTAAACTGTAACCTGTGGTAACCATATACATCAGTTCAGGGAATAAGAAAATCCCTCACGTTGGGTCACAGGGTTCAGAGCAGACCCCCTTGCTTTCTAGACTCCTTCTCAGAAAAGAGCCTAGGGGCAGCTGGATCCACTCCTAGTCCAAAACTTGGTCAACAGTTTATGTCTTAAAGGGATGAGGTGTAGGGATAATGGAAAAGGAAAGAGAAAGAGGGAGCAAGACAGAGAGAGAAAAAGAAAAGAGAAAGATTTCACTGGCCTGGGGTCCAGCATTGGTGCAGTCAGTCTAAAGGTCCAGCTCCATTGGGCACGAGCTCCAGGGGGCTTCAATTTGTGTCCTTTTATCATCCTTGCCCCTCTTTTGGGTGGGCACTCAAACTCATTATGCTAATTAGTTTGTGCTTTCAGAACCTTCAGGAAATGCGTTGGTGGGCTTGTAGGTTGTTTGGGGAGTAACTTCTCCTTCCATGCAGACATGACCATATTTTGATCTTTGGCCATGCGTGGTGAA
Source organism: Elanus axillaris (assembly GCA_026212715.1). NCBI lineage: Eukaryota > Metazoa > Chordata > Aves > Accipitriformes > Accipitridae > Elanus > Elanus axillaris. The sequence goes on along the minus strand of JANZLQ010000029.1, from coordinate 42,771,211 downwards.
CTGCCCTGCTCAGGGTATCAGAACAGCACATCAGAACAGGGAGCTGTGCACCCTCTGGCAGCCCTCTCCATCCTGTTGCTGATGTCCTGTGCTGATCTGCGCTGATCAGCTTCTTTTCACCTGTGGTTCCTTGCTATGCAGGCTTCGTTGTTATGTAGACTTTGTCATTGTGCAGAACTTGCCCCACCACAATGTTTGAGACACTGACTCTTTCAGTCTCTCACACCTTTGAGTGTTTATTAGCATGTATGAAAAGCAGGCCCACTCTGTGTATTATTACTGACCCCAGCAGTCACATCAGTCTTAAAATAAAAATCCATAATGACTGAAGAATTGCCCTCAGCTATCTTTTTACGTCCAGTATTTCATGCTTACACAGACCTTTCATATAGAGCAAAACCCACTGTCTTGGAGGAACATATGAGCATGCTACACCTAATGTACACAGGACAAAACTCTTATATCCTTGCAGCCAAGATATGTAACATTCCATCTTTTTATCACTCTCATCTCCATACTCATCTGTGCCAAGTTAGGTTATGTGCTCAACCAATAGAAAAATGTGTCATGCCATGGCAGTGATGTTTGGCCTAAATTAAAAATGGCCCATGGTTTTAGATGCCTGAATTAAGACACAATAAAAGAAGTAAATTTTCAGAAGTATTAAACATCTGTCCATAAAGAGAGAAAGAAGAAAAAAAAAGATGCTCTTTTTCAATTTGAATACCAAAAAAAAAATCACTAAAGCCTACATTAAGTCTCCGACATGAAAAGCCCTTCAATAAGCCACACAACACTCAAAGTTGTTAGATAAATAGTACAGTATTAAAGATTAACTGGCAGGCATACAGAAATCAAACGATTTGTTCAAAATTGCTATGGAGATGAGGGCAGAGCCCAGAAGTTAGATATTTCAGCTGGTTACCGCATATGCCTCCCCTGGAAGCTGGCAGCTAATCCCATATGTATTTTTTAAAAACCATTATGGAGGTTGTCATGTTCTGTGACATGTTGATCAAGGTTCCCCACCAAGCAAGGGGCTTTACTTAACCTCAGACCTGCTTTGAGTTGTGCACACATCCAAGCACAAACATACAAGCACAAGTCAACAGTCCCGCAGTGTCATGGAGCCAAATGATATTCTTTCAAAGCATCAGGCTGGGAGAGTGGGCCAGAAGCCTTTGGCAGCACTCAGACCTCCCATCCTGAGAAGAGAGGCTCTCAGGTTGCTCTGTGGCTGTGCACGTTTTGTCAACTGATTTCAGACCTTGGGAACACGGCAAGAGCTTTATAACCTCCTCCATCTATCAATCCCCTTCACCTGCCTTGGTGAGCATAGTCAAAGGATGGGATGTGAGAGGATGCAGGGCAAGGAGAGGGTGCATTTTTTCCCCATCTCAATTCATCCTGAAGTGTTTGTTTTCAGCACTTTAGGGCTACTGATTTATTCACATGGTTCTTCACTTTAGCTTAAACGTGTTATAAACCCTTGTGCAGTTCCACTAGCTAGAGCAGTTCAGCTATAACAAGATGCCTGAGTCATGTATCATATCCCTTCCTTCAGGGCTAGTTTTGTTAAAAAGCAGAAGATACAAAAGACTGGATGGATACAGAACCATGTACGAAGAACATTCAGGACTAAGAAAGGACCATCCTACACCCTAAGTCCTCTGAGATACCAGACAAATCCCTGCTGCCTTTAGATCTTGTCACATGCTTGGTCTTGACCATGCACCCTATACTCAAGGGACTCCATATTAACAGGTCATGCAGATAGACCAATGTATACAAACAGGACCCAAGTCCACCTTCTACTTTTCAAGTCAGACCTATTTCTAGCCTTAGGGCCTTAGCCAAAGACATGCTAACTCCTCTGAAGATAACCTATCATGGGTCAGTGTACACAAGCAGAGTACTGTCAATCTCTTGGCTGAACAACCAGGCTACTTTATATGATGAGAAAACAGTGTAAGTTGAAAGAAGTAATAATTCCCCTTTATCTGACACTCGTGAGATTGCATCTGGAGCATTCTGTCCAGTTTTGGGTTTCCCAGTAGAAGCAATGCATTGACGTAATGGACCAAAATACATTTAATCTATAATTCCAGGACTAATAGTTCATGCACTGAATATACTTAAAGGGGACCTCATACAGGAAAGATAGGGAGAGACTCTTGAACAGGGAATGTAGAGATAGGATGATGGGTAACAGTTTTAAACTGAAAGAGGGTAGATTTAGACTGGATATAAGGAAGCAGCTTTTTATGATGAGGGTGGTGAGGCACTGGAACAGATTGCCCAGAGAAGTTGTGGGTGCCCCATCATTGGAAGTGTTTCAGGCCAGGTTGGATGGGGCTTTGAGCAACCTGGTCTAGTGGAAGGTGTCCCTGCCCATGGCAGGAGGGGCTGGAAGCAGATGATTTTTAAGGTCCCTTCCAACCCAAACCATTCTATGATTCTATGATTCAGTTGACAGTACAGGTTTTTCCCCAGGAACATCATTCCTTAGAGGCAAGACTACTTATTTATTTGTAGCCATTTCAGCTGGGATTTTAAAGGCAGAAAAAGTGTCATTTTTTCACAAGAAACTACAAGTATGACCAGTTTGACTACAGTGGATGCCTTTTACTATGAGTTTATGCCTAATAAAAAAGTAGACACTGGTACAGATGTGTACAGACAAAGCCTAGGCATTATTATACAACAAGCAAGACCCTGTACATCAGATTGCCTGCCATTTCTGTTTGGTATTTCCATGTATTTGGTATGTCTGTCCTTCTGTTTCTTCTCCCTCATCTCACAAATAGGGAGATACAGCATGCTTTTTAATTGTATCAGCAGCAATATATGAATGTCCTATAGTTTCTCTGTAGACCAGAACAGAATTCCTCCCCAGTCATTTCACATTTCTTTCACATTATTTTATGTCTGCTCTCTAAGATGTAGGGTTTCTTCCCTTCCTTGCCATATGGGAGCAATATAAGATATTCAGGAAGTGCTGGGTTTTCAAGAGAGACATTATCTGAAAGCAGTACCTGAAAGTTCAACAGAAATATGTATTTCAAAACTGCATCCAGAATTGCAAAATTCACATATGTTCTACCCCACCACTGAGGCTCCTGTATCCCAAAGCCTTGATCTCGTCCATACATGTAAATAAGACAAGCCAGGGACTGTTCCTTGGCACTGGACCCAACTGCCCAGCAGCTCGTATCCAGACAGCTAAGCCCTTTCAACCTCCCCAGAACAAGGTGGCTGCAGCCAAATTACTACTGCGGATGGCCCCTGGCCAGTGCGAGTCCCCAGATGGTGCCCAGGCGTTGTCTGGAGAAGCACTAGCCGGCGTGGGCTGGAGCTGTGCTAACAGCTTACAGTACGGACAGGTATACACCAGTGCTCAGGGCTATGCCTTGCCCCTGTTTAACCTCTTGGGATAAACCTGGCCACAGCCTCCTATGGCTCTTGGATTTGCAGGCTTTTCCTCTCTCCTGGTCATGGCAGAAGAATGGCCTCTGTTAAGCCAAAGCTCAACTGCAGGTCAAGAATCATGTCAGCAAGGGCTGGAATATAGTGGGACAGTACATAACTTCTTAGTTTATTGTTATTAATCAGAACTGACTGTTTAAGGTGTCTCTTAAGGGCTAAGACAACTGTTGTTTTTTCAGGAAGCAGATTGGTAGTCAGGGAGGAATTGGGGGTAAAACCCAAAGTATGTCTCAAGTCCTGGAGATACAATATTTGACAAGTGATAATAGATCAAATACTGCATGTCTGTCACTTACAGCCTGGTCTCTAAAGCTCCAGAAGACACAGCTCTTATTTTAAGGTCATGTTTCCACACACTTGTACAGTATCTTTGCACAACTTGATGGAGACACATCGCTGAGGGGCCACCTCGTACGCGCTGGCCCTGCCTGCCATTTATCATTGCTCTGGAAGCACTCATGAATTACTCTCCACATATACTAGTTTATTTAGAGATAATTTGAGTTGCCACATGTGTGAACAGGGCCTTTCATTGAAAACTTGTTAGCAGCCAGATGGAAGGAGAGCTCGTCAGGAGCTGTGATAAAGTGTTTCAAGTAAACGACACCCCAAACAGTTCCACCTCTGCAAGGCCAGCAGGCAGCCCACAGCATGAGGGAAACACCAGCACAAACAGCTGTCACTTTTTGATCAGCCAAAACCAGGAGTTCTGCATATTTGTTTAAACTCAGCTGACTATTAAAGTATACATATGTAATACTGACCATGGGTGCAGCAACGACATGTTTCAGTGGTATCTTGTTTTCTATTGACCCTTTCCAGCCTGACCAGAAACGGGTAATTCTAGTAAAAAAAAAAAAAAAAGACTGGAAAAAGGGAGAAAAAAGTGCATACTTTCCTTCTTACCACCTTCAAATAACTTGGGGTTTGTATTAACAGAGCCTGGGTGGATGCCAGGTTTCTACCCACTTAGAGGAAAGGCTTGAGGATATCATTCATTAGTGAAGATATAAGAAGCCTAACGTGGCACATAGCTACCTGCTCTGTGAATATTAATAACAGTGTTAAGCAATGTCATGTCAATCACCTTACAATTACAACTGTAATTACAATTACACCTTAAAATTTAAATCTATAGGTGTGGAAGAAGGATACCCAAGTGCAGCTGTACATTGGCAAATCACTGCCTAGGAGGGTAGTATCATTCAGAGGCCTCACGTGAGCCTCCTTGGTCTTTCCATAATTTCCTGTTCAGCCCTTGCTATTCTCCTCTTGCTCAGAAGTCAGACTGTGAGCCACCAACAGCTGATGTATGAAGGACATGGTCACTTGTTGAGCTGCAGCAGAAAACTCCATCCTTTAGCAGTGGAGAGCACATATTTCCTAGTCTTAGTCAATGTGGTCGTTATTAAAATGTAATATAGCAGGTTCCATTGCAACTACTATGGTATCATTGGATAACTCCTGGTATTTCAAAGCTGGAAAGCCTGGGCTAAAGCTGTGTAGCTTGTTTTGCAACATGAAAGAAACATAAAGAGTTTGAGAGTGTATGAGAGTGTATGTTTCTGAGAGTGTATGTTGCTGTACAGCTGGTGTAATCGTGCTGACTAACTGCATTGACTAAACACATATTGATATATGTAATTATTGATATCAATATCAGTCCAAAATTAGGCCACTTACCTACTACAGTGCTCTGTGCAAACAGACCTTTCAGCTAATAACTGGCCTCTAAAAGAACTCTAGCTACCTCTCAAGAGGTGACAATCTCCATCTAATGACCCCCAATCATGGTACCAGACACCAGCATTCAATATCACAATAGTTCTGTGAAACCAAGCTCTCTCCTTCTTGAGAGATCTGGCTTCCAGTTACTGGCAGAGAGGCCAAAATCTTGACCGCTGAATGCATGCTAGACCAAAGACTGGTCCCTGCTAAATAAAACTTGCAAGAATAATATTAATGATAGCTCATGCTACACAGAACTGCACTTTACTTCACCTAGATCTGCAGACAGGATCATTCCACCATCAGAAAGAGAATCTCTAGAATTTAGGTCATGACTAGATGTCACTATGAACCATTGTCATTTCCAGGCCAGAATTTGTCCTGTTTAACTAATTTGGACTAGTATTAATACACACAAGGACCTTCTGTTCTTTACATGTTGTCATCCGCAGTGCTTTAAGCAATTTGTCTGGTGTCAGCTGCATTATTCCCCCATGCAGGGGAAATGAAAAACAAAGAGTAAACAGCTTTGTGTGGAAAGAGGTCTTCCAGTCTGAAGACTGGTGAAGAACAAATACTACATCCACCTACAAAAAAGGGCAAAAAAGGAAGATCCAGGAAACTGCAAACCAGTCAGCCTTGTTTCAGTCCCTGAGAAAACTATGGAGCAGGTCCTTACAAAAGCTATTTCCAGGCACACAAATGACAAGAAGCTGACTGTGAAAACACAACATGGATAGACTGAAGGGCCAATTATGCTTGACGAAACAACTTGCTCAGTGGATGAGGGGAAAGTTGTGGATATCATCTACCTTGATTTTAGCAAGGTGTTTGAAACAGCCTCCCTAAAAATCCTTTTTGACAAGCTGTTAAGATATGAACTAGACAGATGAAACACAAAATGGCTGAGAAACGGACTAAACTGTTGAGCTCAGAGGGTGGTGGTGGTTAAAGGCTCAAAGTCATGCTGACAGCTGGGCACAAATTAATTTCTTCTGGAGTCAATGTGATTCAGCTTATAAATGATCTGGAAGGTAGGACTGAATGCACTGTCACCAAATTTGAGGATGAGCCTAAGCTGGGAGAGGATGTAGATGTGCTGGAAGGAAAAGCCACCATATAGAGAGATCTCAACAGGCTGAGAGACTTGGCCAACAAGAATGAGGTTTAACATGAGGTTCAGCAGAGATAAACATCAAGTCCTGAACCTGGGATGGATAATCGCAAGTAGTAGCACCAGCTGGGCACAGGCTGGCTGGACAGTTGCTCTGCTGAAAAGGCACAGGGTGTCTTGGCAACCAGCAAACTGAACATGAGCCAGCCATGTATCCTGGCAGCAATGAAGGTCAACAGCATCCTGGGCTGAATTAGTAAGACTACTGCTGGTAGATGAAGAGATGTCATTTTCCTACTCTGCTCAGCACCTGTTAGGCCACACCTGGAACATACTGTCCAGTTTTTCTCTTCCCAGTTCAAGAGAGACATTGAAAGTCGGAGATGGTCCAGAGGACACCAGAAAGATTAGGGGGTGGGAGAACTTCACAACTGCATGAATTGTGCTTGCTCAGCCTTGAGAAAGGAAGGCTTAGGGTGGGGAAACCAAATCACTGCCTTACAATACCTAAAAGGTAGCTATGGAAACAACACATCTTTTCACAAGGATGCACTATTACAGGAGAAGAAGGAACAGGTACAAGTGGCTTCAAGCGAAGTTCCCCTTGAATATTAAAAAAAATTCTTTGCTGTGAGAGCAGCTGAAGAGTAGGATCAGTTGCCTGAAGAGAGTATCATCTTCCTCACTAGAAATATTAAAGACTTGCCTTGACTGGGCCTTGAATAACCTAATCTAAGGCTCTACTTTCAACAGAAAGTTGGATCAGACGGTCTTGGGAGGTCCCTTCCAACCTAGATTTGTCTGTGTTTCTGTGATTCTTTTCCATTTCTTCTGAATATATACTTTGCTTTGCATTTATGTTGGGGGAAAAGTTGTCCTGACCTTTTCAATTTGGAGCAGAAGGCAGTAAGGATGCAACAGCATTTGTTTTCTGTGAGTGTCCAAGATACAAAGAGTTAAAGAACTCTTGCTAGCTCAGACAGCAGCTCCAGCTTCCACATACACATGCTTTTAATGGCCTGCATTGCACCCTAACCTGAACACCTGGCAGACATCCTCCTTGCCAGGTTTCTACCCAGTCTAACCCTGCCCAGAGGGGCAGTGAGTCTCCTGCTCCTCGCTGGCCATGCTTCCCCTGACTACTGACTTTTTTCATGCTCCACATCATGAGCCAGCCCAAAGAACAAGCCCTGCCCTTCCGCCTTCTGGACATGAGCTGGCATGCATGGCCTAGCCTCTGAGTGGGCGCAGCAACCTCCCATGAAAGCGAGGGAAAAAGGCGACTGTTACCGGTTAAGGCAAAACTGGCTGCAGCCAAAGGTCTCAGCCTACCAGAAGCCCCTGTCATGGCTTGAGCTATGAGCCCAAGAGATGAACAGAGCGTCACAGATAGCCTATGCCAGGGCCAGCAACCGAAGGGTTAACCGTGGTAGCAATAACAAGGTAAAGGACCAAGCTGTGCAATTTTTGGCTGGGCACCTTTAAACTTGCCATCCTACCCACCGTTCCCCTGCTAGGATCCATACTGAGACAGACACGATAAGGACGGTGGGTTTATCACTCATGCCAACGCTTCCCTGTCCTGCACGCAGGGACAGGAAGAAGAGCCGGCTTCGCCGGGAGGCAGCAAGCAGGATGGCAGTGAGCTGGAGCAGCACTGGCAGCATGTACCTGGGGAGGCATCGGGGCCACCAAGCACCGTGGCACACCTTTGGGGTGGCTTCCACCAGTGTGAAATCATCTCCGTCGCGGAAGCCACACCTGAAATACCTCTCCCAAATTGCTTCAGATAGAAATACTTCTCCAAAATTGCTTCAGATAAGCAGTGATTCCTACCCTGAGGAACTGGAGACATGTCTAGTCCCAAACTCCTCCCTTTCCTGGCCCCAGGTCCTAGCTTGCCGTGAGAGCAATACAGACACCTCCATCACTATTAAGCACAATGAGATGTCTGAGACAACGGGAACCCGCTTGGTGCAGCAGTCCTTGGGGTACTTTGGGTGATGGCCAGCTGCATTTTGCTTGGCCCCATCAGCTGGCTTCCAGGAGACCCAACGTCACTGCCCCCTGTCCCAGCAACACGCCAGGGCAGCCACGCAAGCTGGGAAGTGGGAGCATTAGTAGCAGGGCAGGCAGCAGCCAACCAGCCACTGTGGAGCCGCTTGGAAATTAGAAAATAGGCAGAGCAGGCACCGATTTTTGTGAAAACAATCTGCAATTAAATTGATATTAACTGTTTCAGGCTATGCACAGGAAGACAACATAGGCTTGAAAACAGGCATGAAGCACAACTTCACAAAGGCAGGAAACTGATGTATGCTCATATTTATACCAGTTTCTCACATAACAAGGTCCAGCAGATCACTCTCCGTCCGTCCTCCCTCTGCTGAATACATTGGCTGAAAGGAACCAAACATGTCAGAGAACTGAAAGATGATGAGATTTCGATCCATTGTGTGAAAACAGCTGAGCAGAGGAGAAAAACCCTAAAGCTGCCAGCCCAGCTTGGGGATGAGTTAATGCACTATCAGAGAGCAGAGGCTTTGGATGGGGCCCAGCTGTGGTCCCAGGGCTTTGAGTGCAGGGAAGGCTCAGATCTTGTATGGGGATATGAAATGGTGGTGAGCAGATGTCCAGACAGGTGACAGACTCAAGTGGGAGATGGGATATGGGCCTCCCACGTTAAAGAGGAACTGCTCAATGCTGGTCTCTGCAAGCTCTCGTGCTTGGTAAAACATGGGAAAAGCAGGCACACCCAAAGAAACAGCAAAGTTTGGTAAAAATAGCATTGCAATTTCCTCCTTACACTGACCTACACTCCCAGTGGGATTCACGGGGCACCATTTTTCATCCACTGGTTTCTCAGCTCCTAAAACCTTCCAGTATTTCAAAAGTTTCCCTATGTTTCATAGCATCAGGAGTCTTCAGCACAAACACAAGCAAAGAGAAACGTGGGATGGCAAGGATGCCCAGTGCTCGTCCAGTGCTCTGTTCCTTCCACTGCAAGCACCGAGGTGGCCGTGAGCAGCAGGGAAGACCTTGGGCTGCCTGAGGAGGTGGCAGCCCCAGCTCCTGTCTCCTCTCTTCCACAAACAAAAGCAGCTGTAACTGTTGAACCACCTGGGTTTGCAGTAGAAGCACTTTGAGATAAATTGCTCTGGATCTGGGGGCTCTCCTAAAACAGTGAGCAGACAGTGATTTGGGAATGGCTTAATACCCTTTAGGTGTGGGCATCTGCAATTCAGCTCCTTGGCACACCCAAGCATTTCAGGGTCTTCACCTCAAATTTTCCAGAGCTCTTTCGAGTGCCCATTCACCACCTCCTAACCGGTTAGTCTGGGACCTGGTCACTTTGATTTTTATTAAAATCCCATCCTGATATACACAGCTTTGCGCAAAAGAGGACATCACCACAGAAGGACCAAGTGTGGATGACAGGCATGACAGTGAGGGTGACAAACATTGCAGTCCTGGTAATAAAGAAAATGTAGTGGGCAACGCAGTCATGTTTGTGGCCTCCCAGCTGGTTCAAGGTTCAACTATAACGTCCAAAGTATGACGGAGACACAAAATAAGACAATGTGGTGATGTGGGAATGATAAGAAGTGGTGGGGATTCTTCCCTTTATCCAAGCAAATCTTCCTGTGTCTTGTCTTAGGAAACTATTTCAAGTATCTCACCTACAATAAAAGGGGGATATCCTAATTGAGGGTTAAAAATGGGAAATCCTCTGGACAAAAGAAGGAACACCCATCACAAGGAGGTATGCAGGAGATAGGACCTCCACACCGAGGGAAACATCAACAGTTTCACAAAAGCTGCAGAAAGTGCCACATTTTAAAGCTTTTCTTGAACCTTGGTTTCTTTCCTCTTAACTTAGCAGACCCTGAGGTCCTTATCAGTACTATAAGTTTAGATGACTTGGCAATCTTCCTGAATGTTTTCTTTAAAATGAATAAACCTGACATGTGCAATGTGAGTTACAAACTGCCTTCACTTCCAGGAATAAGAGGATGGTTCAAAGAATGCAACCCTGGAGTTCCCAATAGAAAAAGAGCATATCTTACAGCAGAGCCTTCCCATCCCCAACCTCATTTTTTCAGTCAATTTTCTAGCCCCTGCACTTTCGCTACGAGGCAGTCGGGATGTCTCTTGTGCAGCAAGACTTATTCCAACTGGCAGCTCTGGATCAAAGAGCACTGGAAACATTAATCAGTGTGCCTAATCATTTCCAATCACAAGAAACTTTTCTCTGTGACCTGGCATATAAACACCGAGTCATTTCATTCACTGGTTGACGGACCAGAAACCAAACAATCCTTATCGGACCTAATTCATCTTACTCCTCTGGTTATAGATGGATCAGCCTGCAATACTCCAGCAGCAGTAGCAAACTTTAGGCGCTTTACTTAATCAAACTGATTAGCAACCTGTCTCTAGCGCCTTTTATCTGTTAGTGCAAAAGTAGTTTATAAGCATTAAGTGCAACTAATTTTGCAAAAGCAAAGCAAGATATGGCTACTATTTTCAAAAGCACCTTCAGTAATGAGGGAAAGCTCTTGTTTTAAAGGGGTGGGGAGGTTCACAGCAGCAAGTTTTGCTGATGCATGAAAACCGCTTTGAAAATTAAATGAGCGAATGGTGAAGTCAGGGAGGGAGCCCAGGAATTTTGATTGCCAGCTATCTGTGCTGCCCGTACTGCCATATGGTTTGTAGCAAAAGGAAAGGAATAATCAAACCAGACATCTGTGCCCAGAGTCTTATCTATTTGGGCACCATCCTCTGGACAGCCGCACTCTGAGCATAAACAAAGGGTGATGAGATCTCCTCTCCCCTTGGCAGGTCCGCGGGGGGATGTGGTGCCTCCTGTGCTGGTTCAGGTTAATATGTGTGTGATCGCCACCTGTTTGGGAGTTTGCTCCCACAGTAACATTGATTTCTCGCTTAATGCCAAGAAGGGAATAACAGCCCTGTCACTGTTGCAAGGAAAACTGACACAAAGCGAAGGCTGCTTTAGCTTTCCTCAGTTTTCACTTGAATGCCCCCGACTTGGAGAAAAAAAAAGAATTATGCCAAAGGTCAGCCTGTTCCAGGGCAACTTGCTCCTGCTTGGAAGGAGAGAGAAGTGAGGGGTGGCACAAAAACCTGCTGCTACACCTGACGGGCTCTCATGTATAAGAGATGGCAATGAAGCCCTGCAGGAGCCGTTTGCAAACTTGCACAACCTGCCTTGAACCTTGCCCAAAACTGTCCTGTTCTCTTCTCTGGTGCATTGTGCCAGAGGCAACCCAGCTCCCTTTCTCCTCTCTCCTGGACACTGAGTACTATTTCTCTTACTTGAGAGTAGGTGCCTTCAGGGAGAGGTGCAGGGAGGTGAAGAAGGGCTGGAAGAGATGCACGAGCACACGGAGATTTCCCTCCTACACCGATGCAGTCCCATCCGCTGCGGTGGAAAATAGTTAAATGAAGGATTTCCTGGTGGAAAGGCTGCCAACCCAAAGCTTGGGAGAGCTGGATTTCAACACCTGCTCAGCCACAGGCTTGCTGCCTGGCCTTGCACAAGTCACTCAAAAGCCACATGTATAATGGTACTGACATATCTGGCTCCTGGAAGGAAGTCTACAACACCGAGCTGGGTGGTTGCAGAGGATTAGGCATCTATGAATAGGTTTGGCATGAGGCAACACATCCAACAAGGGCTGCCAACCAGGGCAAGAGGAAGTGCCAAGCGACAGGAGCAAATCTCGCCGTTTGAATCGCATGGCTCCGCGGGAGCCTGCTGGTGGCGTGGGCAGCAAGGGGCTGGTTCACCCTCCACTGATCCAGCACCTGCAGTAGCTTAGCACATTATCACTCCTCGCTCCCACCTCCCTGCCCCAGGTTTCTGCAACCATTCACAGACCTCAAACTGCGCTTTATCCCTCTGGTTCCCAGTCCCAATCTGCCACAGAGGCTAATAAACCCGACTGGACAGGCAGGGGACAGGCAGGACAGCTGGAAGCAGTAATACTTTCGCCAGCTTCAGGGAGCGATGCCAGAGCTGGTCCCTGGGTACCTCTTCTTTTCTCTCTGCAGATGGCTGGGGACAGGGATTTTGTACCTCTGCTTGTCACCTGGTGGTCAGGCACTGGGAAGAGGGAGCTGAGTCTTCAGATATGGAGTTGTGCACAAACTCTAGTCAGCTCTAAAAAAGCAAAGCAAATCCGTACCTCCCTCCAGTTACAAGTAGAGAGTGCTGGGGTTTTTTGCTGACCTGGCTGAGACAGCATTACATTTTGGTGGCATCTCAGTACCCTGGGGCTACAGGGTCCCAAGCAGGCAGGAGAGAGCTAGTCCTACAGTGTCAATGCCACGCTTGCCCTAGGCTGGGCACTCCCAGCAGCATCACTCCAGACACTGGGGAGCTGTACCAGCATCCTACATGCCTCTTGGGTTTGCTGCCCAAGACCTTTTCAGTAGCTGCTCGGCTGGCCTGTTTCCTACCACCAAAATAGAAATAAGGACAGAAGACAGAGTCAGTGTCTCAATCTCACAGTGAAAAAAGCAGAGACAGGCAGAAGCTGGAATATTCCCACGTATCAACCATTCAAAAATCCCTCCTTTTTCATAGATAACAAGTCCATGTTGCAGTCTTCCTAGGCACTGGCCGAGGATGCCTGTGAGGAAGGTCTCAAGAGCTGCAACAGGAAGATCACCCTTCCCTGCACCTGACAAGCATCAAAAAAAATCAAGGACTCACAGAAGAAAAAGTGATGCTGCTTCTGCTGTAAGACCAAACCTGGGAATGCCAAAGTCATCAGAAAGTGAACTATTTTGATAATGATGAAGGCCACTAAACCCTCCTGAACCAAACACAAACCACGCAGCCTGCGTGTGCTGGGAACAGGCTTCGACAGAAAAGTCAGCTTCTTGGCTGGCACAAATCAACCCAAATACATTAAGGTCAATGGAGAAGCACTGATTTCCTTAGGTAAATAACAACTGGTTCTCCTGATGGTTCTTCAGGAAGACAGTAACTGTGGGCCAGGCTGGATGGGGCTTTGAGCAACCCGGTCTAGTGGAAGGTGTCCCTGCCTGTGGCAGGGGGGTTGGAACTAGATGATCTTTAAAGTTCCTTCCAACCATTCTATGATTCTATGACTTTCCCAAACCCAGCTGAAGCTGCTGGAATGCCATCCCTGCAAGCAGAAATGCAGAGCTGCTGTGGAGAAGAGCAGCTTAGCAAAATCTTGGATGAATCACAGCCAAAGGTCCATCTTCCCACAGGCCAAGGAAGCTGTTGGTGAGCTCACTCGGCCCTGGGAGCACTGCAGCCATGCTCCCACTCTGCTAACTGGAGTTGATGTACCCTTCCTCCGAGCAAGACTTTTTCAGTTCAGCCTTGGCACTAATGGCAGGCTCCAGAGCTCAGGGGCCAGAGCAAGCACCCGTCTCTCTGTCCACACTCATCTGCATTGATGGGCCCTACATAAAAACGTTTGATGCAGCCGTGGTGACTGAGATGCATGCTGCTGTCATCTGAAAGGCAGCCAAGGAAAATGGTGAGAGGAGCACTGGTGGCTCCTTTTTCCTCATGCCCTTCCACTCACTGGAAATTTGCTACTGGTAGCAAAAAAAAAAAGTAAGATACACTAAAACACCCAAGTCTGGGCATACCATCACAGCAGGATTGCTGCTAGTCTCTCCTGTCCTGACCTGCTGCATTTTTGAAGTTCACCATGATCACACCTACCATTCTGTATTCATTCGCTAATGTGATTTGAAAGTGGGTCAAAATGAAACACTTGGCATTTTGCTGAAATTTAAATAAAGAGAAAAAAAATCAGAGAAAACCAAACCCCAGTGCTTGGCTTCTCCTCACCCTCACTTTCCTTTTGCCATCAACTTGTTTATCAGAAACCATTTAACATATGGAAATCTTCATATGCGAGTAAATATTTTGATTTTAAAAAAAGCAAAACAGAACAAAAAGCCAACACTGCAGCAAGAAAAGGGGGAAAATCCTAGCTTTTTCACTCCCATGAAATGCATATGATTCATTACAAACTGGGAATGAAATTCAGGGATTAAAAAAATTTATCCCACAAATCCCACCATTCTCACGTTTTCTGTAATGACTCACACTTTTCAGGCGGCTCAAAAATACACCATGAATGTTAGGTTTATAATCGCATCATCACCCTATCAGTTAAAAACCAAACAAGACCTTCGGTCATACATCAGTGAATGAATGTCAAATAGGTGAAAGAGGATTGTACTTCAGTTACTCAGTGAGCCAAAAGAAAAAAGAAATAAATATCAGAAATTCAAGGTGTTTTGTGCCCAGGGAGTGAGTGGTTTGCTCTCTTTGCTGGAGTGTTATCCAAAGGCCCTGGAGCATGGCTCCACCGGGGGTGTCCAGCCAGGCAGGCCTCAGCATGCCAGCAAGTGCCAGCACCTCCCATCCTCCTGGGGTCCAGCGAGGGCCGCTGGCATCCCTGCTGCAGCTTGTGGGATGGCTACACGCAGGAGGGTGAAAGCTCGGTGTTTGTTTGGCAGTTCAGCAGCTCTTCCAAGGAGCATGTGGGAATCATCTTCCCAGCAACATCTTCCTGGAAGGGAATATGGGTTACAGTTTGCTGCAAATAGTCCACTGCTATCATCTTCTCAAAAGCCAGAGATTTTGGATTTGATTTTTACCCACTGTTGCTTTGTCCACTTAGATGCTCCAATCTGAAGCCGTAGCAAAGTGGTCACATCTCCTTTAAGGAGCTTAGGGATGAGAGCCTGGGTTCACCACGAGCCTCCATTGCAGACAGTCCTGCCAGCAAATGGGGACATTTGGCAAAACAGTCACGCTGCTACTCGCCAGTGGCAAGAACCCGCCCTCCATCACCGCAAAGCAGGCTACAGCCTGAGATGGGAGCAGCCCCTTGATACCAGGCCAGTTACAGTGCTGGAGCTCAGCCCCGAGGACACACGCTCACAGCTGCTTCCCAAGCATGGCACAGCTGGAGAGATGCAGAAGGCAGGGGTGCAGGGAGGGAACTGGGAAATCACTTGATCAGGTTGAAAACAAATCTCTCAAAACACCTCCCTTCTTTCTGAGCCGCTCAAAAAAAGAAATGGTGCAGAAGGCAGGTTTGCACATAATGATGATAAAAATAGCCCTACTTGTTCTTAATAAAGTCTTACCACTCATTGCCTTCCCCTGTGCCTCCTTGTCTCTTTTTAGATCGCTGTCCTTTCATTTCTCCGAAGGCAGACGGAGGAGCGCCCAGTGCCGCACCGCTGGGGCCCAGCAAGTGGGTCAGGCTCAGTACTGGACCTCCAGGGACTTCCAGCTTGTAAGAGCTGATTAAAGTTTCTGTATTATTTTCGTCTTGGATGGTGTCAGACAGCTCTTCATTAGGTGCTTTGTTCTAGTAGCTCCTTCTCACTCATTCAGGTGGTGAGAGGGGGGGTTATCTCGTGCACCTTCAGACATCCGAAGTGCAGGAGTCCATGTCTCAACCAGCTGTCTGGCCTCCCCCCACGGACACTGGAGGACAACTGTCATTAACAGTGGGAAACCCACCTATTTCAGATGCCTGCCTTGAGATGGCTCCAAAGCATTTTGACCTGATAGTTTAAACTGTGCCCAGCATTGCAGGAGAACTGCCCTGCCCCAGGGATAGAGAGAGGAAGGCATTAGGGAGTATCAGACCATAAAGGCAGAAAGACCCAAATGACCCATCCTGCCTTTAGTACACTGCAGATCAGTTCTTTACACCCAAGACCTCTACCTAGTAAGCCCAGTATTTTAGACTAAAGCTGCAACCCTAGAGACACGATTTCCTCTAAAATCTGAAAAAAGGCATAAAACTTCCAAGAGTTCCTTCCACACCCCAAACCTGCTGATCAAAGCTTTCTTCCACTAGACACTGCAATCAAGTCACCCCCTCATCAGCCTTCATCCCAATTAGCCAAATAAACTGAGCTCCTTAAGCCTGGCATTCTGGTTTGGCAATCCCAAGCCATTTATGAGCCTCCTTTGAATTCTTCCTGGCATTTCCCCACCCTTCTTCAAGTGCAGACACCAGCCAGTGTCACCTCCTTTAAAGGGACAAAGTCACCTTCCTGCTACTTGCTCTCCAGAGTTGTAGAGAACCTTTCTGTCCCACTACTCCATCGAGAGCTCACTTTCACACAATCACACACAACCCCTTAAGTCCCTCCCTGATACTGTGCTCCCCAGAGAGCTTCACTCAGGCTTTAGACAGAACCTGAATTCTTTTTTCCTCAACTACAACACAAGACATTCAACTGCCATAAATGAGGGGGGTTTTTTGCATTGGTGCTATTTAATCAGATAGTAACCTACAAGGGCTGATTTCATCCTTACTACTAAACAGTGCAAAGGAATATTCCAGACACTGGTAGTCAAATCCTGTCTGCTGTTACACTGCTTCTTCGCACCCTCTTGGCTCGTGACAATTAGCACCTTCCTGAACAATGACTAGGAGCCAACACAGACCATTCCCAATAAGCAGCTGCTTGCAGTCCCCCAACATGGAAAGCTGGAGACTTTATGCCCTACGGATACACCTTGTCCCACACCGTTTGGCAAAGTGACAGAAAGCAGCCTTGGGTGCATCAAACTGTCTCATCACACATACCAGGGCCTCAATAAAAAATGGACATTAGCCTGTTGCTCTAGACTTGTCTGAAAACCCCTACTGATACCTTGTTGAGGTCTGGATAGATGTCTTGCTGTAGGACAGGAAGGGTGTTGGAGATCTTTCTTACAAAGGAAAGTGGGTCCAAGCTGCTGCAAAGACAGGCCAAGCCTGGGGCATACAACCAGGGATGTCCACTGAACTGGTGAAACCTCCGAGTGCCAGGCCGCACCACGTTACAAGTCACATTTGGCAGGGACGAAAGGGCTGCAGTTAGCAAGTGCTCTGCTCATACCTGCATTTTCATCCCAGTTGCACGCTGGGAAAGAAAGCAACATTATTTCACATTTTTATTTTCATTATGTTCCTGCTACATGACTTTCCTCTTCATTTCTCCAGTTATTGCATTGCTCTGGGCTTTCCCAAATTCCCCTGTGTAACAACGTGCTGCGTAGGACCAGAGCCCAGGGACTCTTACACAGCCAGGTAACTAAGGTGTCTCTTCTTGATGCTTCCTGCAGCCCCAGGTTTGGTGGCTTGCAGATGGAGTATCTGGTCACTAACAAGAGCACATATGCTGCCTTACGAGCTTTCTTCCTACCTTCACCTCGTTGCAGGATCCCATGGTGCACAATTCCCACAGAGAACAGAGAAGAGACAGTTGTTGCCTATGCTGCAGTGATGAGCTGGTCCTCAGATGTTTGTTAAATCAGGGCTGGAGTTAGGCATCATCCATTCCTGTGGTCATGGAAGGCCCATAATAATCAAGGTACAGTTGCTTTTGCCAGCTATACTGAAATTTAAGTAACACGCCCAATTTCATCCTCCTTCTAGGACAATTCAAAAGCAACACAGTATGATGAAAGGACAAGAGAACAGATGGGTTTTGTCTACATGCTACCAAGGCAAACTTTTCATGGAAACTCAAAAAAAAAAAAAAACCTATGTGATTCATAAGTTTTAAAAGCCAAAAGAAACCAGCTAAATTATTTTGTCTGACCTCCTGCCTAATAAAGACCACAGAATTTCATCCAGTGATTTCTGCCTGAAGCCCAGTAATTTGTGGTTCAAACAGAGCATCTCGACTAGACTACTGTCCAGCTTTGATGCGAGGACGTCAAATGAGGCACTAACCACTTCCCATGCTGTCAAAACCTGGCTCTTCTACAGGTTGTCAGCATCTCTTCACCACTGCATAACTTGCCATGGCCTTCCCAAGGACATGAAAATTTTTGGTTTTGCCCTCTCTATCAAAACTCTCAAACCATCAAAAAGAGGGAAAAAGGAGATTCTGAAGCACAAAACATCAAGCAAGGACACACCAACAGAAGGATAACAGAGCATCTCAACGTCACCTTCTGCTGCAGTAAAATGGCTGAAATCGGCGTTAAAATGTAACTCAAGGTCCACTTGTTTTCCCACTCTAGATGACAGAGTGGAAGAGTTATTTTGGTTCAGAACAAAAATTTTCCAAACATACACGTATCTGTGTGACTTGTAAGGAAAACGCATTTATTTGGTTACAAAAGTAGTTTTTTCTGCCACTTGTAAAGCTTGCTACAGTTTCACAGCAATAAGTATTTCCACAGCAGAGACCCTGAGTGGCCAAAGCAAAATCTACTTCAAAGCCATCCCCTGTGAGATAGGCCCAGTAAAAAGATGGCTCGCTGCTGTCTACACCTTCTGACTTTTTGTTTGCAAATTTCTGTGGTTGGAAGCACTGACAGGGTAAAGTAAACTCTTTTTTATTCTTTTTTTTTTTTTTAAGGAAACAAACCCAAAATGGCAAGCAGCCCAGAAGGCTACAAGACCAGACTCTTCTCAGGTGAAAAATATTTATGTTCAGCACTGAATTAACATGAGTTCTTTCTTGCTTGTATCTTGCAAGTGTGGCATTCGATGACAACCCGGGTGATTAAAGTTCCTCACCCACAGACCTGCAACAGCCCAGGCAACAGCCTGGAGATTACTCTGTAACATCAGCCTGTGTTAGAGGGTGGAAAGGGGCTTCAGGCACAACGTCCTAAATCCACTCCCGTTCCTGTTCATCACTAAATAACCATATTCTCATTTAATAAAACCAAGCCAGAAGGTTCATTCCAACAGTGCCTCTTTTATTGCCACTTTCAAAGAGACGCTTTCTCACCTTCTGCGTCTCACCCTCTGCCTGCACTCATGCTATGGCCAAACCCAGGCTGCATGACAAGTTCTCCGAGTGGGTATTTATGCCCCCGTGGGACAGCCTCTGCCAGGATGAGCCTGGCTCAGTTTTCTGCTCCCCCCACAGAGGGATTAGTCTCATCTACAGAGCAGGTAAAGGTCCAGCTCCAGCTCGTAAAGGTGCTGAGCTGGCAGTGGTCCACATGGTGCTGCTGATAAAGGTGCTGAGTGCTTGCGTAGCGTGTCTTGGGGGGTCTGAGGTCCACACTTCAGTACACACTGTTATGGCCATACTCCTTGTGGCACCCAAGCTAGCAAGGTGATGGCAGTAACTCCTCTCTGGCCATGGCTTTCTCAGCAATCCGTGAGCTTCTGCTACCTGCACGGCACAGAGGACTATGGCAACAGGAGCAGCACGCGTGTCCAGAAGAACAGGACATGTAAGCTTATGAATTAGACACACACCTAAGAGGCCAGGTCTACACAAACCATCCAGTGCTTTACCGCACGTGAAACTTCAGACTGTTTTAAGGCACAGTTAAGGTGCTTTTCTTTAAGGTTTAAGGCACCATCATTTTGTGCATAGAAGCTCTTACATCAACTAAAATCCTGTTTCTGTTGAAGTGTAGAGGTGCAATCCAAACTGGCGCAGCCTGCTTTAAATCAAAATAAGAGCACCTGAAGCAGAAGTAACTGTATCCCATTTCTGTACCCATAGATCTGCAGCAATTAATGCTGCTGCCATAACATGAAGATGCTGTATGTCCACATAACTGCACTGACACTAAAGGGATTCATACTTAACAGTGGTTCAGCTGAAAAGGTATTGCTTCTGAAAAAAGCCTAAAGCACTGTTTTTTGAGGTTCTGGGTAACTAATAGTTAAAGCTCTGCTTTCAAATCATCCATCCTGAAGCACTACAGCCAGCAAAAGTAGCGACCCTAGCAGTGCAGCAGCTTAGACAATGTGGTGAAACCCCACAGCCAGTTTAAGTACAAGCCTCACAGTTTCCATTACTGCTACTGTAATGATTTTTCAACCCTCATTTATTTTTCACCATTTCAGCTGCTAGTTTGTGGCAAATATTTGGAAAAAAAAAAAAAAAAAAGAACCCAAAACCCCAGAGACTGCCCATCCTTGACAGGAACAGTCCTGGCATGTCTGGAATGTGTAAAACCACAAAAGAGCCATTTCTGTTCATATTACTCCTGATGAAATCCCCTTTTAAAGAAGACTCAGCATTGGAGGCCTCAGCCACTCAACAGAGCCCCTTCAGGATTGCCTTTCGCTTTGAAATGCAACTTATCAGTCAAAGCCCAGGCGGGTTTGGGTATCTCACTGTTCTGTCCTTTGCTTTGAACTCCAGGACCGTTACGCGCACAGCCGTGAAACCAGTCAAGCCATTTTCCTCTCTCCTTTGTCCCCAGGTTCAGGGTAGATAAAAGCCACACCAGACTCACTGCCCTGCCAACGCCAATTTGACTGTTAATTTTACATTTAAGAAAACCCAAATAACAAAACCCAACACCACACACAACGATTATCGCTGTTACCCACACAAAGGCCAGAACAACCACAGTGTGATTCAACAAGACCCGGGCTGCAGCGGGTATCTCTGGACACACACGGGAATATTCTCCAGGCCATGCAGTCGTGCACCCCTCTCTTGTTCTGACATGTCCTTTTCTTGTGAGTCTTCTTTTCACCCTCACAACGTGTGGCATCACGGCGATGCCACTGCTGGCAGCAAGGTGGGAGCCTCGTGTGAGCAAGGCTTTGATCAGCCCCTTGCACTTCTAGGGATACCTACAGGGCACAGGCTGGGCAGATGCAAGTTTGCTTTGCTGGAGCAAGGAGGCGACCAACTCATGTCACTGCACTAGTGCAGTGCTGAGCACAACATCTCTTCAGGTGCCTCAGGAGGGTCAAATCCTGCTCCTGTTTTAAGTTACTAAGTAAACTTCTGCTGTCTTCTTTTTGTTTTCTACCTCTCCTCCTTCCTTTCCTGAGCTTCCTGAGGGCTTCTGGGCTCACCTTCCCAGGCAGATCATCACTACAGGCACATGGCAATCTGCAGTGGGAGGTTCATGACTAGCTTGAAGACCAGAAAGCACCAGAGTAATGCAAGGCAAAGCTGAAACAGAGGGACTCTTAACCCCAGTTTCCAACACTTACTGCCTTTTATTCATGCAGACTGACATGGAGCCCTGCAAAATGCAAGAAGCACTGTAGCTCATAAGCAAGAGGTCTGGCAGGACAAACATTAAAGAAAGACTGTAAGAAAGAGCAGTATCTTGTACAAACTGAAAAAAAGAAAAGATAAAAAATGATAAGCAGGAATTCCCCGGTGGTCTGAGTTTATCAGTGTGATTGCCTTCAGGACTTTTTTTGTTGTACCACCTTGATTTGCATACAAAGCATCTCTAACAGGAAATATCAGCTGTCCTGGAAAAAACCACAAGAAGGATAAGGATTTTTGCTGTCAAAGTTAGAAAGGCTTTTGGCACTTTATGACATGCCAGAAAGCCTCTCTCCTCATGAAAGCAACTTGCAGTGGCACATTGCAGTTCCTCCTCACTCCCACCTCTGCATCCCATCCCGCGGGCAGCAGTGTGTGATGCAGCTCCTCAGGAGAGCTTCCATAGTTAGAAAACCTGAAAATGAAAGAAAAACAAGCAGGTGAGTTGATTTGCATTCCAGATTCACAATTAACACAGCACCGAATTAGCTTGTAGGAAGTGGAAGAGTAAAAAGGAAAACCGCCAACTTGAAAATGCAAATCTTCACCCTACTACAATTGCAAGTCACAGCCAGGATTCCTATGAGCTAGGAAGGTGCTAGTAAGAACACTTTTTTCACTACTTTTTCAATGTGGTCACTTTATGAACTTGACAGTGGCTTGTGATATGTGGTTTCATTCCCATTCCATATATAGTCAGTCTCATTTCCTGAAAAGAACATGAACAGAAAAGCAGAAAACCTTTAAAATGATTGTATAGGTCTTTCTGTCTTTTCTTTCTCCTTTTCATCTTTTATTTCTACCACGCTGCACTAAAAAAAACAGCATTTTTAAAATTAGTACAGGATGAAAAAGTGGATCTTTTCCCAAGGCTCTTGGATCTTAAAGAATATAGGTTGCTGGTTTGAAACCCACACACTGACTGTTGGCAGACTGTATACATACATATATATATATATGTACAATTCCTCTACACATGGCTACCAGGAATTGTGCTTCATCCCCAGCAACGAGAAGAGCAAGCGAGATTTGTTCAACAGCCCTTTGCACTGGTATTGCAGGACCTCAGCTCTCAGTGGCCATCAACAGTCACAGCCTCACAGAAAGCACAGCAGCGAGTAAAAACTTGCTTTACAGATGAGTAAGTGAGACTGTGGTAATTCTAACACTACACCTCTTTGTGTATTTCTGCAAAACTCAGTTCATCGCCTTATCTGCCTGGGCTTGGTCCCTCTCCCGGTGGGAGCCCATGTCGTTAGCATTGAGTATTGGTCTTTGTCACTCCAGGGCTCCTCCATGCTCCTCTTCCCTTCTGGCCACTGAGAAACACTAAGGCTTTCCAAGCACAGTGACAGGTCCTATTTAAGGGATCATTGAGGCACAGCCCAGCATCCCAGCTGAGCAGCTCTGCCACTGCTCAAAGGCTGGGCTGGCAGTCATCAGGACCATGGGCCAACTGGGACATTAGGAAAGAAACTGCAGCAAAGACCAACAGCATCCTGGGGTGCAGGAGAAGGAGCACAGGCAAAAGATCTCAGCCCTCAGACCACATCTAGATCTTGCATCTAGTTTTGGGCCTCCCTGTACAAGAAATACATTGACAAGCTAGAGCAAGTGCAGTGGAGGAGCACCAGGATGGCCAGGGACTGGTGGACTTACCTGGACAGAAGAGGCTGAGGGAGCTTGGCCAGGGGAAGAAACAGGTTTGAGGGATCCAGCAGCAGCCCTCAGCACGTGTGGGGAGGTTACTGAGAACAAAGAGCCACGTTCTCCACCATGGTGTCTGGCAGAAGAATGAGAGGCAACATGCATTATTTGAAACAAGAGTAGTTCAGACTGGGTGTCAGGAAAAACTTTTTCCATGTGATGACAGTCAAGCCATGGAGCTGGCTGTGCACTCTCATCCTTAGAAGTCTTCAAGACTTAACTGAATGAAGTAATGAGCAACTTGGTCACAGCAGACCTATCTGAGGTCCCTTGCAGCCTGAATTATCCTACAGTCCTACAAGCCATCTTCTAACTGCCAGCTGTGCAGAAGCTTTGGAGGAAAGGGTGGGAATCACTCAGTGTTGGGGTACTGTGATATCTATCCCCCAAGCAAAAGAGTTGAGAGAAACAACCACATCCCAAGACCATGAAGGCCCAGAAGGCACTGCCAGGCACCATACCTTACGTTCCCCTAGGGACACGACAAACCCCACCTCTGCATGCAGTCCCACAGTGACCCACACAGTCTGTCAGTTTGGGCATCAGGGGCCAAGGAACCTCTGTCCATGTCCCATCTGCAGCATACACAGGAGCCATGTTGGAGGGCAGTCACACCTCGTCCCTCCTGTATACACCCACATATTTACAGAACAAGCAGGATTTCCTAAGCCTTGTGTATAACGCCGACTATAAAAACGCTCTCTGTACTGCCCAAGGCTGCAGTCTCTATTCCACAGTATGGAGATGCCTTAAGAAGGCTTCCCTCAGTCCTGCAAGCTGCAATGCTCTGGTGCAGGATGCGCAAGCTTCACTGCCAGCATGGCCTGCCCCTTGTCTCCATCCCTTGTGTCATAAAGGGATTTGCAGCAATGTTTTGGTTCCAGTCAAAATAACTTATTTGGCAAAGAGACAGGAAATGTCACAACCAAGAAGATGAAAAGGGACCTTACATAACAGAGCCGCTGAGCTCTGGCTTCTCAGAAGAATCCATACAAACCATGAAGCAACTGTCACATGTGCTGGTTGGGCAGGAGAAGAGGATGTGGAAGGGGAGAGGTTCATCTCCTCGTCCCAGGTCACCCAGGAGGTCAATGGCAGAGCCATGAACAAACCTCCTCCCCTCTGTCCTGGAGTCTTGATGCTCCCTGTCCTATTCATGCCTCTGCCTGACAGCCAAGCCATGCTGGGGGGGGGTAAAGTTGCCCTCCTCACACTGCATATAACTACATTTCTTTTTGGAGATCAAAGCCTAAGGGATGCCAGCTCCCCACCAGAAGTCAGCCCTGACCAAATAACATCTTTTAAAAATGCAAACCTGCATCCGCTTTAAGAAACCTATCCAGCTTTGAAGATACACTCACCAACATGGTTTGAGATGTGGTCTATTCTCACAGAGCTTTAGAGAGCTCTAAGGGTTTATCCACATGTGGGTTTTTTGTACTTGGAAGTGAGACCAGTAAGCATTTTTATACCTACCTATTCATAGGGTTTTATTTTCAGTACAGAAGAGGGTATCAGATCACTCAGTTTCATCTTCTGCTGAAACTCCTGTGTGAGCCAGGATGGCTAATTTCAAGCAGTTTCTGAGCCCCCATAGTGAATTGTGCTGGCCTAAATTTCTGTAACTGCACCCTTACCAAGGTCTGTACAAATCAGCAAGAGAAACCACAGCTTCAGTCAAAATTAGTACCTTGGTACAGAAATAAAGATTAAAAACCCATCCCCTCTTCCTCCTTGATAGGTGAGGTCCGGAAGCCAGATATGCCTTAGAAACAGCCTCCTCTTCTTTCTACCCTCCCATTCCTCCATCCTTTGAGCAAAGTCTCAGGGCAATACTTTGCAGCCTTGTTTGCTGGAGGAGAAGGATGCTTTCTGTCTGGGAAGCTGGGAAGACTCTGTCGGACCAGAGCAGACCCGGGGCATGCAATTACCCAGGCAGCAGCAACAATATGTTAATTCACTGGATCCCTCTGAAACGAAGCACAGTGCAAGTCCCTGGAAAAAGTGAAAAGGAGCCTGTTAAGGAAACTGTGTGAAGGCCTTGTGCGAAGCAGCCCCTTGGAGTCCAGACAAGGACGGACTTTGCACAGACGTCGTTTTTAGAGCCTAACTGGCAGCCAGCATGCCTCCTCTCCCCACCGTGGTGCATCCAACAGGAGTGAGGGCAACTGCCCTCAATGCCAACAGGTTGTTCCTGTCCATGGGACAACATCCTTATTTTAAAGAGCTGCAGACACATGGAAGAGCCCCTGCAAATGATGCCTCACCTGTGGCGAGTTCACCCTGGACATATCATGGTCATAAGGCCATGACGCCATGCACCCTCTCTCAGTGTCCAGAGCTTTCTCACACTTTCAGGAGCACAGTCTCCTCCTTGGTGTCCTCAGCTGCCAAGTTCATGTCCCGAGATCTGCCCCTCTCTTCAGGTGCCCAGGGCTCCTTAGGTAACTCCTGTCCTCCAAGAACAAACAACAGAGCCAACATAGCAAGGAGAGGAGAAGAAAAGTGAAATGGTCCTTTAGTGAGTTTACTGTGAGAAGTCAAGGCCCTCAGAAGGTCAGCACTAACTGACTATCTCCTGGTGCATCACCCTTCTGACTATTATTGACTAATTTCTCTAATGCCCAACTAGAAACTACAGCCCTGTGCTGGCATCATGATGGAGGTAGTCTTGTACTCCTAAACCTGAAGGGGTGCCTTGCTGCAGGCAGGAAAACCTGCCTCCCTCCTCGGCAAAAGGGGCAGAGGAAGGATCAAAAAGATCTCTGCTACCTCCGTATGCTGGACAGACTGCTCACCTGCATGCTTTTAGTGCAGCTTTCAGATGACTACAAACCTCCTTGAGGAGCAAGCAATGATTTCCATCAAAGGCAAGCATGGCTTTAAGCCTGTGTAGCCTCTTGTAGAGAGCTTTCTATTGTAATCCATACAAAGATTAAACTCTGCCAAGTGGAAGAGTTGCACACCAAAGCTCTTTCTGCATAAAGTTGTTGATCACTGAGCTGATATATTGAGGTCAGAGGCTCATCTACGCCGACACACTTCTTCAGGGACCTAAGCGTGGCTTTCATGCATACATACAACTGCTACCCTGAGGAGCAGGGGTCAACCAGTTTAACTACAAGAAGTTTAAATTCAGGCCTTAGGTTGCACCAAAACTCCTGGGTTCCTGCAGAAACAGGATCAACAGCAGTGAGCGTCTAGAGAAAATGTTTACCAGCTCCTGCCACACACTGGCTTTCTTGGATAAATTGTTTTTTGAGTGCAAGACTAGGAGAAACCACACTGTTGGCTCTTGTTTAAAAATGTATCTGTTTTTAATGGACCAACTTTTGCTCTCCAAGGAGAAGATGGGGAAAGCAAAGCACAGCACTGAGCTGCAAAGACACCAGTGCCTAGCCATGAGCCCTGGCCTTTGCAGAGCTCCTGGTAGCTGTTCCTAAATTGGAGCACTTCATCGCTAGATGACATGTCTCAGACAAGACGAGTTTCCTGAAAAGCACTGACAACACGCAGTTAAAAGCTTGGTTCAGACAAGCAGCGAAACAAGTCTGCTTCTGGTTTTTGAGCTGAATATTCAATGCTTTCCATGTTTGCTCACTCACAGGTTATCTGGGCTGCACAATCAGCAAAACTCCCACAAAAACACTCGCCAGGGCTCGGCTACCAGGCAGTCTATAATGGAGCTGTTCTAGAGAAAAACAGAAGTGTTATCACACACACGGCTGTCCCAATACAATTAGTCATACCTGATGGAGAGATACACGTCCTTGCAGAGCTCTTACCACCTTGTCAACAGATGAAGTCAAAATGAAAACATCCTAACTATCAACAACCAACTTGAAAGCTGAATCATGAATCCTGATAGCAGCCTCAATGCTACAAAGAGATGTCTTCTCTGCAGAAGCAGACAGCTGCGTTCCTTCCATCTGTCCTCTGTTTCTTCTTCCCGTACAATTTCCTGGCATTGCTCAGTGAAATAACATCTCTTCTTTCATCTCCCTACTCAAGCGACCCTTCTCTGCTCTGGCTGAGGGGTGCTGTGGGGTCAGGAGAAGAAACCACACTCAAGGCAGGAAAAGGAAAAAGCCAGAGCTTCGGTGGTGGGAAACAATGTCCCGGTCATCTCCTCTGCATGACCTCGGGCAAGTTCCCCAATGCTGCTTTGCCTCATTTCCCACTGAAACAGAAAGTTCCCCACCATGCTGGGTGACTACCACTATCTGTGTGGTAGATTTGGTGTTACCAACCTGGGGTTAACATGGATAATAATCAGGGGAGACTGATGGAGTGCCTACACTTCCCTCCCATATCAGCATCTCATTTAGTCACATGGCGATCTTCAACACAACCTAGACCATGGTTTCATGCAGCACTTCTACACTTGATCCTGTGGTCACTGCCTGCAGGGAGGACCCTGGTGCTCGGCAGGACCTATGCACGCATGCGCGATGGTGGGGCTGGGAGCAGACACCCAGCAGTTACTCTTGATAACCATTATTAAATTCACTGGGAAATGAATTTCTTATTCAGAGGCCTCCTCCCTGGTGCTGACAATTCTTTCAAGATGCAATCTGTGCTGCCAGGGCTCACAGCAAGGTGCAAGGGGAAGCATGCCCTGCTCCGAGGGGTGGCTAGCAAGCCCAGGAGCTGCTGGCTCCACATCCATGGCAAAGCTCATTAATGAAAGCCAAATCTTCCAGATTTGGGTAATTCCCAGGCAAGCCTCAGCCAAATCCACACATCTGCGCTTACACCAAAGAGCAGACACACATCAAGAGTGAAGAGCAATTGCTGTAGGTTGCCATGGCAGTGTGCATGGGTGATTTTATCACTCTTATCAGCTCCAACAGCATTTAGGTCCATTATCAGAGAATACTGGAGTATTTTTTAAGGGTGTAATAGGTGGGAGAAGCAGAAAATCAGTGTCAGCCAGAAGCCAGCAGTCAGCACACAAAGCAAGAGCCCTTGCTCTGCGTGAGCTGCCTCTCATGGGCACATGGCCATTTACTCAGCCCCGGGCTTGTGTTGGAGTCCACAGGTGATGCAGGACTCCCTGGCAGCCCCCCAGCCCAGGAGGACAGCTCTCCCCTGCATGGAGGGACACACAGCCCTCCAGGGAGCATGGAGACAGCAAGCAGAGGGCATTTGCCTGTGCTCCCCGCAGAGACGATGGAAGTAGGTCAATCCTTCTGCTCTGCTGAACCTTTTGGCAGGTCAGAGCTGCGCTGCCGTCGCCACTCGCAGCTTGTCATTTGTGCCGCGCGGCAGCCATGTCGTTCAGAAGTTAACGAATTCAATACATCTAATTAAATCAACCTTGGCATCTGTTCAAAACCCATCTCACTGCTTTTTTTTTTTTAATTTCCTTTTTTATTCCCTACTATTGGTGGTGAAGAGACACACGAGAGGAGAGATGCAAGAGGGTTGCTAAGGGGTGAGCTGTTTTTCATCTCTCGGCTATTTCCCTGCTGCTCTCCTGTCATCGCAGAGATGCTTTCTTTTCCTCAAGGGAACGTGACAAACCCACGTGGTATCACTCCTTATGACCCTTTCCTCCTCCCGCCCCTGAGACAAAATGACCTTTTCTGTCTTCTCACAGGCTTTGCAAACAGAGTCCAACACACACCGGTGATCCTTTGGTTCTGCTGCTGGCACTTGCCAAACTGAACGTGGGCTTGGCAAGCAAGCCAAGCTGGCATGGCTGGCAAAGGCAAGGCACGTTAAAGCATGGCCTGCAGCACCTGAGTTGGGCTGGACACGCTGCAAGGTGTGAGCACCATCTTCCACCACCAGACTGAGCAAAGCCAGAGAGTGGCAGGGAGGCCACCGGAGACAACTCACCCCAGGCCAGGGTCTCCTCTGGCTGCTCTCCCATGCAGCTCCCAAGCTCCTCCATATGCCAGTGCTGCTTGATGGATGTGGTCATGAACATGGGCTCACACCAGAGAAGACATCCAAGACATGCTAGCGGATGGCCACAGAGCTCTTGTACAGCACCACAGGATGCAGAGCTGCCATTCGGATGACATCCTCAGTGACATGGGGACACGCTGGCGAGCTGCCCACACTTGCCCTTTTCCACAGCCCAGCATGGACACTGGGACCACTGTGGCAGATCCTTCTTCCACCAGCTCTCCCACCTCTGCCACATCCTCCCTGCCCTGAGACCACCGCCCGAAAGGCAGGACCGTGGCACAGCCTGCTGCCTTTCTGTGCCATGACTCGCAGATGCCAGCAAAACTGCCATTCGTGGCTGCAGGAGTTTAATTAAAGGCACTTGGATCATCCCAGAAGAACACACCTCTAATCCTTGGAGCAAATTTGTCTTTTCCATATCCTTCAGGACTTCCATAGCCTTGCTGGGCTGGGGAACCAGGACTAGGGAATATGCCAGGTGCCACCAGACCAAGGCTATGTTGTTTCCTCCAACCAAGTGTTGCTTCCTCCTTAGTATGACATGAAAGATCTCTCTGGCAAAGAGAGAAGAGTGTTATATCTGGATGAT
The DNA here is from genome assembly GCA_026212715.1 of Elanus axillaris. Lineage (NCBI taxonomy): Eukaryota > Metazoa > Chordata > Aves > Accipitriformes > Accipitridae > Elanus > Elanus axillaris. The sequence continues at coordinate 42,741,632 of JANZLQ010000029.1, read as the reverse complement.
GGCACTTTGCACAGCAAATTCATCTGCAGTCTGTTCCCTGCTATCACCTCAAAGTCATCCTTGGCCTCCCTGCTCAAAAACTACTTGTTTACCTTCCTGTATCTGTTGTATTTCCTCTCCTTTAACCCATCCTCCCTCAAAATAATTCCTAAAATACTCAAAACAAACATGGGCAGCTCTTCCTCCAGAATCCTAAAAGGATGCCATGCTGTGGTGTTGCTTTGCTCGCCAGCAGAAGTGGGTGCATTTGAAGAGCTCCAGCTCCCAGCGCTGCAGTGGTAGGTGCTGCTCTCCTGGCAGGGAAGGACATTCCCGCAAAACCTATGGCTCATCCCTTTTGCAGCACTATGAAAGTAAGTCTAAAAAGCACTTTGAACTCCTCTGGGATGAAAGGAGTCATGAGAGTGTAAAATATCCCTCTCCCCCATGGCAGTGGATATTACATGAGTCTCTATGAGCATTGAAAGTCATTTCTCTGCAAGCAAGCTCTCCCGCCTCACACAGTAATGACAATGTGTGATGCTCTACCAGGCTTGGGGCCAACTGTCCTCTCTGGCCCCTTCCTTGCCTTTCACGTATGGGCCATGCATGCCCCAGGCTGCATACTGGTAGAGAAATACTCCTGGATCAGAGAAAAAGAAATGGGAGTAGAGGATACCAATCCAGGGCTATTACCTCGGCCGCTGTGAATCAGCACACCTTCCCTGACACCACGGCTGCTGGAGCCTCTCCCATGCGCTGACCTGCTTTGTGAAAAATGCATTTACATTTTTATTTACATTTCCTTAATACCGATCCGATACGAGCAGGGCATTCACATGCTCTCCATACTACAGAAGCCTGTCCCAGCCTCGCCAGTGTAGCTGGGTGCTACATAAATGCAGAGGAAAAGGCAGCCTTGGAGGAGATGCTGGTGACCCCAAGAGCTGAGAGAAGCCAAAAAGATCAAATGCCACATGGCACTGAGTTTCAAGTAGTGGTCTTTCACACTGCTGAATTAAGTGGCAACTGTCCTTTGTACAGCAAAGGGTAGTGAGAGAATCTGGTGGGTTTAGCACTGGGGTTGATGGGACCTGCTGTGACTTTCAAACTCAGAAAGAAATAGGAGGTGGTTTGTTGAGGGGTACAAAAGTTCACACAAGCATTATCACAAGAGATGGATGTCTTTCCTGCACCTGCTCAGGCAGGCCAAATCTGGAGGGAGACCGCAATTATGGAGGTGGGCTTGCAGATTTTGGCTTGCCTGCTTCTCACCCTGCCAAAGGGCTCCAATAACCAGCTTCTGGTGCGTGCAACAGCTTCTTGTGAGATGACCCAGGAGGGGACATGCCCAGGGTCCTCCTTGCTGGGCCACATGCCCATGGTGGGACCACAGCAGAGACCCCAATTTCTCACTGTCAGCCCCTGGCACACCAGGTTAAGTGCTGCCTCTGTCAAGCCCCATGGCTACAACCATGATGGGGTGGCTTGGAGAGGGGAAGGAGCTATGGCTCCTATTGCAAAAATGGAGAAGGAGCCAATTCCAGGTGCTCTGCACCCAGACAAGAACCTTCTCTGCATTCTCATCCTTCCCTCTACTTGCCACCACCTCTGGCAGCAAGAGGCTTTTTCAGTTGCTCTTTTGCTGAAACATCAGATGGGTAACCACTAAGCACAGACGAAATGCCACAGCTGATGGAGTCCTGGCCTCTTTGTAGTGGGTTTTGTAATTGGCTTTCTCCAAGGGATGAGGTGGCGTAGGAAAGTCCCATCTTCGCATTGCACATCATTGCTCCATTAGCTGTCAGAAAGGATACAGTTTACAATGATAAGATGTGGATGCTGAAACACATCAGGTTCAAACCTCTACAGCATGGACCTAGAAGCTGTTGAGGCACACACAGGAGAGCAGCGATTTGTACTTCCAGGGTGAGAAAGAAATCAGAAGCTGCCATTGGCACTAACAAACACACACTGCATGTTACTAACTGTATGTGAAATAGGCTCCTCAGAAGAACAGCCATCAGCTCAACATCTCCTTTGTGTTCAGCTGTTTTCTCCTTGCACAAACTTGTGGTGCAAGCAAGCCAAAAAATTCTAATGTATTTGCTTTTTTATGAAATCTAGGTATACGAGGGGCAAAACGGTAGGACAGGTGAACAACCCTGTGTACCCTTGGAACAAAACAGCACCAGCTACGGAGCTTCACCATCCCTTTGGCAGCAACTACTCTCTCTTGTGTTTTCCTCTTGTCCAGTCCTAGACAGGAGGTCTAAAGCAATTTATTGGAAGAGATGGAAGAAAAAATGAAGAGGACCAATGTTCCAGTGTCCCCAGATCCTGTGCACTCTTTCAGCTCTTCTAGATACCACAAAGCAACAAACACCAGCCTTCCCCAGGGCTGGCCTGGGTCTCACCACGTCCGCTTCCAACCCCAACTCAGCCAGGACCACCCTGTACAGGCTTTCTACCCTTCCCTCTTCCTAAAACAGGATCCCTGTCTCCCAGGGCCCAGCCTAGCATGCTCACCAACATCTACAAAGTACTCAGATAACTAAGCAGCACAGGACAGCCTGCGAGTGATTCAGCCAGCCCAAGGCCAATGGCTGGGACGTTTCACACTGCCACTGTCAATGCCACCAACGTCTCCATCACTGGCGGGAGCCCTGCGGGGCTGCGACAGGAAATCAGGTCTTAATCACCGTCTCACTTTTCATTCCCCACTTCAGTTCTGCTATTTTAGCAGCTGCTGCAAGCTGGCTCCACACTTTCAGATGAGCAACCGTTAGGGCATAGGGTTTAGCTCGAGTATTTTCAGGCTGCAACTCCAAATGCAAAGAAAAACATGAAGCTGGGGGAGGCTGGGGGATAGAAATCAGGCAGCAATCAAGGCTTTAAGACACAACCATGCAAGCACCAGCCTTGTGCCCAGGCTGACATTGCTTGCACTGCCTGGGAGAGGCAGCCAGGCTGGCGAGTCCACACAGGCAGGACATCGGCACTGTGCAGACCTACTGGCTGGGGCTGCTGCCCACTTGGGACAGTCGTGAGATATGGTCCGATGCAGATGTGTCTCCAGGTGCTTCCCCTTCTCCTTGTTCATGATACATCTATAGGTCTGTTGCAATACTGGGCCTGGGCTTTATCAGCTAACTGCTCAGCCTCTGAGGCAGCCAGGGAAAATTCCCCTTGCAGGGGGGAAGTCTGCTGCCACTGTAACCCATGCAGATGGCAGAGCCAGCCCCTGTACACCTGCACCAGAGACCATCTAAAAAGGAGAGAGGGTGCTGGGACCCGGAGAGAGATGTGGCCAGAGCTCACTGGCACAACCATCCCCATGCACCAGCACAAGACTGCTTGACAAGTGCCTATCAGCCCATGCTCCCAGGGCCCATGGACCTCCAGAGGCAGCAGCCAGCCCAGAAAAACTGGAGGTTGGATTTTGTACCTAACTTTAATTGCTTTCTACTTTTGCAGCTCCTCAACCTAGGCACAACAGCAGGTAATGAGAAAGCAACCCCAAATTTCTCCAGTCCCAAGCATCCACACTGGTGCAGGTGACTCCTGGAGGTAACAAATAACCTGTGCAATTTCACAGGTGCTCACACATGTGCTAGAAGGACAGGTCCCCACCGTGTCCTGGGGGATGAGGGGCCACTTGTAGCCCACATGCCCAACAGCCCGCCTCATCCCTCCTGTGTCTCCCCCTGCCAAACACTGCCCATGGTTTGGTGTTCAGCCTGGCACGCCCCGCTCCCCATCCTCATCAGTCTTCTTGGGATGAAGCAGGCTCAACAGCATGTTATCAGAAAGGCAAAAATAGCCCCTGCCCAGCTCCCGAGGCATCCTCACCCAAATAAACACCATGCCACATGCTGGGACAGGCTACTGTGTGTGGGAGACAGAGATAATGCTGTCAAAAATGGGAGGAAAGAGGTGGCTTTTACAGCAGGACAGGGGACCTAGCTGAGTGAGATGCAGAATGAAACCTTCCCCACCTCTTCCATGATCGTGACCCTAAAGCAATGCTTTTGCTACAGCGGGAGGACTTCATTTGCTTATTTTTCTCCCTTCTGACCCCCCGATCCCAGCGGCTGCCTTACCCCATGCCATCAGTCCTTGCAGTATAAAGAACTGGATATGGGCGAGCAGAGCCCAAGTGAAGGAGGCCTGTCTCTCTCATTTCAAGTCGGCACTGTTAAGTGGCATCCTGTGGGATCCCCCCAGTTTTGTTGTGCCACAACCATTAGATACACAGAATTACCATCAGAATAAAATGACGGCATTGGCCAAGCACATGAAGGGTCCTGGCTTCCAAAGAAGGGATGACCGAAGCAGCAGGGCTTACAGGAATGCTAACACAAAAGTGAGTCCTGCAGCCAGCACTGCTGCTTTCACTCTCCCTCCTCCCTCCATCACTGGCAAAATGAGAATCATACAATCACAGAATGGTTTGGTTGGAAGGGGCCTTCAAAGATCACCCAGACCAATCTACCTGCTATGAACAGGGATATCTTCCACTAGGTCAGGTTACTCAAAGCCCTATCCAACCTGGCGTTGAACATTGCCAATGATGGGGCATCCACAGCTTCTCTGGGCAAGCTGTTCCACTGTCTCACCATCCCCATCACAAAAAATTTCATCCTCATGTCCAATCTAAAGCTATCCTCTTTCAGTTCAAAACTGTTGCCCCCCTGCCGTCCTGTCACTACAGGCCCTGGTAAAAAGTCTCTTCCCATATTCCTTATAAGCCCTCTTTTACATATTGAAAGGCCACAATAAGTCTCCCTGGAGCCTTCTCTTCTGCAGGTTGTACAACGCCAACTCTCTCAGCCTGCCTTCATAGCATGACAGCCCAGAAGGACACAGAAACCTTTACAAACCTCCAGGCAAACCAAGCCACCAAACATCCCTCTCCAACACAGTGCCCGCAATCCTAACAGCTGACAAAACTCTTCCTTGTTCATTGTCACTACCAAGATGGAGGCACCGCAGAGACTGATGCTTTCCTCCCATTCACACATGGATGTTTCCAGCAGAGGCTGATGCTGCAATGTGTCATTTGTCAAACCAAGCTCCTCCAGGAGGGAATGGGAAATGTGAGCAGAGGAGCTGGTGACCTTGCACTTGGTGAAAATACACTGAATCAATCAGCGAAGATGAAACCTCACAACACCCTCTCAACATGCTCCTTCACTGCAGTGAGCGACCTGAAGTTCACAAGGCCCCTTCCACGGTTATTGATGGTAGGTAACAAAGCATTTCTATGCCACGTTGCTAGCAGCACAGCAACACCCTGGAAAGACCATAAGGATAGGGAGCAGAAATGACAACAGAGCTCTTGTGACTGGCCTAGTGTGTAGAGGATGACGTGTGCCGGGGTGAGATGTCAGGGCAGACTTTGAGACTGTCACTTTCCTTTGATTGAAGTGTCAAATATTCCTCTATTGCCTTCCCATCAGTTGCAAGGTTCCCCCCTAAAGCCATCACACAACGCTGATGCTGTTTAAAATATACTTCAGATGTCTGCTTCTTAGATGGCTACTGATTAGCCTATTCATGATAGACCACTATGGTTTCATCAAAGCATCTTGTGACACTTGCCCAGCACAATTTTCCCAGACATGGTGAAACACCTACGGATTTCTTCTGTGTAACTTGGGTACCAGCATCAAAATGGCAAGTCTTAAAATTATGGAATACTTGAGCCAAGACCCAAAGCAACCTTTGCCACAAAACTAATTAAATCTTTGGGAAAGAGGATGGTATTTACCTCCTGCCTTACCCATACTGCCTCAAGCAACATTATTCCTGAAAAGTTCCCACATGGCCCTTGTGCCATGCCCTGAAGTTCTGCCCTTGCCTCCCCATCACCTCCCCGTGTCACAGCTGCAGCAGGTGTGGAGCCTGTGGGTGATGCAGTCACTGCCAAATTGCCTATAGGAGTTTTCTCTTCTCCAAGCTGGCCTTGATCTGACCACCTTCTTCATCAGAAATGGATGGAAATTAAGTCTTGCTGCAAGAGGGGCTCACAAAACTTGCTTTAAAAATTCCCCCTGAACAGCCCACTATAGCCTGGGGACATAAGCATTGCTAGAGCAGGTGTAGGATTCATCTCATATACCCTATAGCCATCTAAAGTATATGTATCTAGTCTAAGGAAGATGGCTAGGGGCATGCCATATCTGATCAAAGAAAGGTGTTTGCATGCAGTGTTGGCATCTGCATCTGAACAAGTCAGCATAGACTGCTTTTGCAACTGGTGAAGAGTCTGCCACACAGCCAGGGAAGATGAAGGTACAATTCAGCTCATTTATCAGATCCATCACACCTTACATCCCATGGACAATGCTGACTAGATGTCCACCAACTACAGCAGAAACCAAACACTGCACTGCCAACCTACGCGGGGGTGGGGGGAGGTGGTGGTGTGTGCCAGGCAATGACTCCCACCTTGCCAACTAATCAAATGGAAAGAAGCAGAGGGCAAAACTGTTCTCAAAGCCTAATTTCAGCATCTGAGATGTCACTGCCTCCACCCTGGTGTGCTTCCACTGGTTAATCCACCATTCCTCTAGCAAGGGGAGGCAGAACAGATAAGCCACGTTCTGGCTTCCTCACCTTGTGCTCCAGCTCTCCCAATAAGCAAAGTTGGTTTGTGCTCATAGAAAACAATGGATAAGGTGCAGATGCACACATTGCCTAACCCACAGCCCTGCCTCCATGGGTAGCAGCTTTTGACACCAGGGCAGATAGGAACTAGGAGCAGCAACATTTCAAACGGCTCCATTGGGATTCATTTCACTTGAGGATGGTTATCAGAGCATGCAGATTTGAGTGATACATTCAGCATAGCTGTATTAACACATCTCAGTAAAACACCCTGAGACTCCAAGAAAGAAAATGCCGCATGGGCAGCTAATATCCTCCTAAATAGCACATTTAGCTCTGGCAGAAGTTATGAGACTGAAAGTGCTTCATGAGCCATTTGCAGGAACATCGGTAGGCATTACTGAGTAACTCAGGAGCTTAATTATGTCTTTTTAAATGACCTGCGTGATTTAAAAATCTATTTGGATTTTGGGTCCCCTGGGACCTGTAATCCCCAATCTAGTCACTCAGCTGGCACAAAGTTACCATGCCGGTCACTCACATTGCTCTAAATTGTTCTACCTACGCACCAAACCCACAAGCATGCCCCCAAATCCTCCCTCCCAAACAGAGAGAGAGAAGCAAAACTGCAGCAACCACCTCCTTATCCTTATCCGCGACCTGCTCGAGCTTCCCAAATGAGAGCCAGAGTACACATCCCCTACTGGGCTCAGCAAACTTTCAGAACAAATGTATGCCTGAGCACCTTTATACGTAAAATACATTTATTTAGAGAAGTTATTACGCTTCTCGGAAACTTTTTGCAGTATTATTTACAAGGCTCAGAAGCAGCAGTTTAATTTATAGTCAGCTGGCAGTTCACAGCTTGAACCAAAAGACACACCATGCGCGAACCCTCTTACTAATAATGGCCCGTGGGGCTGGAAAGCCCCTGTGCATATCTCAGCCCCATGCCGCAGCAAGGCGACATGCCTGGGTGCTCGATTTGAATACGTATGGCTGAGGCCACCCACGGGGAAGCACCAGATCCTGCCTCTGAGCTGCAGTCCTGACCCCAGAGATGCAAGGTGAGCAGGGCTGGGGCTGGTGTTTTCATTTCTCTACCCCAAAAGTATTTCCACCAAGCAATGGTTAAGACCATTCATCAGAGTTTGGGTTTTTTTAAGGCATGTCACTGTAGGAGGACATGCCCAAAGTAGAAGAATATGCCAGAAAAATTCCTGATGCCCCTACCCTTGTATTCACTGGCTGATGCTACATGATCCCCAAGAGCCAACCCCCCATCCCCTCCTCAAAGAGCAACACCAGATTATCGCTGAGAACAATTTAGTCCTGAGATCAGTTCATGGCAAGTGAATATGTGATACAGAGTCTATAAAGGGAGATGGCCTTAAAGGCATTTTCTACTTTACTAGGCAAGGACCTAATTGAGCCTACATTATAAGCCATCACGCAGGGGCTTCTGCTACAATGGTTCCTGGAGCCAGCTGCAATGCAATTTATTTTTATAGCAGGAGCAGGACACAGCTCTTTAGTCCAGAGTGGCACAACAGCCTGAGTCTGCTCCCATATAGGCCTCAGCACAAAACACCTCGCAAAGTGGATCCCACATCAGTTCTTCCAATGAGCATAGCAAAGCATCAAAATAAGAGAACCACAGAATGGTTTGGCTTGGAAGGGGCCTTCAAAGATCATCTAGTCCAACCTCCCTGCCATGGACTGGGACAACTTCACTAGATCAGGTTGCTCAAACTCCCATCCAGCCTCACCATGAACACTTCCAGGGATGGGGCATCCACAACTTCTCTGGGCAACCTGTTGCAGTGTCTCAGTAAATGCAGAGACCCAAATCACACAACTGGGACACAAGCACAGATCCTCAAGCCAGATTTCTCTTCTGTATTAACGCACTGGGGCTCTGGTTCATGTTTGCTGAGAAATCGAGTGCAGCACCTAACATGCCTCCACTGCCCCGCTGGAAGCTCCTGCCTCAGGCTGGCACTGGCGAAAGGGACGTGCTGCTCATGCCGCAGCTATTCAGCATCACGGTCCAGCACCTTAGTAGAAGACAAACGTGTTCAGCAGTTTATGCCATGGCATGAACCACAGATGAAGCCCAAGTGTGTGGTCCAGGTGGGGCATCAGATGGCCCCGATGACACCACATACAGGAACATCAGGCAGAGCTATGCACACTGCCGTCGCTGGCACATCCTCGCTGCAGTGCTCCCTCTCAAAATGTCTCCTTTTGACTCCAAATTTCCCTCGTTCCTGTATGGCCCTTTGCACTCCTCCAAGCTATCTACCCACTTCCACCTAAAGCCACCTCAGCCCCCTGCCAACTCACTTGGGTTAACACCTCCCCAGCAGCTCCTGCTGTCCTGCACATATCCCCACCTTCACAGCTCTGCTCCTTCTGCATCTCCCCCAAGGACAGGTTCTTCACCCTTGCTCATCACTCCTAAATCTCATTACTTACTGCTCGCACAAGCTTAATGTCAGTGGTTTTGGAAGCAGAGGGAAGTTTGTGTGCATGCTCTGGGGTTGCCTGCAAATTCATCCCTGCATGTAGTTATTCCAGTCACTTTTATGGAGCTAAGCACATTGGGTACAACTCTCACTGCTGTTGAGTCACCAGGGTGTTTTTTACTTTACTGCAGCCAGTATTTCGCCCTTAATGACTCAAAATTAACATGCTGCAACAGCAGTTGCCTTACCTGTTTCTGCACCTTCTGGTTTGTCATGCTGGAGAAGGGGGGTAATGGCTCTGGAAAGAAAACAAAAACAAAAACCACAAAGAATCGAGGAAAGCCACTAACGGCATCTATTAAAAACACAAAAAATTGCATGTTGTTCTAGAGAATAACTACAAAGCTGCAGCCTTTCAACACCAGCTTTCATTTCAAGGTGACACCTTGAAGTGTGGCTTGAAATTACATGAGCTGCCCCATACCCTGTACCCCATGCAGGGAAGCAAAACCTCTTCTGTGAAGCCTTTAGGTGGACAAACCAAGGGGAAAAAGGTGCCAGAAAACCAAAGCACTTGTGGAAAAGCATGGATGGTGGAATTAGGGTTGCTGGTTCTTGGCATCATGCTACAGCTGTTACAAAACAACATATTCATCTCAGCCACACAGCTATCAATACGCTAGTGTGAGTCATCTGTAATACTTATCTAATGGTGAGTAAGCTGCTCCTGACGGTCATACTTTCCAGATAAATCTGTAAACAAAACAAGAGGGGAAAAAATCCTATCAGAACATGTTGTCAAAGAAGTAAAAGGAAGGGAGATGGTACCTGGGCAGCAAGACAGCACCCACAGTGGCAGAGGGAAAGTTGGCTTGGGGGCCATTGGATGAAACATGCTCACCAGGAGGAGCAAGACAACTGTGAGGGTCCATAGGGAGTATGAGTGATGTACGACTAAACAAACCATAACATGACCCTTTCCACTGGCAGACACTGCGGCAAACACCTATGGCAGAGGCGGTACATGACACAGCTTTTGGGATTGGGACTCAAATTTACAGAAGATATGGCAGTTTGGGGGTTTGTGCTCATCATTTCCTTGCCACAAGCAGTACTTGGCAGTGAGTGTGGGTCCAAGTAAGGACCCAGCCCCGGGAAAGAGCTGCTTGGGGTCAGTGTCTATAAAATCCCAAACAGCAGGGAAGCCCCAACCCACCCACGCACTGGGTGCAAAACAATCCTGAACATGGGGGACGCTTCCTCATCTAACCCTGTTTTTACTAAAGCTCAGCAACTAAATTGCAAATAATTTAATGGTGCAATTAATGAAAGAAAAAGACAAAGCCACCTTTTTTCAAATCTGTTTGATGAAAGCAACCCTGAATGACCACGTTTGCTCTTTCACATCCAGCTGTACGTGACCTTTGCGTTCGCTGCCTGCCTGCACCTCAGCAGGCTATGGTGAGCCACAAGAGCTGAGGCCAAGCCTTAGAGGACTTTCTCACCAGAGAAATCGCTGCTGGGGAGGTGGGGAAAATACCCCAAGGGTCTCCCAAGGGGGCTGAGTCATCACATGGGTGTCTCACAGAGATTTCAGAGGGGTAGCTAGGGAGCGGGGGCGGAGAGGGGAGAAAACTCCAAACACCTCCCCAACTTCACATGGCAGAAAGGAAGAGAAAACCCCAAGTGTGAATCACCCTGCCACAACATCTCAGAGTCACCAAAGCATTTCACACAGGCTGCCATGAAGGCTCCCACCAGCAGAGAGGAGCCCATCAGCTGTCCTTGCAGCCCAGCTGCAAGGCTTTGTGGGCAAGGAGCTTCAAGGGTGGGTACAACACTTCTGCAGGCTTGCCTGCAAGTCGGCAGCAGGTGCGAGGGCACAGTCGTGGGGACTAACCCAGACCCCCAAGCCCTGACACCTCCACACCCAAGCATGAAGTCCAACATGGCCACCTCCATCTTCTTCTGCCTGGGAGGAACTGGAAAAAAAAAGCTCTGTCATGGCTAGGACAGCATTTTGTAGAATGGGCCTTCAAAGATCATCTTGCCCAAACCCTCCTGCCATGGGCAGGGACATCTTCCACTAGACCAGGTTGCTCAAAGCCCCATCCAACCTGGCCTTGGATACTTCCAGGGATGGGGCACCCACAACTCCTCCAGGCAACCTGTTCCAGTGTCTGACCACTCTCATCAAAAAAACTCCTTCCTCATGTCCAAATTAAACCTATACTTTTCCAGTTAAAAACCATTGCCCCTTGTCCTGTCACTACAGGCCTTGGTAAAAAGCCTCTCTCCATCTTTCTTATAAGCTTCCTTTATATATTAAAAGGCCGCAATAATGTCTCCCTGGAGCCTTCTCTCCTCCAGGCTGAGCAACCTCAACTCTTTCAGCCTTTCCTCAAAGGAGGGGTGATCCAGCCCTCTCCATTTTCATGGCCCCTCTCTGGACCTGCTACAATAGGTTCATGTCCTTCATAGACTGGGGACCCCCCTTTGGGGCAGTTTCTTCTGGGTTAAATTTTGTTCAAGTCAGTGTTTTGACCTAGGTCACTGCTGGGTCATGTGAACCCTAGCACCAACAGCAGGGATGGGCTGGAAACCAGTTTCAGAGAGGAAATTCAGCAGGACCAGCCCATTTGGCATCAGCACAGTCATGCCAGATGAAAAGGGCCATGTAACCACAGCCTTGGACCGTCACTCTCAGCACTAGCCATTAACCTCAGAACAAAACTGATTCCTCCATTTTAGCACAGGCTTTGTATGGGGACACCCATTTAGAAATAAAACCAGGCCAACTTATTCTCTCCTGAATCCTCAAACTCATTTTCATTATATACATTTTCTTTTCTATTTTTTTTTTTTTTTACATAGGATTGAGAAGGGCCTCCCTGGAGCACAAACTCCATCTGAATCTACCTCAGGCAAACACATAATCGTGCTCAGAAACCTACCAAACACCTCACTCCCACCACTCTTATGAAAAAGGTTCTCCAAAACCTCTCTTGTTATATAATTAGAAACTTTCTCCTCATTTCCACCCTAAGCACAGTCATGCCAGGTGAGATCCATTTGCTCCTGAATCAACAGTGTCCTTCAGCTTCAACAGATCATCATCCTCCGATACACCCGGTCTGGGCTGAGCAAGCTGTGCTGCTCCAGGCTTCTCCCCTCCCAGCCCTTCCCATCCACCTCTCCCCATCTGAGTTTATCTGGAGGACACAAGAGCTGGACCCAGGTGGGGTCACCCTCCTGAGACAGGCTGTTGACAAGGTCCAGCTCTTGTCTCCTTTGCTTTTCTACGTGCACATCTGCTGCTCTGAGACCTTTCCTAGCAGAGTGTTTCACTCTGGGTTTTGGGCGTGGGTTTTTTTTTTCCTTTCTTGAGCTATATGATCAAAACTGCATATGCCTTTTAAGTGTCTAAATATACATTTCATAGGAAATCAGTGTACAGGGGAAGATGGGAAAAAACACCACATTACTGTCAAGATGCAAATAAAGCACTGGGTAAGAATTGAACCGGCCATAGCTGTAATCTAGCCCTAGCAGTGCTTTTGCAGCATGTGTGATACAAAATTAGACACAAATTAGGAGAACCCTGCAAAAGAAAAGACCATTTTGCCAGCTATAAATAATTTTTGGTGAAAAAATTTTGGTGAAAAAAAAGAAGATAATTGAAAACTTGGTCTAACACAGCATTTAGCCTAGCCAGTTTGCAGGGGAAAAAAAAAAAAAGAAATCAATAATTATCTATGTAGCAACCTATCACAGCTCTACAAATTTCTATCAGTAAATAAATGTAGCTGTATTACAAGGATTGCCCATCTGTATTACAATACAAAGGCAAACAAATGCACACTGCCGGCTTTGGATGGAGGCTCTGGAATTTACAGAAGCAAGGAAAAATCAACAGGGGCTTTGCCTGAATAAAGACTGCTGGTTTAAGCATATGTGGCTTGCACCCATGTTCAGTGAACCAGTTTGGCTTGCATGTGTGTGCGCACAGTTAAAGATAACTATCTCAATATACTTATATCAAAGAGGGAGAGAAAAAAAATCTTTCATGCGAAACGTGGTGATGTTCACACAGATCTTGCAGATCTGGAGGAAGCTGAGCAGTGCTCTCACAAGAGGTCATGGCTCTGGAATTGATAATCCCTCTGACGTGGGCATTTTCTGAAGGGTGAGCTCATTTGGCTGTCCCTACAACTGCTCTATATACCATTGGTGCAAAAGTCACATAGCGAGCATGCAATGACGTGACACAGCACTGCGGTCATCCAGCTCCTCATTTTCTACAAGCTGGAGAACATTTTTTGGTGCCTTATTTTAGGCTTCAAAGTTTGGAGACTGGATTCTTAAGAAAAATGTGTGAAAATAGTCTGTTCCTCTTAACCACTGATGTGTCCATTTGCTTAGATAGTACCTTTACCCTGGAAGTGTTGTGGTTTTTATGGAGCAAAATCACAGCTACCGGTGGCTTGTAAGAGAACTGCAGCTCAGCATCACCTCCTCTACAGTCAATCTACTTCTGGACTTGGTTCCATCACTGTTTCATCCAGCTGCACCAAGCACACCTCCCCATTCCTACAGTAACTACTAATTCTCATTGTACACCAGAGTGTAAATATAGCCGACATGTAAGATGTTTGCAGCCATTAATTAAAAGTCCAGCTCTAGGTAATGAGCTATCTCTCTTCGAAAGCAGCAGCCTTGACTCAGCATACAGTGGAGAGGGAGAGACCGTGCTTCTTCACTTTCTTCAAAGGTCAGCAAGGTAACGCCCCGGAAACCCCGAGTAGTAACACCTCGTCCTTAACCAAGGTACAGGAGCTGTATTTAGGCAGCTGCCTGATCACAAGAGCTGCAAGGACACGTGTCTGCTCAACAACAACCAACTTGAAATACGGATGCCTTTTATTAGCCGCCCTTGTATTTAGCTTTGCTCGGAAGAGTGTGCTGCTCCACTGGTGGGACCCGCAGCGTATGGAAGAGCAGTTATTAGTGAAGCTAATTACAAACAACATGGTTACCTAAGAGGGCTAAAAATAGCATCTGTGTATTAATAGAGTGCAAAACTGGGACACAGAAGATGAAGATTTTCATCTCGAGTGCTGCAACATCCTACACGATCTCGGGCAAATCTCTTCATCTGTGTGTTTCGTTTTCATGGTTTACAAAGCAGGCAGAAAAATTACCTCTCAGAAAAGCTGTGGGGCTGAATTCCGCAACGCCCGGGAGCACCGAGAGGTCCTCTTCTGTATCTCAATGCAAGTGGAAAACATTCCTGTGTCAGCTGGACTGACTCCCTGACAATAATTTTACACTGTTTATGCGGCAACTCAGGTGACAGTTCCCAGAAAGCTGTAACATTTACCTTAAATAGCTGAGTTCACTAATCGGTGATCAAAGGAACGCGGGCTTTGGAGACGGTTTCCAGTTGACCCGGAGCTGCTGGAGCAAAGCAGCAAGCGAAAGCCCTCAGCGCACCAGCTCGCACCCAGCACCGATCTGCAGGCAGGAAGACCATGGCGAAGGGGGAAACATCTGACTCATTTACCCCACGCAAACTTTAGCCAATTTAAAAATCTTATGATTTGCATCTAGCTAATGACCAGAGACACAAAGACTTGTAAAGACATTATACAACCCTCTGCCTCCGCACCAGACAAGCACAGTCTCAGCCCAGCACCTGAAAGCAGACATGAGAAATCAAGCCCTTGCTTCCCCCAATCTACAACCTCTTAGTCAAACTAATTACAAAACCAAACAAGCCCCTGACTACCCTTTCAGGCTGGACAAATGCCACCACTGTGCCGGAGGACATCTCTTGAACACTGGCCTGGCAGCAGGAAACCACACCAGCTACCAGAAGAAGGAAAGGACACGAGGACCCACAGCTCCTCTCCAAAATCCCTGATGTGATGATGAATTCCAGAGAAGCTCCAGTGCCCAAATCCTCACCAGCCTTGCAGGGGTACCAAGGCACCCTTGCACCGCTCAGGCTGCCATCTCTCCAGCTTCCAGGCTAGTTTTGAAACCTCACAGTGCTGCTGGCTATGGGCAGGGTAGCCAGATGTGTGCAACCTCTAGTCCACCTGTACAAGCTGCAGTTGTGTGGATGCAATCCTAGCATTGCCCCAGGATACTGAATAAACCCTCTACATCTATCCCTCTAATGCAGCTGTTTGTACAGAAGAATTTAAAAAATTGTCTTTAATGACAATGCAACTTCTGTGCTATAGGAGACCTGCCTCCTAATAACTATAATGCAACATACCTTAACGAGTAAGAAAAGGGAGTGGAAAATTAATAAACTCCAGCACTTGCAGAGGGCTCCATCTATTTATTTAAAAAAGAGAGCCTGAGTCTGAAAATGAGATGATGCAATCCCATGGTAAATGACAGTAGTTATCCTATCTTTGCGCTGATGTAGAAGAGAGAAGACTCTGCCCTTGAGTGTTTTGTTACCTGCTGCTCAAGAGTTCATGATTAAAAAAAAACCCAGCAAAAAAACATAAAAGCCACAAACCATACCGGTTTCAATACAAACAAACAGGATGTTTTCTTTAGCCATTTCTACCATGACAGAAGTGATATAAGCAAACCTTTCATATGAGTATTGTGAAAATAGCTGCAGGAGCATAACAAAAATTGAAATACATCAGATGTAACTGTCAGCTACGGTCATCTCGGGCTGCAACTGTTCCCATGCTTAATCTTTAAGATGAGCAAACAAAAACACCTAGCAGGGCTTCAAAAAGTCAGCATCCATTGGCTGCACAACTGGCTTCCTAACCAGGAGTGGTGGGACCCTCCGAAGTGGAGGCTGAGTCCAGGAGGCAGAGCGCTGAGTGGGAAGAGGAAGGATGGAGGGATGGGGGGGACAGGAAGAGACATGAGAAGGAGGAGCAGTCTCCTTCCTCCTCCATGTTTCCCTCCCTCCCTGCTCTCATGGTACCAAATTACTTAAGGCTTCTGCCACCCTCCTTGTTTTCTAGTGGACAAAGTCCTTTACCACCTTCAGGAGCAGGCGCTCAGAGAAACCCAAAGTTGCTTCAAGAAGAAGGGTGGCCCAGGGCAATCCAAGTTCCTCACTGAGTTCTGATAGCCCCAGGAGTAGACCCAGCTCAAGACTGAGGTGCTGGGACATCCTCGGTCGGTAGTGCTTCAAGCCCCAGCTTTCCTGTGCAGTAATCCTCCTTGAGTTTGGGTGAGATGTTTCATGTCTCGTAAGACTCTGCAGCGGAAAGGGGGATGACCCCTCTCTTCTGTACTTTGCTCATCACAGTAATTCAGCTGTACGACCACTGCAGCCCAGGACCTTGGCGAATGCACGGGGAATGAGCAGCACAGCAGGTCTTTGCTGGTGTAGGGGATGCATGGGTGGTACTCTGCACACCACCAACAAGAACACAAAAAGAAAGCAGCACCAAGTCACGACCCTGGGAAGAATGGACATGCCTAATGCACACTTCTTTCTTCTTTTTCAAGCAGGTGGAACATTTTCAAACCTTTGACTAAATTTTTCTAAGACACCTCTTTATTTTGGGATAAAGTAACTCATTGAGATGGAGGTGCTCTCCAAAGACGATACCCACTGCACTCCGGATGGACCAAAGGATTTCTATCTACTTAAAGGTACAACAAGATGCTTCGAAGTGAAAAAAAATACATGAACTGTCAAAACCAGTTCATTCAACAGTGATTTTTTTCTTTTTTTTTTTAAATAATCACCTAACTCATAAGAAAAGTGAAACTAAATTAAGAAAAGGGAAACTTTAGCAAGACATTGGGAAGTATTTAACAACTTCATGCATCTTCCTGTCGGGAAAAGCTTCCCTTGGGAAGGTCGTCCGTGGGGGAGTGCAGTCACCACCGGTTTCCCAGACCAGGGCTGCGCTGCCTAATCCAGCGCTGGCAGCATCATGAGCAGCAGA
Organism: Elanus axillaris; assembly: GCA_026212715.1. Lineage (NCBI taxonomy): Eukaryota > Metazoa > Chordata > Aves > Accipitriformes > Accipitridae > Elanus > Elanus axillaris. Next base: position 42,724,630 of record JANZLQ010000029.1, on the reverse strand, counting down.
TGCAGCTGGTCCTTCCCAGCTCACCCGCTGCAGGACAGAGTTCAGCTGATTTCATCGGAAGTGAATCCCCCCCCTTCTCTCCTCCCCCTGTGGCCCCCCATTCATGTTGGGAAAGAGCCTGGCAAACCCTGGAGAGATTACAAGGCAGGGGAAGCAGGAGGTTGAAATGCTCTGAGGCCCCTTACAGTCTAAAAGACAAAGTAATCATGAAGCTAAAACAGATGCTTTGCTGAAAATAAAGAGTAGTTTACACAAATCTCAAAGAGAAGCCAAAACCCAAAAATACCGCAGAGTCCCAGGAAACCATGAGCATCCTGCTCTTACGAATAACTATAATACTTGAGTCTACAATATTACTACTGCAATATTTTGAAATGGTGCTGAAAGATTACACGTGTTGTTTGAAGGGTGAATTTGAGATCACACAAAAAGGAGACCATGCCGCTGCGTCTGATGTAATGAAAGCCCTGAGTTTAAAAATATATGTATTTACAATTTACTCCCGAGAGTGACGCCGGGAAGACTGATAAGACCAGCCACTCAGGCACAGGGACAAGCAATCACCCATTTAAATGAGCTCTCAACAACCAGAGCAAGAGATGCCAAGAGAAAGCCCATGGAGAGAGAAGCCAGCAAATGCCACTTTTAAATGTAATTACGCTCAACACCCATACAATTTGGTGGGACAACCTGTTTCCTCAGAGACCCAGAGAGGAGCGATATTCCAAAAGAATATTTCTATAGGGTAACAGACATTTGTCCATGGTCTTTTATGGTGCTTTGACCCAGCTCACCTGTGCAGGTGAAAGGATGCTCAGGTTCTGGGCTCATCCACTCCTCCTCCTTTTGGCTGAACCTGCCACTTCCGAGTCGCAGCAGCTACCAGTGGTTTCTTGGCATTAGCATGTCTCTGCTGCTGAAGAGACAATCTGCCATGTTTCTTCCATCTCAGTAATGCAAATGGATCAACTGCAATAGGGGATCACAGCCTGCAGGATTTGAAGGATCATAGTCACAGAATGGTTTGGATTGGAAGGAACCTTCAAAAATCATGTAGTCCAACCCTCCTGCCATGGGCAGGGACATCTTCCACTACACCAGGTTGCTCAAAGCCCCGTCCAACCTGGCCTTGAACACTTCCAGGGATGGGACAGCCACAGCTTCTCCGGGAAACCTGTTCCAGTGTCTCACCGCCCTCATCATAAAAAACTTCTTCCTTATGTCCAAACTAAATCTACACATTTCCAGTTAAAAACCATTGCCCCTTGCCCTGTCACTACTGGCCTTGGTAAAAAGCCTCTCTCCTTCTGGCTGAACAACCTCAACTCTCTCAGCTTTTCCTTATAGGAGAGGTGTTCCAATGGGACACTGGGGTAGATAAAGGCATCTCTCCTGGAGGTGAGCCCACCCCTGGAGTTTGGGCTGTATTTCTATTATCTATTATCTATCTGATGAACACCTCTGGCTGCTGTGCTTGCTAACCCACCCTTTTGAATGGCAAAAGGACTCTGCATCGTCTTCCCCCACTCTCTGGTGCTCCAAGTGAGGAGCAAGTCTGCCAAGCAAGGGAGCAGCACAACTAGCAAGATTTGGCTCTACTTTGTAGTGCTTTCCAGAAAGCTTGAAGCACCTGTACAGCTGTCCTGGAACCTGGCAGTTAAACTCTGCTGCAGCTGCACCACAGGTATTCACGCTAGACCACGCCTCATGGGTTTTACATTCACTGGCTACTTATATTCTTATATATAAAAAATGGAGAAAAATCTTTCTCCTTACTGCCACCTCAAGCCCTCTCTCACCCCGCTGCCAGCACAGCTTTCCACAGACTTCCCTTCTGCACCGACAGGTGATTTTTCATCCCCAAGTTGAAGTCAGACCTCTACAGAAATGACAGCCCCTTTGTTTAGTTCTTACATGGCCAAAATACCCGCAGCCCAATTACAGCTGAAAACTCCTACTGCCTGGCAAAAAGAGCTGCCAATTTTTCACATGCAGAACCTAGTGGCAAACAGTGGAGAAAAGGGAGAAACAGAAGGAAAAAAAAAGTGATGAAAAAATGAGGAGAAGAAGGAAAATAAGGGGGAAAAGGATGGAAAGGACAAAAAGACCAGGTGGGGTGACTTTAGTAAGGCTTGGGCACTAATCCAGCACTTGTTCACCTGGCATACTGCCCATGAAGAACAGGTTCTGCATTAGATACCAGGTCCCCTACATGCTGCCCGGCCCCAGGCTTTAGCCTTTCTCCTGCACAGAGGGCCCCATGATCATGTTTCGATCCTTATAAATTATTTATATCCAATATGAGGAAGCGGAGACATTAGAGATGGAAAAGATGCACCAGCCCATTCCCTGGGGAAGAGAGCTGAATCCTTCCCTGTGTCACACGAGCAGAGCAGTGATGCTTCGTCTCTCCTTGGGAAGGTGTTTTGCTGCTCAATGCCCTCACCAGGCTGAATTTCTTCATGTTATCTTGGCATAAATTGCATTTGTTTTGACCTCTAATGCCTTCCTCCTGGCATTACCACCTGCCTGTATCCCACACGGTCCCCTGGACTTGCACAGCATCACTGGGACACTTCCCTCTTTAAAATTTTCAAAAGAAATGAACCATTCTGGAAATTCCAGTGAAAGATACCTTCAAAAATAATCCATATAAAAAAAAATTTAAAAATAAACATTAAATCAGACTAATATTGAAAACTGAGGACCTTCAGCTAGAACTTCGCTCTTCCTGCCTTTGCCTCCCAAAGGGGGAGGGCAATCGCTAGCTGAGGATGCGGTCAGCAGAAAAATATTTCCTGAGCTACGGATTGACTGCTTTGTAAAGTTATTCCTGCAGAACGAAGGGAAATGAGTGACTCCATTGCAGCTTAATCCTGCATCCCGTGATGCTCAGCCACCTGGAGTTCATGGGACGGGGCAGCATCCACCCACCTGAATGCTTGGCAAAGTTCAGAAAGCATGTAACAACCCCATCCCCATCCCCAGCATCATATTTTAAGAGCTAACTCCCTCCTAACAACTGAGATAGAGTACATAAAGGAGCATGTCAGACTTTGAATTCCACAGTAATTCACCTCGTTGCCAGGATTTGCACATTCTTTCTCTTGGCTCCAAGAGTTGCCAGTGCTTCCTTCACTTACACAGAGCTTTGTGCAGATGAGACTCCTGCCACAAGCTGTCAAGATTTACCGTAGTTTTGGTTCAGATCAGGAAAGCACACCCACGTGTGCTTAAATCACTGCTGAACTCAAGGGCACCCAGTTGCACGTTCCCATACTCCGAAGCAATCAAGATTAAACCCTTTAGGGTTTTTTTTTTTTTTGGATGAAAAGACATCGAGAATCTTAATTAAAGCTAGATGGCAATTACTTAAATGAGCTGTTTGTCATTGTAACAAATCAGGTGGGAAGATGATCAAGCACAGTTTGGATGTGAGGACAGAAACTGGATGGGGAAAAGCCAGCACTGAGAGTTTGGCCAAGCAAGCACAGGGTGCAGGACACAGAGCTTGTACACACCACCTTTGAAAACCGGCTCTGTGTTTTCAAGATGCCAAAGCTATAGAGGAGAGGTTACCACTTAATTTTTACTGAAGATTCCCCTTCTAACAGACATCTTCTGACCTGCTCAAAATGAGCGGGACCGGGCTTATCTGCTTCTTCTCCATGGTGTAATGCATTTCTGCTGGCTTGTCCTGCTTCACACGCATGAACCTATGCTGCTACTGGGAAGGCCTGAGCATGGAGTAGATGTTTTGGAGGCAGTTCTAGATTCAGTGACTCCTACCTGGCTGGCAGCAGCTGTGCTGAACAGATTTGGGAATTCTTCAAGTATTTGGGAATAAAAATTTGGTAGTTCAGCCCTTCCAGTCCCCATTCCTGCACTTCCAGAGATACAGATGGGATGGCTACCAGCCACAGTCAACCACAGACCCAACAGGTTGCTCCACAAGTATCTGCTGCAACATCACCCGAGGCTGTGCTACAGCAGGACCAAAATTGGGCACTGAATGTCCCAGCCATGTGCTGGAATCTCTTCAACCTTCCTCCTTTAAGCATGCAAGCCTAACCCAGAAAATGGTTTATAGCAAAAGTGCTGCAGGTTCCAGGTTGACTGTGCTCTGGTCGCTTCTAGAGAAAAATTACCTCAGCTGACAAACAAAATGACAGGTTTGGTTTTTTTTTTTTCCAACTGCAAACTCAGTCTGGGAACTGAAAGCAAAGACATGAGCTCTCCTTGTCATTTTAAGCACCGCTACCTGGCACATAATCTTGACATGCTTCAGATGCACACGCTATGGGTACACCAGGTACATGCTGTGGGTATGTGGGGTACATGCCATGACTCCATGAGTGTGTGGGTTGCATGCCATGGGTATGCAGGATGCTTGCTATGGGTATGCAGGGTGCATGCTGTTAGTATATAGTATATGCACACCATGCGTGTAGTGGGTGCACGCCGTGGGTATGCGGGGTGCACACCATGGGTATGCAGGGTGCACACTGTGGGTACGCTGCCTGAGTCCAACTCAGCCAAGGTTATCTGCAACAATTCAGAAGCCACAGCAAGACTCAGTGCCTGAGATGACAGACAGAGCACATGGTCAGCAGTTAGAGGGAAACTTCTCTCTCTTTCTTTTAACAAATCCAACATGATCCTGCAATAGGATGAAGGGCAGGCACCCAGCAGGACATGCCAGGCTGACTCAGCTGGGAATGACCTGGCTACACCAGCTGGTTGCCCCAGCTGGCCACCAACCCCGAGCACAGGGCTTCCCCACCACCACCCACAATCCCTCCCTGAGACAACCACCCATTTGCACAGGATGGGAGAGCACTGCACCCAAAGGTAAATCCATGATAAACAGATACATCAGCAGGACCTAGGTAGCAGGGAAAAACCTGACTGTGGTGGTGTGATGCTGTGCGGACCTGGCCCGGGAATGAAGCCCAAGGGCCAACTGGTCATCCACTGCCCCAGAGACCTCCAACGCAGCCTGACCTCAGGGGACCGGTGTTTGGGCAGCTGTGATGGTGATGCAGGGCCAGGGGCTGACGGGCTGGCCTGAGGTTGGTGCAGTGAGGGCAGGCCAACTCAGCGTGATTTGGGAAAGAATACAATGAAGATATAAAGTCTGAAGGAAGAGGGACCCAGCTCACACGTGATAGCACCCGGAGGTGCCTGGGACACCCATGCTGTGAGCTGTGATGGGTGCTGGGCTGTGTGACAGAAAGCAGGAGGCAGGACACAGAAAACCTCAAAATCAGGCTGTAGACACTGTTTCAGGAGGAGGAAGGCTACGCATCCCCAGGGACGGTGCTGCCCATGAGAAGGGTGGCACTGTCCCACTCTCTGACCCCCGCAGCCCTGCCCCGGGGATGGGGCTCCCTGGGGATGCTGCACCCATCGGTCTCAGCATTTCTTGCAGGCTGACAAACAGGACAGCTGCTGCAAATGGCTGAAGAGCCTCCCCGAGAGTCACTCATGGCACAGACTTGGCCCACCGTCGCACCATGGAGGGCTGTTATCTCCAGGCATCTCACGGGATGTTGCAGAAAGCAGTGCCAGTGGTTTGGCTATCATCTGAAATGAAGAAGTCCTCTCCAGGCAGCATCGCTCTGAGCCCCATCCCACACTCCCAAGAGCACACCAGGGCTGAGCCAGCAAGGGTGCTGACGGTGGGACCTTCAGCCGAAATATCCTCACTGTATCCAGCATGGTTGTCAACCTTACACCAACATAAAGAATGTGGTTTGCTGCACACCTGGGACTTGACCTCCTGCTGCACATTACGTGGCTGGCACAGGACAGCTTGAAGATACTTGTAATTAAAGGGTGAGTGAAGTAACTTGCTATGGTCACAGAAGAAATGAAAAACTCACCTGAGACCATCTAGCAGAAGAAACCCATGGTGCACTTTCAGACAGTCTCTCTCTGTGGAAAAGAGCATTTTACCAGATTTATTCTGAGCCGAGAAGATGACCCTGCCCTGTCCTTAGTAGAAACCTGTAAGAGAGTACTGACATGGAGAAGATACCCTCCTGTGAATGGAAACAAAGAAGCTACTTCCGAGCTGTCTTTTCCAGGAACCTCTTACGGAGAGTTTGACCACACTTGGGTTGCTGGGTGGGTGGCTGGTCTTGCTTCTGCCCAGGTGCGCTCCTAGGGACAAACCTGCTTTTGTGGACAGAGCCCAGTGAAAGGACAATCCATCAACAGGTCCCTCTGCTCTCCACCAAGAGCTTTGCCCGGATCCATTGCAGAAGCTGAATGCCCCATGCTGTCAGTTCTGCACTGTGAAGAGGCAAAGAGAAGGCAAAGGGAAGATGCTGTGTGGGAGGAAGCTCTGAGGAAGAGCAGTTGCTTCTCCCTGGCTCTCTCCTACCTGCTGAACACCCAGAGAACACCTTGAATCAATGGCAACTACCAGATAAACTCCAAAGCACGCAAGAGAGAAAGGGAAAGAGAGGAAGGAAAACAACCTGTTCATTAAAGAGGCAGGAGGATGGAACAAATAAAGTTTTATGCAAGCTGTGAGTAAGTCTGGAAAAAAGCTATGGTTGCCGGTAGGAGGGGATGGTTATTCACACCACCTAATTTGAAGCAAAGCCTTCATGCGCAGCAGAAGAGGGTCTACTGGCTGTGAAGCCTGAAGTTAGCGGCCATGCATATAAAGACCTTCCAAGCAAAGATGTGTTTGCACATCTGTAGGCCACTCCAGTTTAGCTAAATGAACAGTCTCGCTTCCCCTCCTCAATCCCACATCCTCCCAGGCACGTGGACAATCCTCGAATCTGCAACAAAACCTTGACGCAAGCGCCTCTGACCTACAGACACAAATCCATTTATTACTGGGCCAGGAGGCTGGACAATGAGGACCGCTGTCTCAGAGCTGGGTGCCAGGGCCCTCTCTGATTCAGCAAAGCCCTTGATAAGAAATGTCACCCTCCACTGAGTAATTTTAGCCTGTGAGATAAGAATCTCTATCAGGCTCAAACATATGGCTGGCTGCAGAGCACGCAGCAAAATGAGACGGGTAATTTATTTGCTTGTGCTAAGAGCGCTCCCAGACTCAGAAAAGCTGATGCAATGAAATAGTAAGTGCCAAATTACACTCTATTCTTCTTTGGAGACCTGGAAGAGGCTCCTGTGAGATACAAGGGGTTGTATCTCTCTCCTCCAACCATCAAGCACCAAGGAGACAACAATACTACACAACTAAGGAATAAGGGTTTGCATAGGATTTTCTAAGGTCTGTTCCACTCGTTAAATGCTACTTGTTATGCAGGAACTTACACCCACAGATATGACCGGTGCTCTGTATGAAGTGCCAGTAGATGCTTTCCAGGGAAGGAAGTGGAGGGATTAAGTGACAGAATCACACAGGACCGAGGGCTGAACTCCAGTCTCCTGAGATAAGCTCTAGTCGTTAGAGCAGGACCATTGGTCCACTCCGTGCTGCACCGTTCCCCTGCCAAGTCCAACTTAGCACCTCTGATTTAGGTCACATGGGCTAATCCATATAAACATGATATTGGGCCAGACATTGCATGGCTTGGGTTGCTCAGAGTAATGAACTCCCTGACCTGTGACAGGAGCATCTGATCCATGGGGACAACTCAAGGACACTCCCAAGCAGCACGTAGCACATCTAACCACTGGTTGCGGGGAGGATCTGCTGGGGAAGGCTCACGCCCATACAGCTCTTTCTTGTACTCTTTCCTCTCCTGGTTATCATCAAGGGAGATATCAAACTAGATGGTCTCACTCTGTACAGCCACTTCTATTCCCTCTCATCTTCAACTGTTCAACATGTATTACACACTTGTTATGGGTTTGAGTGGTGTGGTTTTTTTTGGTAGCGGGGAGGGGTTGCAGGGGTGGCTCCTGTGAGAAGCTGCTCGAAGCTTCCCCAGCTCCAAACCAGACCCGCCTCTGGCCAAGGCTGAGC
>JANZLQ010000029.1:42696702-42716069 GCA_026212715.1 Elanus axillaris | reverse complement strand
TACTTCTCATTATCCTTGTTTTGATTTCATTGGTAGTAAGTTAAATTGATTTTGTTTCTTCCCCAAGTTGAGCCTGTATTTTGCCAGTGTCTGTACGTGATCCCTCCCTGTCCATGTCTCGACCCACGAGCCTTTCTTTACATTTTCTCCTCGTCCCACTGTGGCCGGGGTGGAGGAGTGAGCAAGCAGCTGCATGGTGCTTTGTTACCGGCTGGGTTTAAACCATAACACTCCCATACCATCACCTTTAAATGGGGGAATTTCACTCTCAAACTGATGATTAACATCCAAACGTCCACTCTGAAACAGAAACTCATGCTTAACCTGCAAGTATTTCAATTTGGTGCTTCCAAGGAACTCGGCCAGACACAGACTTTGAAGATGTCCTTCCTCTTCCTGATTCAAACCCGCTGTAGAAACGTAGTAGCTAAACACTTGGCCGTAGATAGTCTCTTCACTGATGTGAAATCAGTGTTGCTTCCTGGCCGGTGGTATCTTCCCATCACCAGGTCTACCCATGTCATTGGCATTCTCACTGGAAATATCAGCAGTTAAACCAATGACTGAATGAGTCACAGAGATTAAAAACTTCTTGCTAATACTAAGAGATGGTCCTTCCAGCTCAGTGCTGAGACATGGGGGTGAGGGGGAGCAGTGAAACCTCTGATCTGAAAAAAATGAGGGGATTTTAATCTCAATGGAGTTCAATTCAGCATTTTTCAACATTGCCAAATTTATTAGGGAATGTTAACATGACGATACAGGTCTACACGCACACGCTGGCATGGCCTTCATGGCAATATCACACACAGCAACCTCAGAGGGAGAGTCTGATGAACCCTTTCCACCCTCACCACCACGCAGCCTTCACACAAACGAGCCAGACTGCACAAAGTGCAGCAGAGGAAAGCCACGTGTCCCTCATGCCCGTTGACTTGTATCGCTAGAACAGACCAAGCTTAAGACATTCCTCTGCCATCCTGGCCAGCCTTCTCCTCCGAGGAATGCTTCCAGCACTCCAGCGCCCAGGGCACAACAAGTGAGGAGCCACACATGTTTATGAGGAAAAATGTTTGCAGCAGGAGAGAAGCTAAAAAATAAATCAAGCTTCAACTTTCTTTTCTGCAACCAACATTTTTCAATTCTCCAAAGGTGGTAACTTGAATCCAGGTAATTTTGCATTATTTTTTCCAGCATATGAGGCAATGCCATAAGCCCATTTATTTCAGCTTTCTTTGTATCTCATCAGTTTGGAAAATACATCACATTGCTGTGCTCTGGAGCTGGAGCTGCAAACAGTGCAGATGAGTGCGAGGGACTTGTCCTCCTGACTTCCAAAAATAAAGCAGTAAGTTCCTCTGGCATAAAGTAAAGGCACAAAGCTTCCTCCAGAAACAATGTACTTCATGTGTGTGTGTGAGCAGAGATGCTTGAAAAATTAAGTCTTAGCTATGGGGACAAGCAAGACTGTAGGAATTCGCTGATCACTTTTACATGAAGCTTTCTTAAGTGTCTGCTGGCCTCTGTGATGGGCTCTGCACAGGTGACAGAGGACACTGGAAGTGTGCAAAGGAACAGGAGGGAGGTTGGGGGCAGTAAGAGAAACTACTCAATCAAAAATCAACGCCTGGACTCACCCACTTGTCTGATGAATATTTGAGTGAGGTGGGAAGGAGAGAAAATATTTGCCTGGTTTGGTTTTTTTTTTACCTTGTTATGAAGCTTCAGTCCCACTCTGGAGGTCAAGAAGCCAGCTCGTAGCATCACCTCTCCTCCTGCCTCCTGTATCTTCCTCCCTTGTGCACTCTCCTCCAGGGCAAAATCCATCTCTAAAATGAGAGCTATACTCCAGGCTTTTCTCCTTTTGAGAGCTCCAAACAGCAACAAAGCACTGATTTTAGTTACTTGTGTATAGCAGTCAACTCTGCTCATTCTCCTGTGTGTAATGTTGGAGATATAAACTTAAGCTCCCCTGTCCCCAAAGTCTAGGGGGAGGGTTGCCTGGAGAGTTCAGAAAGTCTTTTGAAATACTGTAATCCAAGCCAAATTGCAGCTTGTCAAGCTTCATCATCCAAACAGTGGTTGCACCTATGAAGAAAACAGAATTTTAACATCTGGATCAGGACAGACTGACAGACTTTCAGGTTTTACATCTGGTTCAGCCTTCAAGGGATACCCTGACCTTGCAGTACTGCCGGAAGAACACTTCGATCTTGCCTGCATATTCAGCAAACAGAAGATACTACTCAAGCAGAGATGAACAAGGGATGTCACAGAAAGCTGAAAAAACCCAATTCTATCATCCTTGGAGGGTTTCAAGATGTTGAATTTTTTTCCCCCCATTCTAAATGAGTTTTAAAAAAAGGATTAAAACCTCAAAATTTTGAAGGTTGCTAAATTCAAACTCATTTTGATTTGAAGCACTTTGTTTCAACAGTTGGCAAATTTCCCTTCAGTGTCATGAAGTTTTTACACTTCTCATTGTAACTTGCATCAGAAACGAATCATTTCAAATACAAACCAAAACACAAACACAATTGAAAAGTTTAGATGTACTGTCAGTAGCCAACCCTCTCCAAAATTTTACTATACTTTTCCCCATTTTACTATACTTCCCCCTCAAAGGAGGATTTACTGAAGCCAACTCTCTCCTGAGGGTGCATTCAACTTCAAGACAGTGGCATATTAGTGAAAAATTCCCAGTCAGCTCAAATGCTAACAAAGGAAACATCAAGCTACTTTAATCAAATTAAATGGATTTTAATACACAATGCAATACAGTTAGTTTTCCATGTAAATTCTATCCTAAAACATTTTCAGTGATCAGCTACAGATTCACATAGACTAGCAAAATGACTACATTGCATGTTGATTAATGCTAATGTAGACATAGCTCCACTGGGTATAAAATACTGGACCAATGAGGAGGCAGAAAAAACTCCAAAAATCAGATCTAGATTAGATTCTAAGTTTTGTCAAAAATAGCAGAGTTTTGTGTACAGAAAGAAAAAGAAACACAGTATCTAGGTACTTAATCAGGAACTAAAGATTTTGAGAATATCCAGGAGTTCCTCCCATGGACACTGGTCAGATGAAAGCAGTCCAATGTAATGGTCCTGAGAAAGAAATAACAAGCCTTCATCTGCTTTCGGGGACATATGAAAGAGATGGAGAATCAACACAATGGAGATGTCTGCAAGGCTTCTTTGGATGGCAAGAGCTGCAGAAGAGGGAACCGGCAGCCCCATCTCATTAGGAACAAACTGCAAACAAACTCCAACCCAGCAACCAAGGAGGACTGCCAGGATAGGTGACACAGAAACTAGTTCACATTTAGGAGGTAGCTGGGAATAACTTGTAATTTAGCCTCATAAAAGAGGAGATCTCTTTTATCAATGGATGATTGGTCTTACCCAGATTTAATGTTCTTGGTGACACAGACCCACAGTGAAGTGACAGGCTGGCAGGAGAAGCAGGAGAGCTGGTCTGTACTGCTGAATAAAGGGCCCTTGGGTAGAGAATGTGGCACAGGAGGTGCAAAGCCACTGAAACTCAAAAGTATTTTTGCCTGGGAAGCTGAGAGCGGTGGATCACCTCATTGTCAGAAGAAACAAGATCATAACTAGTGTAGTGGAACCTGATGGCTCTGGCATTCCCTGGGAGCATGGGAAGTACAGCTAGGAAGAAGGGAATTGGAAAGAGGGTGCAAGACACAAGGCTGGCAATACCATCCACAATTCCAGAGATGGGTCTCTGACCATCTCTTGCTGCCTACTGTATTTACGTGTCAAGCATTTACATGCTGCAGCGTCTCCCTTGCTCCAAGACCTACTTACTGTGCTGGTTTGAGGCCCTGGCTCTCTAAAGGCCGCCCCAAACACATACCAAGCTGCTGCAGGCTCCTTTTGGGTTGTTCAATGCTATTCATTGAGTCCATCTCCATCCCGTGAATCTCTAGGCCAGGCCTGCTCCCTGCCATGTAACCAAACCCACCTGATGGCCCATCCTTGGCCAGGTCATGCATGATGCTGTGTCATGCATTAGAGAGGAAAGAACACAAATAGGATGAGATCTAATGCCTTCGGGCCATCCATCTCACGCACACCTACCACATCAATGTCCCCTCCCCACTGAAGTGCTTTGCCACACCCCAACCACATGCTTCCACCTTCTTCCCCCATTTTAACCTGCACAACCTCCAACGTCACCTCACCACCCCTGGAAGGAGGTGACACACTAACCCTAATTTTGCGTGACGAGATTCTCTTTTTATTCAAAGACCTTGTGGCTGCTGAGCACCTTTCAAGACCAAGTGTCCACGTCAGTGCTTTCCAATGAGCACCACAAACTGTTCTTCTCTGAAGACACGCTCTCTGTGACGTTGAAAATTAGCCACTGGCAGAAGTTGTTGAGGAAGAGGCAGAAAGAGCAGTGACGTGTGAGGAGCTCCAGTGCGCACTAGGGCAGGGCATGTATCAGAAGGGCTGTGACCATAAATTGAGGATTTGCAATGTGCCGCCTAGAAGGAGACTGCATGGCTCAGGGCATCTGGAATTACGGAGCGTTATCCTCAGGCTGCCAGTGATGATGCCCTGGGCAGGGCATGACGCTGACACAGTAACATTAAAAGCACAGCTTCCAGTAGCATCCCGGCTGCCTGAAGCCCTGGCATGAGGCAGCCGAGCTGTCCCAAAGCTGACCCTTCCTGAGAGGAACATCGCATGCTGACAATCCTGGCACAGGGATTAGCAAGGCAGTGTTGAAGTGCTAAACACAGATACAATCAGGGAGCAAAACAGCTTCCCATGAATAAAAGGACAGTCATGAGTATCTTTTCACACATCAGTCACTGCACAAGCGAAGCTTGCCCTGTTCTTGGCTAAAGTCAACGTTCAGACGGACAAATGTCTTGCCCACATGGCTGAGCTGCTACAGCACAGGTACACAGTGACCTGTAACCAGGCAAACCTGTGGCATAGTACTTAAAATTACACGCAAGACTACCTCCAAACACCCTATCCAAATGGTAAAAGCAAGAATAATTTGGGTTACGGTCTAGGTTGCCTTCTTCTCCCACGCTTCCTTGGCAGCTGGTTGTCCCTGCTTCTGCTGCTAAATTTCCCCCTCCTCCATTCCTCCATTACTAATAAATTAGCATCACACATAGCAGCAGGCAGTAAAATGCACCAGCAGGGCTGCTGAAGGTACCGACTTTAACAGTGGCTTAAGCAGATGTGCTAAGGAAACATCTGGATGTTATTACCAAAAGGCTTTCTAGGTTCTCCATCAGATCAACACCTCTGTTTCCTCTGAGTCATTATACATAAGAAACAACATAAATCTGATAATAAAAGCACCCCACTTGGAAATACAGTCGGCCCTCTGTGTCTAACATTTAGAAATATGCTAGCACTGACCTAAACCCTCAATGGGGGCAGCCAACCCATGACTCCTAAGCCAGAAGCTTGGTGCTACGCTCTGTAGCCAGCAACAACACGTTTGGCTGGCACAGGGCTTGCAGGTTAACCAGCTCCACAGTTAATCTCCACGGCAGAAAGTGATCCATCAAGAGCTGAAGAGGTAAAAAAAACCTGCAGGACTCTGGAGCCCAGAGGCATGCAGTCTGTCCTGCCCCACCATGCACTGGAGATACATGTCACTGTTATTTCCCTCTTGTGAACCACTTTCCTTCCCCCAGCTCTATAAAATACATTCCTAGCAGCTCTCAGCTATATAAAGATTTTTGACATGGTACAGTGAGAAAGGTTGGACTAAAACTCCTTTCAGAATACAAACCAAGGAAAAAATACATCAAAAAGACTAATGAGACGCTTGGCGCATTAAAGGAATGGCAACATGGAAACTTTTCAAACATATGAGACCTACAGGACTGGCTGAGGTAAGAAGCATAATTAGCCCAACGTGAGCTCTCAAGGCAGGTCCACAACACTTGGATGCAGAAATGAGGGATGTCACGTACCAGCGGAGAGGCCCTGTTATCTTTGGACCTTGGGTTGGCACAGTCGATGGGAGTGCAAGGTTTCATACTTGTACCCACACTTCAAGAATAATGCTGGAAAAACTGGAGAGAGTTCAGAGGACAGCCGCAAGAACAAAACCAGGCTTGTACCAAGGAGCTTAAGGAAGTCAATCAAAGAGAAAGTTAAAAGGTACCTCACAGCCTGTAAGTACCTGTCAGGAAGAGTGCTCTTCAGTCTACCAGACAAAGGCATAACAAGACCAAAGGTTGAAAGTTAAAGCTCAACAGAAAACAAACCAGAAACAACAATACCGTTTTTCAACACTGCAGGTAATTAACAGAGGGAAAAAGTCCTCCAACTGGCACAGCCAATGATCCAGTACTGGCAACTTTTAAAATAAGATGGGGTTCCATGCTGCCTCTCTTGCTTCCCCCCCAAATACATGTCTGGGTCCATCCACAACTGCTGAACCCAGAGTGGAAACTAATTAAAGGAATCCCCGTTATACAGCAGGTTGGACTAAATAAGCACCATGACCTTAAAACCTAGAAATCAATGAGGTACAAAGAACAAGAAGCCCAATTATCAGTGGTTGGGCCCCTCCAGCCCCAGAGAACCCTGCCCCATCTGCAGGTCCTCTGCACCCCATCACACCCCAGACGTGGATTTTGCCGAAGAGCAGCGGAATTGCCCAATCCCCACGACAAGCAGCAAAGCGAGATGCTGTTAAACCCAGAAAACCACACCATTTTTTTTTCCAGCTAAGGAACTGGGAAAAATCACCACCAGACAAAAGCAAGTAAAAAAATTACACTGAAAGGAAAGAAACAAAGCACAATATAATAAGTTTTTTACAGTGAGAACAATCATTGCCTGTAACAACCTCCCCAGGGACGTGGTGGAGTCCCTATCACTGGAGGTTTTCAAGATGCAACTGGACAAGCTGCTAGATAATATCATCTAGGCTGCCTTACCAGGAAAGGTTGGACCAGATGATCTTTCAAGGTCCCTTCCAACCTGGGCTGGCCTGTGTGACTCTACGAAAGGCACACAAAACTTTTCTGTATTTTTTTTTCAACT
Source organism: Elanus axillaris (assembly GCA_026212715.1). Taxonomy (NCBI): domain Eukaryota; kingdom Metazoa; phylum Chordata; class Aves; order Accipitriformes; family Accipitridae; genus Elanus; species Elanus axillaris. The sequence goes on along the minus strand of JANZLQ010000029.1, from coordinate 42,709,008 downwards.
CTGAGAGAAGGGGATTTAAATTCTCTTTCACAGTCAGAAAGATTTCTGCTCAGCACACGTATTCCCTTCCCCTTCCCAGGAGCTGAGGAGATGGGACAGTTGCGTCTCTCCAGCGCCAGCCATCACTTGGAGGGATGTCCCTTCAATTAGCTTTCTGACAGAGTCGGCCGCAGATATTTGGCAGCCAGATTTGCCAGTGGATGTGGAAATGGAAATAAAATTGAGAAAGGAATCACTTTCCTCAGATGCTTATGCCAGAAATGCCTGTCATGGAGCATGGTCCTCCCATCCCTGGCAGTGGAAACAGGCCAGGGACGTGTCTCTGCAGGTGTCACACTGCAGCAGGCAAGAGGACAGTCATTTATCAGAGCAGGGTGACTTTCTGAGCTTGTTAAAACAGCAGTTAAAACCACTGGAGACCAGCTGTGTTTTGACACTGTTCCTTAATTCCTGCTTTTGAGATTTCACTGGTTATTGGTAGTTTTTCCGGACAAGTTACCTGTGGGCTGCTGGCCTTCTTCACTTGGATGTAGCTAATGTGTTTTCCCAGACACAGTTGTGATTTAGCCCAGAGCTGCAACACCTGCAGACTGGACTGCAACCTCATGTACGACACACTGGACCAGGAGCCTTTTTCTCTTCTTCCCTGTGATCTGGCTTATGGCAGCAGCAATTCAATTAGCCAGTGCCTCAGTGCCCTATCTACTAATGGTTTGTTCTCTCACAGAGAGGCCACAAGGATAAATATCAAATCATGCCTCCGGGCTAGAGACGATGTTCAGAAGGATCATATAGAAGAGCACAGGCAATACAGCAGACTGCCCATCACTCAAAAACTGGTTAGCAGAACCACATCTTCTCAGCAAACCTGTGGGTCCCTAAAACTCAAGAGATGGCAAGGGTTTGGGGATCCCAAATCAGCATTTCTGATGCTTCTAAATCAGGAGTCAGCAGAGCAAGTCAGAGGAGCAGTACCAGCAATGACTGAGATATGAATCAGAGCTGGGTGCATTTGTAAAAGCAGCTGTTAAAGAAAACCCATTAATTTCTGCTGATCCATGTTCCTCCAAGCTAGTTTTACATTACATTAATACAGGTGTTTTGAAGTCACTCAGCTCAAATGCTGTGAAGCCCACAGGATTACAGAACTGTTTCTCTGGCATCTGGCATTAGAAAGGCTCTAAATATTTTAATAAGGAGATTTAGTTCTGACCACGCTTGGTCTTAATGGCTTAGGAAGAGGGTGGGGAAGGTGGAAGTGGAAGGGCTAATTAACCTATACTGAGAATGGAGGCCTGCCAAAACTGTCTCCGGCAGCAGCAATGACACATCAGCAGCAGCAGCATCAAAAGGCATACCATGACAATCCCCCATCAATGTTATGACAAGGCTGGTGGGAGGCCAGTTTGGGATCTCAATGATGCAGATGATCATGTTGACCTTATTCCCCTACAACTGTTCTGGAGGAAGAAAAGAACCTACTCTCCTCAAAGAGAGGATACAGCTCTACTTAAAAAGTTTTTTGCATGACGCGTAGCACATAGAGCTTCACCAGCTCTGCTGGTGGAGAGGGCTGTGTTGTCTTGGGTTTCTTTCTTTCTTCCTTTCAATGTGCACCTCACCAAATAACACCATGCAACTCCATCCAGACCCACAATGGCTCTCAGGACACCCAGACTCCCAAGATTTGGTGCACTTCTCAAAAGCTGTAGCTTCTGGAGTCATGTGAAAATATAAACACCAAAATTTTGCCTTTCTTTCTAAACAGGGGAGGGAGCATCTGAATTTTATAGAATGGAAAGTCTTTGTAACTCAGAAAAAATATTTAAGTCAGAGATATGTAAAAGTAGTCTTAAATACCTAGCTTTATGTACACATGAATATGCATATCATGCGCACACACACACTTTTTAAATCTGTTGACTTTTTATACCTTCCTATTATTTTATTTTGCTTCTATTATTAACACCTTAATTTCTCTGTTCACACAGGCTGAATGAGGATAAGGAGGTCCATGCCCACAGACTAAAGGCACTTGAGCTAAAGGAATGAAGCTCCCAGCTCTGGCGCTCCAAAGTGCCCATTGATACTTATCATATTTAGGCTTCCAGGTTCTCTTTGTGCTTCTCAACTCCAGGATTTTCACGTCTGCTGAGTTCCTCTAAGCCTCAAAACCATATCCCAGGATGTAGTCCCTCACTGCATCCTCTCTTAAGAGAGCTGAAAACCCCATAGGATGTAAATGCTCTGATCCAGCCCTTCCTGAGAAGAGAAAGCAAATCCCAGCTACTGGCTGGTTTGTATGAAGTTTTCATCATCATGGTGGCGGTTCATGGTTGTGCATTTGCAATACCTTCCTTCATCCCTGTCTCTTCCTCCCAAGCTTATAATGTGCAGCCCCACTGTGATAGCAACGGGATTAAGAGAATGAATTAACCTCTGGCACAAAAATCAAGGAGCTGCTATCACTCCCTAAGAAACCTGGAGGCTGCAGTCAAAATCCAGTCTCCTCCAGCCCTGGACCTGCAGATGGTGGCTGGAAAATACAGGCAGGGGGAGCTAGGGACGGGGATGAACTTTTGGGGCTGCAAAGCATGGGAATCACTTCCGAAGACTTTAAGGACCATTGGGACACCCAGGCTGACTCTTGCGTAAAGGAGGTCACAAGTTTCACTCATTTACCTTTGATTTGAGCTGTATTGCTAGTGTTTGCCTAAGCCCCACCTTCCAGGGAGGCATGCAGGCTCCATGCAAAGATCTCAAGATATGGAGATGGTAACTCACCTTTTTGATGGCTGGCTCGAATACTTAAAAGCCTTTGGTATTTAAAAAAGGCACTTTAACTCTGATTTATCTGCATTGCATCTGCACAGGGATGCCTGTGATATAGCTGCTGGCTGCGGAGATGCTTTGCCTGGTGATTTCCTCAGCTATTCACAAAATCCATCTCCAGGAGAAACCCTGGAGCCCCTCAGGTCTCTTGCCTGCAGACAGCCTGTCTTCTGCCTTCACCCTTTTTATTTATTTCTAATCACCAAAGGAGAGGAGGAGCTTTCAAAGGATTTAGCACAAGTGCCTGGCAGGGAATCCCTGCTGCGGGTGGCTGGGGGTGACACCGCCATAAAAAGGAGAGGGGAGGAATGGAAAGGAAGGGCGGAGTAAACACTTTCATCCCGGCTGTTTCCATTCCAAGATGAATCCATGCATTTCTCCACACCCACTTTTTTCCCTGGTTTCCAAACACCTTTTGCTCTCTACCAGCTCTTCCATATACTCACACACATAGGGATGCCCTTCCCCAAACATCCTTCTCAGATGCCTCACAACCACAAATTCCTGTGACCCCGTGCCATTCTCCCACAGCCTCTCATTAATAATATTACCCAAGTTACTACACCTTCTCCTCCGTGCTCACATCTCAAAGGGCAATTCTAACCTGGCTGGCTAAGGAGTGCTCGCCACTGAGCAGGGAAACCTGGGCTAAAGCAGATGCTCACGGTCACACCAAATACTTCCGATAGAAACAGGGATCTCATTCCAGTATCCAGAGCCACATCCACTCAGTGAGCTCCTCCTGCCAAGCCCAGCTGCTGCCTGCAGCATCTTCATCCCACTTGTAAGGGCACAAGTTTCAAGAGCCTTGTACTGATGCTTCAGCACTTCCACAGAAAACACTCGTTGGTATTCAAAAGATTTATTTTTAAAATGTGTTTGTTTATCTCTAAGCACAGATTCATTTCCAATTTATGTCAGCAAAATGAAAACCAAAATGCAAAACAAAGAAAAAAGAGCCTGCCTGACTTGGAAGCCTAAAAATAGATCTGTGTATTGCAAATAGTGAACTGTCAGGTAAAGGCTGTGGATTGAAGGTTCAGATGAATAATGTGTTTGTTTTTCCTGCTTCAATACTTTCCTGCTGTTATCGCTGTACAAATAAGTCAGCGCACGCTAATTACTCTGATGGCAATTTCCTGGGAGCTGGTACTTAAGTATTAGGCCAAATTTATTCCCGAGCATCATGGACTAGTCCTCCCCATGCACTCTCAAACAAATAAACAGTCCAACTGCCAAATTCCCCCCATCCTTTCCTTCCTCGTGCCAGACCCAGCGCTGCCAGTGTGGTCCCACTCCTGACTCCGACACTGGCTGCAGGATCTGCCCTGAGTAATATATTGTTCCTGACAAGTCTGGCGAAAGCCAAGATGCTAATGTTGAAGATGGGTCTGGCAGCACCTGAACCTGGACCTATCTCCTTCGAAGTCTTCAATGTATGTACAAACTGTGGATCCCAAGCACTATTCATGTTTAATCTTGGGAGCCGAGAGTACAAGAGACTTTTCTGCAAGGCACACGCATTAAAAGAGAAAGGATGGGAAGGGAAACGTTTGCAAAGTGTTTTTATAAGACACCCAACAAACCAGTCTCAAGCCCCTTTTAGCTCAAAACCATCCCACAAGGCTCACAGAGTTTATATTCATGGGTGAACTACATCAAAGAACTGCCTAAACAATGCCTGTGGTTTCTGCCGGGGGTTTTTTCCCGCTTGGTATTTATACAGCCATGGATTTGCACTATAATTCGGTCAAACACATTAGAGCAAAGATGAAGGGAAGAGAGAGGAGAGGGGAAAAGCGCTGTTACCCGCATTACATCCCAAATGGCACTGAATTTCTGTATAAAATTTTGGTGCAATTCCAACCCAGACACGGGCTGTTCACTGAACAGGCAATACAAACCCAGCATCCTCCTTTGTGGGTTATTTCTGCCTTGCGAGGTCTTTTGGGGAGGGGGTGTTTGGCTTGCTCTGGATTTATTGTATTATCATTCCTTTCTGCTTTCACTTTGTGGCAAAGGGTTAAGCGACCTTTCAGATCTTCCCTGGATGCAACTCCATGCACAACAAGAAAGCTTCCAGCCCAGTGAAAACAACTTGAAAGAAGGGCAGTGACCCAGCCACAGGCTTAAGTTTCGGGTCACAACACCCCTGCTCAAAACCATCCATTCTCCTCTGGCCACAAGTCTGCAGCAAGTCACCTCCCATTACAGCGATTCTTCTCCAGGATTTACAGGAAAACACCTTTTTTGGCACCTACGTGATGTTAGCATCCTCTCTTGCACCTGGGATGAGAGTGGTGAACTAGCAAGTGACATGGCAGGTATACTCTGATGCAGCATCCCCTTGCATCCAGTAATAAGTGCTGAAAACACATGGGCCATTAGGAAAAGTTAAAAAAAAAAACCAACCACAAACTGCAATAGTGAGCTTTGGTTTCATTTACTATCCACTTCTGCAAGGGAACCTTTGCAAGGAAATGGGTGTTTATAACCCCTGTCAACCTGGACACAAGCACACCACATTGCACAGCAGAATCAAAGCCATTTGGCTAGTGCAGGAGCATCACGCTGCTCTGCTAAAAGCTCTGGATCAAAGAAAAGAGAGGGTTTGGTGTTACTGCACACTGCACCAGGGAAATGGTGCATCTCAGAAGTGCCACGTGCTGGAAGAAGGCTGCAGAGGGGAAGGATGTGCCCCCTCTCCCATTTTCCAAAAGGGGCTCCCTCAGGCTGGTTAGAAATAATCACCCACTGGACCACAGTATTGGGAATCATAGAATCAGTAGAATGGTTTGGCTTGGAAGGGACCTTTAAATGTCATCTAATCCAACCCCCCTGCAATGAGCAGGGTCATCGGTGGCTCCATCTCTGCACTGCAATGAGGATGCTGGCAAGCAACCCACTGCTGAGGAAACAGCCAGCAAAAAGTTCAAAACCCAGCTCCACACAAGCCATACAGAAAAACGGCTGCTGGGAGGGGGATCTTGGCTCATCTGGGGCAAGAAGGACAAAAAAGGCAAGTGTGGGCATCCAGCCTTGAGCCTGGCACTCGGCACAGCTCTTCCCAACCTCACACCTACCAGGGATGGACCAATGCTGACAGTACCAGGATTCCCATAACAATATGTTACTCAGGGCAGATCCTGCAAATGTAGAAAAAGATGAGGATGTGAAAAGAAGTATTGAAAACTCTCCCAACCTCCACCACTTTGAGCTGTTAACTCTAAAAGCGAGAGTGCAAAGGAACAAACTGCATGTGTAGGTACTCGGGTGCGGAGACATTCCCATTTATCATGATCAATCAAACCACGCCGGAGAGTGGCACAGAGTGAAGAGGCAGAAAGCCTGAGGAGGTTCCCGGTTCAGCTGCAACTCCGAAGGTTTCGATGTGATTACGCCTGTGACTCTCCCGCACAAACTTTTTGGCACTGGGACCAACCCATGATATTGTTTCCATTCATTCCTCCCTCTCAGCTGTGCCAGGACATGTCAGTTTGCCATGCAAGACCAAGAACTGGATTGGGGAACCGAATCTGCAGAATAACAACCCAGGTGACCGAAAAAAGAGAGTCATATCAGCTGGATGGGCTCCCCGTTGCGAGTGGGTTCAGCCGATGTCCTTTGCTGTCGGCAGCCTGAAATGGTTTTGAGTGCAGCAGTGCAGAAGGATGCCCGGATTTCACGGTAACGCTGCTCGGCTGCCAAAGGGATGAGGCACCGAATGTGGCCACAGGCTTTTAATTTTAGTGACTAGCTGTATTTATGTGCGTTATCCAAAAACTGGGCTGAATTCGGTTAAGTGATCCCATTTCTCAGCTGACTGGCTTGCCGTACGATCCTGCAGCACCAGAGGAACCAGCTAGAAATATCAGCTGCAAACTGAAGGCAAGCTATTTCTGACTAGGTGCTAAAAAGTAAAACCCATGGCTGAAGCCTGGTATATACCAGGGACAACACAGGCACAAGCTGAAACACCATCAAAGGACATGACAGCTTCACCATTTCCCCTGACCAACAAGCAGTGCAGTAGTAACAAGATGCTGATCCCTTCAAGTGCAGTTATCTTGCACAGCCTTGTATATACTCATGTGGGACAGATATGCATATTTATTTTATTATTTGCTGAAACTGCAAAAAATGCAAAGATGTCCTTCAGTGCCCAGAAAGGTGCATCCTGTGGGAAGATGAAAAAAAAAAAAACCAACCCCGTGTTTTGCCTCTGCAGCCATCCTTGAGACTGATGCATCCCACTATGGAAGAGCAGGCACAGGTAGGGTCTGCAGTAATTAGCCTTTAAAAGGCCCTGAGCCATCCATATTGGGAAGAATTTGTAACTGAGCAACCTGAGTGCTCAGATCTCCCCTCCATGCACACAACCCTTTGCTGTCCATGCCACCACGTGCTAGGTCAGCCTCTGTCCTCCACTCCTCCACGCAGCTCCTGCTGCTTCATGCCAAGGCTGGGGGATGTCCTGCACCCTACTTGCTCCTCCAGGTTAGCCAGGTTGAGCGTTGCCCCCATAGAATCAGAATGGTTTGAGCTGGAAGGAACCTTTGAAGGTCACCTAGTCCAACCCCCCTGCAATGAGCAGGGAGATGTTCAACTAAATCAGGCTGCTCGGAGCTCCATCCAACCTGACCTTGAATGATTGTGGGGATGGGGCATCCACCAACTCTCTGGGCAACCTGTTCTTCCTCCTCCTCGAAGGAGTTGAGTGAGCAATGCACACACCCTACCTCCTAAAAGCACCCAGTTTGCGCTGGTTGCTGCACTCTGATGGATCTGAAGCATGAGTGATGATGATGTAAGTCAGTGGGAAGATGTGGGGACAGGACCATGGCGTTTCACCCAGTAACCCTAGTAATACTGGGCACTGCCGAGTTGGGAGCCAGCCCCAGGGAGCTTCTGAAGCCTGGCTCTCTCCACTTGGTTTGGAGAGGTCAGAACAACTCAGTCCTTGGCTCTGGCACTCATCACCACCCCTCTTTTTCTACAAGGTACCCAGTTTGGGTTTTTGAGCTACTCTGGGGCCACCAGTTCTGGGAGGACTCTGGAGGACAGCAGCACCAGAACTGGGGGCCATGACTTCTGTCCTGAAGCTGTCTCTCACCACCACAGAGTGCAGGGGGGAACGCGGGGCAAGGGGTAAGACCCCCACCCCCAACCACAGAGCAGCTCCAATGGGGCACCCACCCAGGGGTCCAGCAGAACAGCGCAGCGCACTCAGGGAAGGGCTTGGCTATCCACGGCATTGCTGCCGAGACGGCGTTAATCACTGCTCCGCGCCACCCAGGGCTGCCAGCCAGGGCAAGCGCCGGTGAGAACAAGCCCTGGGGAAGAAACCCAGCTCTACATCCTGGCTTTGCAGCCTGGCTGCTATGCGGCAAAACAAAACGAGAGGTGCAGCTCACCCTCTCCGAAGCATACGCCCTTCCTAATGAGAGTCGACCCAGGAGCTATGCGGGAGTCGCGCCCATTCCCAGGCAGGCTTCAACGCCACCGAGAGCCAACACTGGAGCCAGGCAGCCTCCAAGAAAAGAGACAGGAGTTGGAAATTTTCCTTTGATGCTGGCTGGCCAGCCAGCCCCAGCACCAGGGAGGAGGACAAAGGATTGCCGGCGCTCGCCCCGCTCCCCTGCATGTGCGTACACGTGGGGCTGAGCTCAACCGGAGATTCCAGGAGAGGGATGCAACAACCACTGAGCAAGTGCAGAGTCACCAGCTGTGCCTGCCTGACCGGGCAACGCACAGCTGGCACCGCCTGAGCCCTGAAATGGCAACCGAACACCCACTACCAGACAAGAAAACCCATGAAAGAGGGCTGGAGTGGCAAAGATGCTATGAAAGGACCGTGTCGTATGACCATGCATCATCCTAAGGTGTCGGTAGGAAGAAGTCCATTATTTGCAGCTAAATCTGGGCAGAGCGCAGTGCCAGGACCTCTTCTCATCCTGAAGAGGCTACATTCCAGGAGACATGAATATTTTTTATCAGCCTTGGTGCTGCTGTTAGCACAGTAATGATGTCAAGCATCATACAGCAGCAAAAGCAAGGTACAGGGCCTTGCATTAACCACAGTCTTGATCTAGCTCTAGAAAGCCAACTGTAACAATGGGATCAGAAAAAATACAAAGGTGCTATGATGAAAAATCTTTGCCAATTAAATTCCTGACACTTGCATCCCTCCCCCACCTCCTCTCTCTTATCTCTTTTAATTCGCTTCCATAGATCTCAAAGCACTTAAAAGTCTACTTAAGCACTGTTAGCATCGTCATCCCAATGAAGAAACTGCAATTCGGAAAGGTTGTGCAACCCATCCAACGTTGCCCAACAACCTGCTGGGAGAGGAGAAGGCAGGACTTCTTGTTTAGCACAAGTCTATCCATCCTACCACGCTGCCTTGCCGCAGGCTATGAGTTACCAGCAGGCGAGCCGGGGCGGTTACACAGCACCACTGTATTTCCCAGGGAGGGTCATGCACCACTGTCACATGGGGTGGAAAGCAGTGGCCACTGTCCCTGCTAAGAAGTTAGTGTGAAATACATCACTTGTTTCTTTTCTTCTCCCCCCCCTCCCCGCCCCCAAGAGATATGACCTGGTTTTAACGCTTAGGAATGCTGAATTTCTAAAGAGAGCAAGGGCTGTCAGAGGAGGTGGCAGGCATGCCTCAGTTTCCCCATCCATGAAATAAGATTGAAGCTTGCAGGTGTTTGCAAGCAAAAAAAAATCCAAAAAGCGCTGAGGATTTCTGTTCTGTTACTACTTTCTAGTCCCAAACCCCCTGTGTCCAAGGTCTAGGTTAAACAACTATGACCAGGAGAGGGCATTTCAGAGAAACAGAGATACCTGGTGCAGAGTGGACCTCACCATACAGAGTCCCTATCAAAGCAAACAGGAACTTAGAGTTGCCCAAAGGCTGCAAATCTGGATCCTTCCAGCAGCAGCAGACACAAAGCCAGGAGCTGTGGCTGTGATGGGTGTTTGACCATTTGAGTCACTGGTACAGGTGACCATGGAGAACACCCCATGGTCAGCAGGTCCACCCTGACTGGAGAAGCACCAAGATGTAAGATGAAGCAAAGTATTTCTATGCGCCATATGTATTCAGCAGTGTGCTGTCAAGCAACTGCTTCTTCTCAGTCCAGGGCAGTGAATGTGCCAGGTGGAGAGAGCAGCCAGAAAAGTGTCTCACCTTGCCACAGAGTTATTTGCTCTTCTTTAATACCTTCACTTGCTCTAGTGACCCCATCTTGTCCATCCCATCCCCTCACCTTCCTCCTATTAATTCATTTGGCCTTCTCGTAACCTCTTAAATTACCATACAAATGAACAATTAAAGGACTATCATCATAGCAACTGAGGATGATGTGTCCAAAGGTCACACCTCCAGAGAAGTCCACCAACTTGACCAAGAGGAAACTGGACAGGAACTATCTACTGGTGATACCCATAACCAAAAATGAGCCTGATACAGAGCATGGAAGACCACCTCTGCCCTAGTCTTGCTGTACAGCTATGGACCACTGTCACAGAGCAACTTAGTGGCTTGGCTTAAAATCCAGAAGTTGGGTGCGGAAGCACTGTACCCGAGTATCCCAAACATGAGGCTGCTACGCAAATGTCTTTACTGCTCAACTCTCCATCACACAGTTCTGCCAGGAAAGAGGGTTTAACTAAAATTTCACAGTAAAACAAGTGCAATTGATAGACTGTCCAAGTGCATCCCAGCTGTTGAAGCACGACTAATTTTATCTCGTCTTTTAGGCACAAGCTGACTCCATTTTGGTGCTGTGCAGCATGAGAAGCCTTGGGGTCTCCAGCTAACAGCTCGTCCCTAGCTAACTGAATGAATTAGGCTGCTTGCATTCTCATTACAGACCCTTCAAAACGGTGTCCTTTAAACACAGACCTTAACATTACCTTCAATAAAACCTTCTGTGTGTCTCTGGCTCAAATTCAACTGTATCAGCTCCTATTAGGTCAACAGTGCTATCATACCCATGCCACTCACTTCTGCCAGCAAACTCTCCAGCCACTCGGCCAGTGCATCCACAGCTAACAGATACTCGTCTTTGCATCACGGATTCAGCATTATTGGTCCACCCAACTTCCCAGGCCCTTCATATGAAACTCCAGCAGCAGAGCTGAGAACGGCGATGGTAGCAGCTGCCGCAAGCAGCCGGGTCGTGCAGAGCACTGCATTCCTCCTCTGGGAACAGGCAGCACGAATAAACCTAAAATCCGATTTTATTGCATCTTTCAAATTCTTAACAAGCCAACAAAAATTACTGCTGCCTTTTTTTTTTATTTCCCATTTTTAAAGCGACAAGGCTTTTAAAATCAGTAGTTAATTTTTAAATGCCAGGATATTGTTAGATGCATCTGGGGATGGTTAATCAGAGGCACTAAAGAAATAATAATAAAAAAGACAAAAATAAATTCCCCAGCAGGATACACAAGAGTTAGGGAGTGACTGTCCTCCTCCTCCCTGCCCGGACTCAAGAGCAAAAGAGCATCCACAAGTCTTGCTGCCCATGCTGGCACTGGGACAGTGCTATACAGGCAGGGTGGCCAAGGACTTGCAGGACAGGCTCTTTGGGAAGGAGGTAGGAGCCATTTAAACCTCAGCTGGGGCCATTTGCAGGGCTGAGGGCTTGCCGGGGAGGCGATGCCGGCAGGTTTTCCCTCCCTGACAGAACTAGTACCACGAGGAACACAAAAGCCTTTTTGGAAGCAGGCAGCTGCCCACAGCAGAGGAGCCTGGGAAGAGGTGCGAGTGGAGTGAGATGCGGGGCGGGATGCGGGGCAGGATGCAGGCGCACCCGGGTGGGAAGGACAGCCCTGCTCCAAAGCATCAACCTAAGCTCTTTCCCGGCTCCAGCCTTCCTTCCCAGCACTGTGCCACACACATCTGCGTGGGGAGGGCCAGCATGGCGAAAAGCCAACTCAACAACTCAAGAGGTGCAATTATCATTAAAGCCAAGCAGGCTGGAGCAGGGGAGAGGAGATGCCTCCCCGCCAAATGAATAGGTTTAACGCTGCTCACATTCCTGCATTCCTCTGCCACAGTGTAATGAATAAACCCTCACAAACTGCTAAAAATGAGGTGGTTTTGGTTAAGCCGTGTGAGTGTGCGAGTGTGTGTTTTGTAACCTTACACCTTTGCAGACAGAGCCCTGCTATGTTTGTAATCTAGGAGCTGAGGTTTTCCAGAGCCGGCTTGTGTAACCAGGCGGAGACGTCAGCACATGCCTGTTTTATGGGAATAGCATCCCCACCACGAGTGTGCAGAGACGGGATAGAAAGCATGTGGAGCCAGGCAGACACCTTACTGGGAAGGGGTGCAGCACGGGTCCCTGACCAAAGCACACACACAAAGCCACTTCTGATAGAACAGGAATAGAATAGAATAGAATAGAATAGAATAGAATAGAATAGAATAGAATAGAATAGAATAGAATAGAATAGAAT
>JANZLQ010000029.1:42628666-42677837 GCA_026212715.1 Elanus axillaris | reverse complement strand
TCCAGCAGCTTCTCACAGAAGCCACCCCTGTAACCCCCCCCCACTACCAAAACCTTGCCACAGAAACCCAATACAACACTCAAGAAAAACATATAGACCATACAAACCACCTCTGAGAGCAGCTTTTTATATGTTTGTGATTTAACCATCCATAGACACCGTTAACTTTAATAGGAAGCAGCAGAACTGAACAACCCACTGATGCAAAACCTGAAAAAAAAGACCAGAAAACACCTGTTTCAACTAAATACACGCAGTCTGCTACTGGATCCCCCCCCCCATGAACACACGAGACCCACGTGGCCATACACACCACACGATTTGTGAAGGAGATTGTACAAATCCATACCGATGCTGTGCTCTCTTGAGGCACGGACACGTGTAACCACCGAATGTGGCGAGTTGCTGGCTGGCCCAGTTGATGGTGGGAGATGCTGATGAGGAGCAGCTGAATTTTGAAGAGGAAAATGCAAGCTGAGGGAAGACCAGACTGAACAACGTCACCATTTATTTTTTCCAGATTTATAGCAACGGCTCTGAGAGGATGTAAAGCTTCAAAACCTTTGATCAAAAGTCTGGGTGCCCACACAGGCAAGGATGGAGCCTGCAGAGAGCATGGGGCTGCCCAGCCTGCTGCCTCCTCCCCACCTCCCCGTCCCGGCATCCGTCCAGGCATCCACGCACTCATCACCCCATGGAGCTACAGTAAAGAAGTAAAAATGCCTGAAACAGGAGACAGCTCAAACAGATTTTTATCATCACATCCTGCACATATCAAGTGAAATCAGAAAGGGGGAGGAGCAGCCCACAAAATAAATAAGCATTTAACTCTCACGGTGAAAGAGTCAGACTCTTGGCTTTGGGGATGGGGGTGGCAGGGATGGGTCAGCCCTGACAAAGTGCTCATTAACATCGGGAAAATTAGTGAAACAATAAAACGAAGCTGGACACGTCACGCTGTAGGAGAGCACAGGCAAGAGATGGGGGAAGACCGGCCATCTGCGGCCACGGCTGAGCTGATGGCACCTGACAGGACATGTGTGCAGGTCCAAATCAAAGCAAAAAAATGCACTGCGTTAAAAGCCCTGGTTAGGTGTAAGCCCAGGTTGTGTGTGAAATTCAGCAGCAGCAGAATCGGGGAAGAAGAGGAAGAGTGACAGCCCAGCGCTGCTCCCCACCGCACTCCGCATCACCACACTGTCCAAGCAGCAGCCTAAATCCACAGTGGTTTTGAGCTAAGGGATGTCCCTGCTTAACCAGTTACCCTTTGAGCTGCAGTAACTGCTTGGATTCATGTACTGCTACTGCATCAAACTTGAGGCAAAGCACAGCCTAAAAGCCCTTCCAGGTAGGTTTAAACTAACCGGTCTAATGTTTCCCACTTGAAACAGTCTCAAAGGGCAGCAGCTCAGCAAGCTCTGCTCACCCAACACCCCTCAGGTTGCATTCATCAAAGGTTTTAAGCTGCTATGCACACTCTTATACTGGGGATTGGCGCTGGTTTAATTGAACTGCTGCAAAACCTGGAGGAAGCTTCCTTGCAGAGACCTCACAAGTGCCAACTAGCCACTGTTAGCAATTAATTGCTGATGAAAATGCTGCCCACACCTGAGCACCCGCTCTCCCCGGGACACAGCTCCCCACTGGGGCAGCATCGCCACAGCCCATCCTGTGTTTTGCACCTCCTGGCCTGGCATCTGGGCTTTGCCCCATTTCTCTTTTTACAAGACCCTTAGGCTTGACAGAGTTATCTTGTCATGTTGGACCCAACCACCTTTTCTCAGGGCTGATCAACTTGCATCATGCAAATTACCCAGGGTGGAGGTAAAATTCATTAGTGGCAGAAAGGGGCATTCAGATGGTTCCTTTTATGTTTCACAGGTCATTTGCATCTTATTCTCTGCCTTTAGGGCAACTCCCAGTCGACTGAACACCTGCTTTTAGTTGCCGAGAAGCAGATAACAAACCTTCTCCTCCACCCACCCCCAATTCACACCCCTTCCAAATATTTAGCTGAATATTTAGCTGTGTCACTGACACTTGCAAAACCCTCCTCACTTCATGCAGGTTCCTCACTTTATCTTGGTCAAGATGGCGATGAGCACATTGTCCTGCTTACTGCGTCCCAGAATCCCAAAGCATCCCAGCAAACCAAACCCAAGGAAAGCAGAGCCTCACACCAGGTCACAGGCTTGGCAGCTCCACATCTCTGAGCCCCGAACACTCTCACTGATGTCCAAGGTGTCAGCTCAGCACAAAGATGCTTCCAAAAAAGGAGGGATGGAGAAGGGAAGCCAGCTGGAATGAACTTTATCATGGAAAAGCCAGCCAGACGGCCAGCAGCCAAGTAAAAATGAGGCTCTTCGCTGGGACACTGCACTCATACTGCAGAAAGCATCACCCATGCTTAGACGCAGCACTAGGGTCTGCTGTTACATCTCCCATCCCTAAAATAACTCTCACCACAACTCCAAAGACTCAGTTTATCCTTATTCTCTGGACAGAGAATCCAAGTACAACCTGAGAGCAAAGAGACCAGCAGCAGAAACAAGCATCGAACCCACGGGCACCACGAGTCCCTGCAACATCTTCTGGTCTCCCGGGTGGACAGATGGAAGACAAAAGATGTATGTGTCCCCCACCTGGACAAGGCCAGGGCTCAGAAAAAGGGCAGTGACCACACAGTTTCACCGTGACAGTGTTTCCCTCACTATAAAAAGGAGCATTTCCTCCCTCCAGGGATGCAGTGAAAATACTCCAATGACTAGTAACACAGAAAAGCTAACAGTAAATTGCAGAAGAAACTCCAAATATAAGAAAAACACACCCACTTTCTCTTCACCCACTTAAAACTAAACAAGAGTGATGTACTACAGCAAATTATATTAGTTCCTTGATTTAAGGTGACAATCTTGGCGATGGACCATCAACATCAATCCGTCTTTCTCAACAGGCTGCACCTCTGAGAACATACGGAGGGCATCAGCAGAAGCAAAAGCATACCAAAAATCTTCCGGAGATGCATCTGCTTAGGTACAACAGCTTGTACATCTAAATTTTAACCTTTTCTACTCAGTATTTATCCATGCCACAATATGGACTAGCCAGCACAGGCTGAGCACTCTGCAAACACACACAGAAAACAACATTCCTGTCCCTCAAAAAAAAAGGAGGTGAGGTGGAGGAGGAATTTCCCCTGCACGGGAGATGCAGTGAAGTGCACAAAAGCTCTCGAGGGAGATGCTATTCAATAGAGCCCTGACAAACAGGTCTCAGCTCTTCAAGTTACCGCACCTGCGGGCTGCTGCATGGTACCCGAGTTACCGGGATGCGGATGGTCCCACTACAGGTGTCAGGCTGCCGTGGGGACAGTAAGCACCACTCCAAACCTTCCCATGGCTGAAAGGCCACAAGCCGCAATACTTGAAAAGCCAGAGGCCAGAGCAGATCCAGGACTGGTTCCCAGGAGGCTGACGGGCAGCCCCAGCAGCCTCACCAGGTCTCAGTGCAGCAGCTCCTGGGGCTGTAGTCATCTTGCTGGTCTCCATTTGGACTGCAACAGCCAGCATGAGATGACCCAGTTGGACTGAAACCTCCTCAGCGATCATACCTTATCCTTCAGGAACGTCCTTATGCTGCCAATCAGGGTGTATAAACGCTGAGAACAGGCTCAGACAAGTGGCTCACAGATTTAAGCTGTGTCCAAACCTTGAGGAAAATTTAAGGGCAGCCTAGGAGAGGCCCAAGCTTTCATGCAGTGGGTTTGGACACCCCAAAACACAGGCAAGCACCCTGAATCCCAATCTGGCTCAGGGTGCAGACATTACACACACCTTGCAGACCCTACATCCAAACAAGCCATCTCGGCTGACAGCGCGGAGAAGTAGGTGTTGTAGGGAGCGATTCATCCCATGCAGATGCCTACAGCAGGTCCCAGGGTCAGGCACTTCCTAAAAATAACCATTTCCCTCCAGCAACTGTAAAAGGAGGCTGGGGGGTGACTGGTTCAGTAGCAGGTAATTGCAGCAGAGGTCTCCAAATCTAGAGGAGCAAAGTCCCCTGCTGTGAAGCCCAAATACAGCCAGAGACAAGGTTTGTGTGATGCACAGACCTCAACATATTGAAAATAGTCTCCAGCCTTGCCGAGACCCACAAGCACATCAGCAGTCTAAAATCCTCCCATCAGCCCTGAAGAGGCAAAATACAGGGAAATCCATAACAAAAATTAATTCTGGAGGTTCCACAGAAGAGGTCTCACCCAAAGGCTGCAGGGAAGCCCAGGAGGGCTGGTATCTCCAGGCTTACATGAGTGCTTAAAGCTGTCACCACTCACCTCATTTCCCAGGAAACCCTGGCAGGATCAGACCTCCCTTCCACAGGCTCCTCCTCTCTCGTTCTCACAGTCAACGGAGACCTACATGACATTACAACAAAAGAAAAGTCAGCGAGCCCAACCTTGTTCCCTCCCTCCAGCCGAAAACCTTCATTTCCTCAGTTCTTCAAAACAAGGCTGCACTGGAAAGCAATTATATATAAATGGCAGCTTGCATATCTATTTAAACATTTTTATATATTTATTTAATATGTATTACCTATCTATATATGTATATATAAATATAAACTGGGGGGAGGGACGACACACACACACGACACAGGAGGCCTCCGCCAGTGGCCAAGGCATCAGCACATTCCTCTGCAGTAGCGAATGGACCAGCATCAGGGATGGAGCCTGACAGCCTGTCCCACGGCAAACACCCATGGCGACCCAGCAATGGGGCACCAAGGTGAGCCTGACAAGGTCCTCTTGAGACGTTCACGGTCAGCTCTAAAGCAATCCCTCAAACATTCCCAAAGAGTAATGGGAGAAAACACAGCCAGGAGCACAGGATGCCGGGGACGATGAAGAAATGCCCTTCCTGTGGTGCTCGCCCAGGACTGGCCAAGAGCAGTGAGGAAAAGGAGTGGAGGCAGCAGCAGACCCCTGCTCCATGACCCAGAGCATCATGGCAGCATTCCGGAAAGGATGTGGGCTTTTCCCCATGGTGACCTCCAGGCCTTGCCACCACCCCATGTCACAGCCCGAGGGTGGCCCGGGACAGCCAGACAGACATGAGGCTGCTGCTCAGGTCCCCAGCGCCGTGCTGGGTGCTGGTGCTGGCGGTCTGTTTTCTCACTCCATCTAGGTCCCATCCTCTCCTTTCTCTCAGGCCCCAGGAGACGTATATCACACAGCCACAGATCACACAGCCACTGTGGCAGCCTGGGCTTGAGGCAGAGCTGAGAATGGGGACCTTTCTTACCATCAGAATAGCCTCATCACTCAGCCTACTTAACCCAGCCACATTTGCACTGCTAAATTTGGGAGAGTATGAGAAGCATTCCCTCAGAGCGGGAGGTGGGGGAGGGACAGGCAGGCTTTTGGCCTCCTTTAACTCCCTGCCAAGTGCTCCGTAATTCAAAGTCCATGTCAGGGATGCCACCCCGAGCTGCACAGCAGTGGCCCAGACCCAGCAAAAGTGGAGATCCAGCACCTTAACCCCTTCGGAGTCAGCATCTCAGCTTGGCCGCTTTAAGAAAATGATTGAGTCAGGCTTTCTAGAACAGCTCCCACTGAAATAAAAGTTTTCCAGGAGGTATGTGGGGAAAACTAAGGGGGGGCGGGGACTGACAGCACGTCTCCATGCAGCAAAGGAGGCATTCAACTTCAGATAGCCAAGTTTGAAGACCCTGCCCTGAAGGAATGCAGTGCTCTGCTTGGTGACAGCCAGCAGCAATCCTTACATTCAGACTGATTTAAGAAGCTGTGAGTGACTACTTTTGGGTGCAAAATAGATGAACTACTCAGGAAAGACAGCACTAATACCTGCAGCAAGAAGGGGTCACCATCCCTGGCAGCACCTAGGAACATTGCCCTGACCTGCAGCACAGGCATCTAAAAACATCTGATCACCAGACTTTGCTTTTCATATCATAGAAGCAAATTAGACCTCTCTCTTGTTCTTGTTGCTGGCAGGTACAGGAAGGAAACACAGGTTACGGTAACCTTTCTGAGCCCGTTTTCCATAAACACCATCAGCACCTGCACCCTCCTGCAGATGCCCAGAGAAATCTGCTCCTGGAAACCCAACCCATGAAACATCTTGGGGGGGTGTTGCTGCCCACACCCAACAAATAAACACGTTAATTAATCCCAGAGGGTGCCAAGTCCGACAGTGTACAAGGTGAGCCGGATTATCTTCCCCAGCACCCACACGGAGATGTTCGAGGGAGCTTTTGAGGAATCCAGGCATAAGCCTGGGCAACCGGCCGTGGAGCTATGGCTGCTCTCCTGGGATCTTTCCCAACCAATTCACACGCACACACACAAAAAAAAAAACTGGGCTTGTTTTCCGTAAAAGTGGGCATCAAACGCTCTGACATCAAGAAGGATGATTAAAGACAGTTGAGTTACCAGGAAAGATTAAAAGAACTAAATATGCCCAACTTGGCTAAGCAATGAGTAAGAGGAGACACGATAAAAGACTCCAGGCATCTGAATGAAGGGAGTGGCATGGCATTAAAGGACTGAATAAAATACCCTTCTGAGAAAGGGATCCATCAACGATCTCCCAAGAGATAAGGTACAAGCCTCATTTTTTAGGCATTTATAAAACTGGTCGCTAGAACTGAGGTTTTTGAGGAGAAATCCACATTGCCCTGAAGGGAGCACACACCAAAGCTTTTAATCTCCGGCACGGGTGCTGCGAACAAAGCGGGCGATGCCACAAAGGAGCATAGGAAACTTGGGGAGTGGCAAGTATTTCATACTGCCTCACCCAGGAAAGAGAAATATGCTTTTTCACTATAAAATTAAAAAAAATAATATTTTCACTTCTTGTTTTTAATTCAGCAGCCCTAACCCCTAATGTTTCAGGTTTAAAAAAAAATAACCAGCAGCCCATTCAAAACAAACAGGTTTGGGGGTCTTAAAAGTACTAGACTTTTTTCCCCAACAATTAAAGATACCTGGGGGACTGCAGAAGCCAGAGCCCGGCTTGAGCTGACCGGTGGCATTCCTGGGGACTGTGAGCCTGGCAGCTCTCCAGACCCAGCCAGCCCCAGCACACACAAGAGCAAGGTGACAAAATCCTGGAAAGCATTTCAATACCTAGCTCTGCTGAGACTGTACCCCTCAGAGAAAGTACCCTCTGAAACCCAGGGACCTGATACACTTTATAAAGATCAGAAGTAAACCCTAAGCCCTGAGAAAACTGCCCAGGAGAGCTAAACCAGTTATGCTGGCTTTGCCCCAAAAAGCCATGTATAATGCATGTAACGTACATACCTACCTAAGTACCAACTCTGTGAAGCCAAAGCAGTGGATTTTGTGTAATTTCACATGATGTCCAGCCGCATAAGGGTCTCTTGAACATCTCCTTGCAGCACGGACAGAGGGGTGTACCCAAGGGAAGGAGCATGACCTGGCCAACAGTATTTATGTTTACTGAGTACAGACACATGCACAGGCAGGTCTCCAACAACACCAGCCTATCAGTTCATTTGATGTACCTGCAGGTTGCAATTAACCCCTGAATGTTCTTTCAGGTGCTTCTGCCTGGATATTCTTGATGCAACTAGGCCACTGGGTATGATTTACAAAGCTCTGCGGCACCCCACATTTGAGTACCTGACAGACTCCTTTCATCCTCAACAGGGAAAAGCCAGAAGACATTTGTTGATGGTGCAATTTTAAATCACAGTTAAATTCACACAATGGCTATATATCATCAAGGAGGTGGTCCCGTCCCAGCTCCCCCTTGGCTCCGCTGACCTGGTGAGTCAATGCAGGGCAATTGGATCTAAGAGAAAACTAGCTAGGAAAAAAAAAGGTGAATAATTTTCTTCTAATTAATTCCCTAAACCAGTTCAGTGGGCTTCAGGCAAGTACTAGAAATCTTTCCCCTTTTGGCATGAGTGAGATCAGCTGAACTGCAACATGTGACCACAATCCAAGGCAACCTTTGTTTGCAAGACCAAGAGTGGATCTTTTTGATTATTTTTTTTTCCCCCTTTCCCACAGCAACCTCTTAAGTCTGCAACTGCCTTTCTCCATGGGAACAGGAGATCCACCGTTTACTGACCGGTGAGTTTTATTGCAGAGTTGAAACAGGGTGTTCACAGAGAATTTTTTTTTTTTTTTTAAATGAGTGGAGCATTTCAGTATGCAGTGAACCTTCTTGCTTTATGCTTGCTTGTCTTTTGGGGAAGCTGAAGTACAAAACCAGACTGCCAGACTAATTTTGTATATTGAAGAAACATGATTCTACCCAATCTGAAACACAGGCCAACATAAAAAGACCCGTTCAAAGTGGAGGAAACTCTGCACTTACAGTCTGGGATGAAAACGGAAAAATTAAAAAGTCTAAGAGAGATTATTACACCTTCTATCAAACCTTCCTCTTCCCATACAGACTCAGCTGCTTCCATCACTGCACCGACACTGATGCTCAAGATAACCAGGCTCAGGGTATCACTGTCACAAAGAATTAAAGGCTTGGAGGTTGTATTCAGACAACTCCTTCCTTTCCTTCTGATGTTAATTTTGGGTATCCTCACTCAGGCCACAACTGCAGTTTTACTGTGCTCTCATCACACATTCAGACAGGCAGCCCTTGCAGCCCTCGCAGCTAGCATGGCAGGAGGGCAAAGCCCCTCTCTGACCCACAACTCATCCTTACATGAACGGCTTTGGAGATCTGAAGAAGGAAATGTAGAATTTTGACACCTGCGATTCCCAGTACAGGGAGTAAAGGTTATTTTTTCCCTATTCAGCTAGTTAGTAAGAAACAACTGACTCCCAAAACACACACAAGTTTCTACTATTCAGAACAGTGGATTGGGATAATCCATATGTAAAAAAAAATAATGGAGAGGAGCCTGAAAGAGCAGCAGATCCCAGTGTAGCAGTGCATCTCCTGCATCACTTGCCCAAACACGCAGTGCTGCAACGAGGAGCAATGGAGAAAGGTGAGCCCAGGTGAGGTCCATCCACTCCCACCATGGGTGAGGGAGGGCATGGGAGAAGTTGTGACCCAGAAAAACCAAAAAAACCTGGATCCCTGGGGCTCTGCACGACGGTGCAGATGCCCTGGTACCCGGTGGGACCACAGCTCATTCCTGCGCTATGAAGTCTTGGCACCTCCACGGAGCCGGCACAGAAACTACTCCTCATCAGGAACAGTCCCTTTGAAAGCCAGGGGAGAGCTGACTGTGCAATTAACTGTGCTATAAAGAAACCTACTTGCTGTTACTCTTTTTTTTTTACTTGCAAAGAGCAGCAGAACCCTATCCTCGGTGCACAGCTCTGCAGGGTGCAGATGCTTCGCCGCTCCCATGCCTGCCCAGCCTTCCCCGGCACAGAGCCCCGCTACTGGCAGCAGCCACTGCTGCCCCAGCCGCGACAGCAATTTCTGTATCCCTCCTTTGCTGAACTAATGTAGCGGGGTGCCTTTTGGTGCTAAGAGGTGATTGCCAGCACAATCACAGAAAGCCTTGCTTTCCAACAGACAGGGCCTCGGGATACCTTTGGAGTTGCCTGGGAAAGACAGGCTAATGTATTCTGCATGTGGGCAGCGGGGAGACATGCACTGAACCTGGCTGGATAGGCAGGCGGGCAGGGAAGCATCTTCTGAGAGATGACAGAAAGAATAAAAAGCAGGAACTGGCAAGGACAGCCCGTTCAGCACTAAGGCACAGAAGACAACCAGCCCCAGTGCCACCGCTCCAGGCTCTCACGGGATGAGCCGCAGGAGGGAGGTGTGCGCTGGGAAGCGGCCAGTTCCCCGTGTCCTTCCCGAGAAATGTGTTTCTCACCCTGACACATTCTGGTACCCAAGTCAATCCCCACTCCCACTCAGCAGAGCCTCTACCAGCAGCCATTTCCCCTGAGTATTTTCCAAATCCTTATCAAGAGCTTCCTGTCCTCACTCTCTCATGACAATAACTGTTCTATTTTTGCTCCAGTTCTGAAAAGGTGCAAGAGAGAAACAAGTGGTTTTTTCAGGTTTCAGGAAGATGGGCACCTCTGCCTGAGTGGGCAGCTGCTCCTTTGCTGGGGAGAGGGGATGCACTTGCCCTGTGCACAAAGGTCTTGGAAAGGGAATGGGGCAGGATGTAAGTGCCTGGACCGCTGCTGGCAGCCTGGTGAGAGTTACCGCTAGGCTTGGAGCATTTCTGCCTTCCCAACAAGGCGGCCGGTGTGAAGAATGCAAGTGACGCAGCAGCATCCTGCTGGGACAGAGGGAAAAATTAAAACAACAACAAAAAAAGTTTAAAAAAAAACCACACTAAAGCTCTTTGGATGAGGTTCAGGATGACTACACTTTTACTGTAAGTGTTTAGTAACTCGGAGTCGCATAACCCTTCTCTGCCCACTTGGGGCCAGGACACACAGATTACAAACTACAAGAAATGCTTAACACACACACGCCTGACCGAATCCCCCGTCCGAGGGAGGACAAAAAAACCTTTAACAAATTAAGCTGCGTTTCCCATTTAAGCAGAGCCCAATCGCTATTTATTTAACAATTTTAAAGTGTTATTTTAGCCTTCCTGGTTTGTGTGTGTTGAGAGGCTGTTCCTGGGAGAGAAGCCAAAGTTGATTAGAGCAACCCAGCAGCCAGAGAGGGAGGGAAAAGCAGGGTGAAATTGCGGAGGAAGGTGCCGGGGCAAGGCTTTGCTGTGGGGACAGTCACCAGCAGCCCCCAGCCGCAGAGCTGGAGGGAGGCAAATGGAAAACTGGGGACAGCAATGGTGAGAGCTGGGTTGGAGAGCAGTCAGTGCCTGGTCCACCACCATTCGGTGGTCGCCGGCAGAGTGCCCCTGCTTTCAGCACACCGATGCCTTGCCCCGAGCAAGCATGCCAGGAGATGAGCAGGCAAAAGCAAAGCCACGGCAGACCTGCATCCACAAGCATCCATCCGGGGAGGATGACAGAGAGCTCCCTGCAGCAGGGATGCCCCACGCAGGTACTGCCCAGGCAAGGCACTGAACCTCCCGACAGATGCTTTCATGGGAGAACTGAGCAGAGGATGGATAATCCACTTGGGTACAAATGCTGTTTGGTATCCACCTGCTCAGCACCCCCTGCGGCACCAACAGCCCTGGGACAAATGCATCAAGGGAAGAACAGTAACATTAAACATCTCCCTGCAGGTACCAGACAACTCTCACTCCGGGATCCTGCATCCTACTCCTGTCATTGCTATGCTTCTAGGTCAGCCTCTGGGAGGGATTTTTGGAGCAGGCAGGCAGAGGTGAGATGGACAGCGGTGAAGCAGGATGGATGCTGCCCCTGGATGAGCAGCTTTCCTGCCTGGATCAGGGGAAACCTAACCGGTACCCACTGATGATGGGGGCTGTGAAACACGCCGCTTAGACCACAGCCAGCCCCTTCCACCTCCACACTCCCGAAGTGAACCTTTTATTGGTTAACACGAGACCCCCTCTTTCACCTGTATCAAAGCACAAAATGCTGCTTTAACCACCGGTTTCCCCTGAAGAGCTTGCAGGCTCCTCAGCCATGGTGCCTCCAAGGATGGGCGCTTCCTCAGGCTCATGTGCCCCACCACCACCACCGCTGCCATCAGCCTGGAGCTGGCCAGCAGTGACACCGTAATGGCTCTTCCTCATCCACAGTGCAGGCAGCGGGCAGCGTGAGAGGGAAACCCAGGGACTTGCTGGCACCCAGCTCCTCTCCCTGACACATTCCCTTGCCCATTAGACATGGGTGGGCAGAAGGACCGATGCAGACATGGGGTCTCCCCTGGCCCAGGGATGAGCAGACTCTTCCACGTGGCTTTTCAAGCCCAAGCAGAGAGGAAGAGCACACATGTCAGTGGGAGCCCTGCTAAAATATGCTGAGAATAATGATTTTAGGGTGCAAATCCACAGCAGGAGGGAGCCAAAACATGTGGAGCACCAGAGAGGAGCCAAAATGCACCAAAAGGTTAGAGGAGCCAGCAACAACCCCCAACACTTGCAAGAGTCGGGCAAAAGGGCTGCATGCGGCCAGAGATTTCAGTAGACAGCCACCAGGACTACCCCCGTGGACTCATTAATACAAGCATGGTGGTGTGCCAGGGCATCATGACCCCGTCCTCCAGAGACGTTCCCAAGCGAGGTTCCCACGTGAGCCCCAGGAGCAGGACTCACAGCCGTGACAGTGCATTAGGCAGAGCAAGGTTCAGAGCAGACCCGGAGCCGGTGCTGCCCCAAGGTGCCCTGGCAAGGTGCACGCAAGCAGAGCTCTTTGTCGGAGGACTCGGTCACTGCAGCTCTGCAGGAGGACTTTCTCCTTCCCATGCTGGCTGGGCAGAGCCTGTGACCCAACCCAGAACCCTCATAGCTCCTGCTAGTGCCATTTTATTCTATTTTATTTTATTCTATTTTATTTCATTTTTAATATGACTTGTTATTGCACAGAGAAACACCCAGAAAATGCAGGGAAAGGGTGATGCTAGCAAATAGCACACCAGTGCATGAAAAGTGACCTGCAGGATCCAGGCTCCCCACAGCAGCTCTGCAAGCAGTGAGCCTGCCCCATATCCCAAGGCCAGTGCACTCCCCTCCAGCCCCCCATCACCACCTCCGAGCCGGGGTCAGCATCCTCCAGGTGCTTATTCTCCTTTGCTGTCATTTGGGGGAAGTAACAGAGCACTGAGGAAGGTAACAGGTGGGAAAAAGAGCAGAAGGCAACCCTAGTCCAAAATCCATCAGACCACTGGGGAAGCAAGCGGCCAAAGGAAAGCAAGAAGAAGCAAACCAAGAAGAGACACAGCAAGCCCAGAGACATTATTCTGCATGCTCCAGAAGTGCAAACTTGGAAGGAGCCATTGGGAAAAAAAAAAACTCACCACCAATGCTCGAGGCTCACCCTGCTACTTCTGAGCATTCAAGTAGATAAAGACTTTCAGCATTGCCCAAACCACCCACTGCATTTTGCAGAAGATGGGTTTTCCATGTGCCCAAAGACATGTCCCTGAGATACTCCTACAACTTGACTGACTGTATTGAAGAGCTCTGAAGCTCCGCTACCAGCAGTCCTGCCACACCAGCCCTGCCACAAGCTTGCCATCCAGCAAACTTCATTTGGTAGTCACTCCTTTTGATGCTATGTGATGTGTAGGAACTGCCTGAGGATTTGACTTCTTCCCAGTGTAAGCCCCAGCCTGTTAGCCTTGAAAAGGCAATGAATAGCAAATTGCTTGTTCTCTTCACTTTCTCTGTATCCTTTTTAAGACAAATTGCCATGCTGCTTTTATTTTTTAAGCAACCTAGATCAACACAAGTCAGATTCAGTGCCAGCATGTCACACATGTCACAAGGAAGCATAGCAAGCATTTATATGGGTTTTTTTCAGGGAAATTTTAGCAGAGATGCTGTGCTCTGCGCTGTGCAGGGATGTAGCAAGGCAAGGCAACCCTGCAAACCACTGTGGAAAGCTCTGCAGCCTACAAAAAAAGACCAGGCGTATCCAGTAGGTCTACCTATCTATGATCTTCCTCTTTAAGGCACTTTTATATCCTCCTGTGATTTTAAAACCCAGCACACACTGTTACGGCTTTGATGCTATACGTTCTCATTATCAACCAACCAATACCAGAATATCCTTTCTTCTTGCAGTAAAACCCCTCTTTTCCCTAGGGGGTACAGCTGGTAGGACAGAACAGACCAGGAATTTAGCATTTAATCATAAGCGTAAGTATCAGCTTGAATCATCTAGGCTTGCATGGCTCCAGAACATTCCCACCGGCTGCAATCACCAGCCGAGTAACATCACCATCAGATGGCAGTTGCAGGGGTATTTGGTTTAGCATCTGCAGGGGAGGAAATCATCAGCTTGCATCACAGCACAGAGTGACCAATTTGTGGTCAACCAAACTGCTCCCAGGAGCCGAGAAACCAAGAGCAATGCAGTAACATCGGAAATTTGGATTCAGAGCACCAAGAGGTGTCGGGACACTCGGCCTCAGCAGGACCGACAGGGGCAGAAGCCATGCCAAAATCTGGATTCAAGGACTGCAGGAACACTGGGCCAGAAGGGACATCAAACAGCCACCCAGCCCTGAACCCTCTGTTGGCTTGTTTGTCTCCATGCTGCTCTCCAAGGCGACACCGGTGCAGCTCTGCCGAGAAGGAAGCAGGACTCGACTGCAGTTCCCAGTGACGAGCACTGTCACCCCACCATCCAGGAAGGGCTGCTGTGCTGCTAACAAAGCGTTTCTAATGCTTTTTGGGCCAGCTCCAGCATCACTCATTTTCCTTCACCACCACCACCAGGAGCTGGAACCTACGCTTTGAGAAATGACAGCTTACCCCACCGCTACCAGGCACGATGGAGATGACGCACTGGAAGACAACGTCCAGAGAAGCACCTCCCTGTACACAATTTTCTTCTAGTCCGGCCCTCAGACCTGGAGAGACATTGGGCGCTGCACTCCTCACACCACCTTCCTGGATGTCTCAGACCTATTGTGTTCCCTTCAGGTCTCAACTCTACTGCGTGCTCAACCACCTCTCTTCTCCCTGCCCTCCTTCCCTCCTCCTGCATGCCGTCTATTGTCCAGGCAAAACTGTAGCCATACTTTGAAAGAACTTTGGGGAGACTTTTCAGTTTGTTCTGTACTAACAATAGTTCCTTGTCCCAGCTTATGGTGTGGACATACAGGTTGCGGCTACACAACCGACCACATGATGAGCCGCAGTACAGCCAGCACCAGGAGATACCAGGCTCCAAAATTACTGCTAAAGAAAAAATCCTATCAAACCATGGCCTGACACCTGTGGGTTAGTTTTGTTTGGATTTTTTTTCCCTAGGTTTAACATATGCAAATCTTCCAGCTATTCCTCCTAAGTAAAGTTTCCCAAACAGAAGCTTCACCTTCCGAAGCCTCCGGCTTTCATATTAAAAATAGAAGGGCTGAGACTGGATGCTGTTATTTCAAACAAGGTTTTATATGACAACTGAGATTGAATTATTACCTTTGCCATTTTTCTGTGGGCTATTCAAGTTCTGCCCTTCTTGTAACAGCATCTGACTGTGAATTCACAACCAGCTTGTGATTCACTGCCACTCCGGGATCCCTTTCTGCAGTGAACCTGTTACTGTTCATTTTGGGTATGTACATCAGATTTCCAAAGACACTGTTTTGCACTTGTCATTACTGAATTTATTTTGCTTGTCTTCAAAGCACTCCTGTAGCTCATTAAGACAACTGTACGAGAAGATGGTATCACCTAAAGTACCTGCAATGTCTCTGGGTGCATTTCACCTTCTGTATCCTCTGTAGTCTACCATCTAATCTGCTACTGACCCTTAAAGTGCCTTCCTGATCCAACTGTGACCAATTTCTTTTAGCGTCTTAAGTACCCACTTATGATGATTTCATCTTTAGCACACTTCCCGAGTTTGTTTATCAAGCTTTTGGGATTTCCTCAAGAGCTACTCAACTGCTTTCAGCACTTTTTTTTTGGTCAAGTCACTAAAATACCAGACTTGGTATGAGTTTGTCTATTAGTTCTGCAAGCCCTCCATCTTTCAGGAGAACTTGCTACACCAGGAGGTATCACAGTTAAGAGCTGGCAACTCAGACATTACAAGTTCTGCAGCTGCTTGAAACTTTCTTTAAAGTCAGATCAAGCAGATCATCCATTCCACATTCAGGATCCACATCACCGTTTTTCTTCAAGTCTCACCTACCCAGCTGTCTCTCTGTTGCTGTTTCCCTTGGCCGAGCTCAGACTTCAGGGCTGCAGGACCTTACAAAGAAAGGCCCACACCCAAAGGGTTAAGACTTGCTTTTTCATGGTCTTTACATCATAAATATGATTTCCACTTGAAAAAAGAACACTTCATTTAACAGACGCAGTGGCTCTGAAGGATAATGCAGGGCTTTGAAGGAAATTAAAAAAAAAAGGAAGCAAGGGGAGAAAGCAAAACAACACTTCCAGAAAGTTTTCCGAAGGAAATGAGTAACCACATGTTATTAAATGATAAATCACAGTCCCCAGGAAGTGGCATTGTCTATGGTCTATTTTTAATGAGAAAACACCCCTGCCACTGGCACGAGGGCTGAACATGCTGATGGGATGCGTCTGTGGACAGCAGAAGTGTTCACTGGGAGCCATCATCTCATTGCTGCTATTCCCATCACTTATCAGCAACCAAAATGGCATGAAAAAAATGTGGCTTAGAGAAATAAAAATGCACCCAGGATAACAAACAAGAGCTCCTGTTTTCCATAGAGTGAGGACAGGAGGAAACGCTAGAGACCAAGCAGAAGAACCGATCCTAGGCTTTGCTTTTGTTTTCCACATGTCCCCATAGGGGTTTAGGTGGCCTCCCACGTGCACTAGCATCCTTTGTGTCCCCAAGATGGGGACACATTGGGCACAGTAAAACCCCTCAGCCTCTTTTCCCTGGGGTCTGCTACCAAGACGGGGCTTTCTGGAGAAGCATGTGATGCTGTAGCTCTGCTGCTGCTGAGCCCTTCAAAGGTGTAATTAGCCTTATTTTATGCTGATAAATGAGTCCCAGATTTCTGTGGCAAAGTGTCTCGCCAACTGCAAATAAGCACAGTGTCAATGGAAGGGAAGGAGAAGTCAGCAGAGCTAGCTGGAGGCACAGTTACAGGCACATCCTCAAAACCAAACCAGAGGGACCACGAGTTCTCAGAGACCCTGCCGTCATGCAGCAAGCCTCTTGCACATGGGCGAGGGGACCATTTTTGCCATCTTGCACCAAGCTCAGCCAGCTCCCAGGCCCCAACCAAGCATTGCCGAGCCTGAGCCACAGGGTTCAGCTGCAGACCCACATCATCCGCACGCTCAAGACAACTCCAATGCAAAACCACCCCACCCTCCCAAACTTTCCAAACTGCACTAGGGATGAGCAGGAACCTACAACCAACTCGCTGAAATACAACGCAATATGCCTAATTTTACTGTGAGGGTGACCAAGCGCTGGCACAGCTTGCCCAGGGAGGTTGTGGAGTCTCCATCCATGGACATATTCCAAAGCCATCTGAACATGGTCCTGGGCAACTGGCTCTAGGTAGCCCTGCTTGGGCTGGGAGGTTGGACCAGATGACCTCCAGAGGCTGACCCTTCCAGCTTCAACCATCCTGTGATTCTCTAACTGCAAAGATGTACTGCGTTGCAACCCTGCACATTAAATTAGCTTTCACTGACGTGGTGCAAAAAAAGACTGTAATTATTCAACTTCTCAACTATTTCTGACATTCTTTCCATAGATGAGGTTTAAGTCTTTTTTTTCCCCCCTTCCTTTTAATAGGAACGCAACCCCACAGTTTGCAGGAGATTATATAACACACACACACACACATCACTCTTCCAAAACAGCATCTGAAAGCGCTTGTTTGACGATTTTTTTTTTCCTCTCACCCATAAACCACCACCCTGCTGGTCTCATTCATTGTGCGGCATTTTGCAACGAAGCGTAAAAACGGTATTAATCATAGCTCTGAAAAAACACAAACTTCTTCTCTGAGGTTTGAAGTAAGCATTTGGAAGGAAAACTTCCAGGAGCCAGAGAGACTGACAGGGCTGGAGACTAAAGTCCTTCTTTTCAAAGGCCAAGTGTATCCCAATATATCCCTTGGACAGTTGCCCCGAGCCAAAGTTATAATACTTTATTCTTCAGTTCAAGTAGCAAGAAGGAGATTTGGTACAAAATCAGGACAAATACCCAAAGTGAATGGGGAGGTTTAGTGGGCAAATGTGTCATAAATCTAATGGGAGGCTTGAGCTCTAACTACAGCTTTGGTGAGGATCAATGTCTGAAGCCTCAGCTGCCTCTCACCTCCAGGATACTGCAGGGATTAGGGCCAAAATGACCAGGTAAAGGCACCCATCCCTCACAGGCAGCACCCGAGCGTTCCAGACCGAGGGCTGGCACGCACCCATGGCAGAGTGTTGCTTCAGCAACTGGCAAAAACACAGAGATCTGCAAAGGCTATGCCAAAAAATAAAAATAATTATCATCTTTATGTTTTCTGGCCAAACACCATTGGAGAAAATTACCTTCTACATAAATCAAGCTCTTTGTCCACCTCCACAGTTTTAGTGCTTCTCATAGACACAAGGAGGGGCTTCTGTCAAAGACGGAGTTCGGAGAAAGCATGAGGCTCTTTTCTACATTAGATGCTTTAGCAGACATTTGCCAAAGGCTTTGGAATCCCTCTGCTTCAGAGGTAAAACATTAATAATTTAAACCCCTCCTTTTAAATTAGGAAGGGCACTAAAAGAAACTATTGAAAGAGAAAAACCATCAAGCTCGCCACCACCTCCAACTCAAACACTGACATTTTTCTCTCAAACCTCAAAAGTGGTTTCAATGAGCTAGCAAACAAGGAATTTACCTTTTTCTTACCCATCCTTCCCCTGCATTTGCTCCTCTGCCATTAATCTTCCAGGCAAAGCAGTGGACCACAGGGAGAGGGCACACTGAGCACCCAGGTACAGAAAGCCCCAGGATGCTGCAACCACGGGCAGGAGTGGTGCAAGCAGTTGCAAAGCATCTCACAGGGAATGACAAATATTTCAGACTTATTGTGAGAAGAGAGGAGAGAGGAGAGAGGAGAGAGGAGAGGAGAGGAGAGGAGAGGAGAGGAGAGGACAGGACAGGACAGGACAGGACAGGACAGGACAGGACAGGACAGGAGAAAATAGTTCAGCTGGAAGGGACCTACAACCACGATCTAGTCCAACTGCAAGCACTTTGTATTAGAAGAGCAAGGGGAGGGAGAAAGAAAATAATCAATGACTGATCTTTTTTATTCTTTTTAATCAATAAACCCAGATTCTTGTACACAGTGAAGTTCCCCGCTTATTCAAAACACGTGTGCCTCTGCCCGTCTTGGCTACTGATACCATTTCTTATCAGCATGTTTCATTCTTTCCCACTCTTTCAAGAACCCTGCAAAGTAAAAAAAGGATATTATCTTCATATTTAAGAGGCGAAAAAGGCTGACAGGGATAGGTCTTCCTCACTATCGAGGCTTTTGCAAGAGCAGGAACAATGTGACAGCCCAAGATTTAGAGCTCTCTAGACAAGCCCCACTAGGGACCGCAGTTCCTTTGTCAGCAGCCGGCCCAGACAGCCCGGGCGCAAGCCGCTCTCCTGGGTATCGAGGTGGCCAGATAAAAGCACACACTCAGAGACACATCCCCCTCTTCCATACAGATGTACATACTTCAGATGATCAGTCCAAACTTGCAAAGAAAGATACACAGGGCCAGGGAACATCATCCATTTACTCTATACCACATGTCCTCTTGAGCGCCCAGCTCAACCAGCCAAGCTGAAGAAGACCTTTGCATTGACTTGAATCCCCAAGGCAGCCGTGTAAACACTGGAAGAATGCAACCTCATGTCTCTGCAAAGGATGCTTAAATACATCCTTCAGAAAAAAGGAAAGAGGAGGAATAGCTATTCAAACCCTATGTGCCAGCTGATCTGGTGACCAAGTGCCACCCTCCAATAGCTTTTTTAGACAGTCATGAACTTTAAATTTATTTTGTCTTCTGCTCCCAGCAGCTCCTAAACAGTGCGAGCTAAATATTTATAGAAGAGTCACTGTTTGTTTAAGTTTCAATCCATACTTGCTGAGGTCCAATGTGCCCAGATCCCGAAATGACAACTGATTACAGAAGAGCCTGAAAACAAGGCAGAGGGGACCCTGATACTTACCAGATCTTTCATCTGGACACTTTCTCTGATGATTGTTTTGCGGCACCTTTCCCAGCTTCCTTCAAAAGAAGAGCAACCACAGCTCCTGCCAGCCAAGGTCCACCTTTCATCAGATGCTTTGGCACAGCTCTGCTCAATGCCACACAGCCCCAGGTTTTGGGGAGCCCTGGCATGTTCCAAAGCCCACTCCTCCCCAATTCATAGCGAGGCAGCTAGAGTGCTTCTGGAAATCCAATTGAAGCACTTGAGGTGCTGCACAGCATGCACCAAGGCAGGGCGCAAACAACTCCGAGTGTCCAAGCCCGCACAACCAACCTGCCGCAGGTGGGGCACAGCATTGCATCCTACCCTGACCTGTCCCTTCTGTCTCTCCTGGATTCAGCAACAGCTTTTCCAATTCACCGTAGTGTCCACTCCAATAGCACGACAAAGTCCTCCCATACCTTACAGAATAACTGAGGATACCCAAACTTTTTGGCTAACTGGACAACCTGTCTGAAGTTGAAAAGACACCTGTATGTGCTGACAGGCTTCTGCTATAAGCTAGCCAAGTCCAACAAGTCATGCAGCAGAGGATGACAGCACCTTCTTGCACATGGTGTTACACGGTGTCACAGGTGGTCTAAGAAAAAAATTAAGACTGTGCTTCAGATGTGGTGATTTCAATTTATTCATCCCATAAAGTCACATGTGGGCCCAGTTAAACACTCCTGGAGTCTTCCATTTGGGGTATAACTGGGGGCTCACCACCATGAAGATGCACACGAGGGGCAAGGCTATCAAGCAGGCATAGAGCTATGCCAACACATCCCAAAGGAGCATCTCACCCTGTAGATGTTCAGCATCCAGCTTTGCAAGCTGCCAGAGGAACAGCAGAGGCAGGGAAACACCATCCAAGCAAGCACACTTCTCAGCATCTTTCAATCACCATCCAAGGCTTATAATTCCCTTTGATTTTATGGTTTCACACAAAAGTTCCTGTGTGAGAAACTGAGCAGAAGGTGCTTATTCACCTAAGATAAGTGAGAGATTGGGATGTTTTGCCCAAGTCCAGCTACTTCAAACCCAGCACCTGATCTGAATAGCCCCTTGGATGAGTGCACGTTGCTGAAGAACTCAAAACCCCCACTGACAGCTATCACTGTGCTCACCCCATCAAGATAAACTCTTTATCAGCACCGAAGCAAGGTAGGACTCAGCAGCATTGCTCTGTCCTGGGGTTTTCCGGGAGGTAACAGGACCTGTTCTCCTCTGCACAGAGTGCTTCAAAGGCATTTTCCCCCAATAAAATGGAAAACGCAGGGTCATGCAAGAGGATGAATTTTGTTATCAGGATCTCAAAGTCAGGTTTGCACACTGCCAACATCAGGAATCTCAATATCCAGCGTGAAGGCCCTTGCATGGATGAAGAACCCACCCGTGTAAATGCCATGTGTGCATGCACTACCCACACCCCTCCTCACACATATTTTCTATCCGGGCATGCCTACACACACACAGGAAAGCACCTGATGAAGTTTTATGGATGTGCCTCCTATGTACATGCACATGAATATGTATGAGTACACAGGTCCACCACTGCAATGTGGAGGCTGGAAATAAAGACAAGCACTTTCATCAGTAAAATCCCAATTACCCAGCTTGCACAGAGCCTCTAATCTCTGTGGGGCAAGTAAAGCTACTTATTACAGAGGTGCCTTTACTGTGATCTGACTTTTAGAGAAAGGAGAGGAGCTGCCCTGGCTTTCCCATGTTTTATGTCTCTGGGTCTCGGGGGAGGGATACGTTATTCAAAGCGCACACCTCGCCATGCACATCACCACGGCTGGTGGGTCCACTGGAGCCAGCCGTAACCAGGAGATTGAAGGCACAAGCCTACGATGAAGGAGCCTTCGAAACTGCAGCTGGCCTCCTCCAGCAGCATCCACACCGTTGAACACCATGGGGTTGGCTTTACTGATGCTTCATGGGAGGAAACAGAAGACAGACATAGATGCTTCATGAAAGAAAAAATTTTACTGGGGCACAGAAGAGAGACGCTTTTTTATTTTATTTCACCTGGTCCTAAAAAGGAAAAATAAAGAAGAAAAAAAAAGAAGAAATACAGCCCCCCCCTCTTTCCCCTTCTACATAAATAT
Organism: Elanus axillaris; assembly: GCA_026212715.1. Lineage (NCBI taxonomy): Eukaryota > Metazoa > Chordata > Aves > Accipitriformes > Accipitridae > Elanus > Elanus axillaris. The sequence goes on along the minus strand of JANZLQ010000029.1, from coordinate 42,655,949 downwards.
TGGATCTGAGCACTTTCTGCTCTTAAGAAGTTAAAAATAGGAAATAATATCAAGTCTACGTGCTGCATCTTTTATCAAAGCCTTTTATGAACATCAAAACCAGCTCCTCTGCGCTCTTTTATATTTTCCTGCTGTCACTCACAATTCATAAAAGGGGACTAGAGAGATACAAAGGGTAAAGCACTTCCCAGCACTGTCACAGGGAGCCAGGGACAAAAACCAGCTTTTCCTCAAAGCTCTGAAATCTAAGAGCAATTTTATGATATAATGTCACTTTTAGCAAAAGAGATGAATAATAGATATTCAAAATATAATAATACTTCCACAAATAAACAATGCTTTGCAGTGCCAAAGCTTTTCAGCAGCACTGTCAAGCCTTTGCAGAAGGATCGACAGTGTAATCACCAGAACACCACCGGGAAGCAAACACTGAGAGAATAAACATGCATTTAACCGAAAGGCAGGGTCTCTCTGGCCAAGCTCCATCTGTGTTCTCTAGAGACACACATCCAGATCCCCTCTATAAAAAAAAGGGAGGTACTGAGATTAACAAGGTGAACCAGAAACTCTTTACACATAAACTCGACTTTGACCCTGCCATCTCTCAGAGACCTGTGATAAATCCAGACCTCCTCCCCATCTGTACTATGTGCGGGCTTACACTCACCTATATACAAGAGATATGAGCATTAATTAACTCCAACATCACAAAAAAACACATTTGGAAGATGGTAGCTGCTAGAATATTCATGACTCTTACCCAGCCTGTTTATATGGAGCAAATCCCCCATGCAAACCATGGCTAACCTGAGAGCACCATTTAGCTGTTCAGCATCTTTTCCACAGAAGGCAAATTCCGTAACTTGTGGTCACCATTATTTTTTTTCCTGCCTTGCACAGTAAGAGTTAGGAATTCGAAGGGAGGAAGTGATAAAGCCATGATAAAAAAAATTCCAGTGAACTTTCAGCATTATCCTAACCAAAAAAGAATTTCCTCCTTAGTCATCCACAGGCAGGACAAGCCAGCTCCCCCGTGAATTACAGAAGAGCAGTGAAAAAATGCTTATCTGGAGATTACCTCTCTTCCTAATACCTAGGTATTTAATTTTTAAGCAGGGCAAAGGTCAAATGAAAACCACCTGATGCTGATGTAAACGCAGCCCTGGATAAAACAGCACAGGGACCCAGCAGAAAGAGCTGCTCCTCGCAACAAGCTTAATAAAAACTGAGCAATAGTGCCAGCAGGGAGGGTGATGGCACGTCAGCATCCATTTGCCACTAGGATGCTGCCAGCTGGTGAGAGGGCACAGCCATGCTGGGGAGGTGGCCAAGCCGAAAGACAACAAAAGCCCCCGTAGCCTACAGGGAGCCAGGGCAGCGTGGGGGTCCCAGCATCGCTCAGCTCCCTAGTGAATGCCCCCCGTGCACCCCTTTGGCCAGGCAAACTGGAGTGTTGAGCCCGGGCTACAGCCGGACCTCCCAGCTGGACGGTGGGCAGGGGTCCACCTTCCAGAAGCACCAGGGCTGGGATGCATCTGTGCCTCTTCCCCAAACTTGTCTACGATAACCTATATTAAAATATATACGTCTTTTATTGCACAGCAGCAGAGCACATGCTCATGTCCCCTTTTTGCTGCTGGAGCCTCAGGTCTCTAATTTGACCTCCTGGCTTTGACACTGCAAAGGTAAAAAGGAGGCAGCGCAATGATGGTTTCCTGCAAAAGCAGAGCTAGTGAAACCACAGGATACCCAAAACATTGCCAGGGGAAAAACAGGATGGATGCGAGACTTGCTTCCTGCTCGAGAAACACCCTCAGAATAAAAAACTGCCCAAAACAGTATTTTGTGTATCTGAACTGGGCTCCATGCTGCAGGACCAGAGCAGATGTCCTCCCTTGGTGGCAGGCTGGCCCTGCGGCAGCCATTCCTGCCTGGCAGTTTTTGCCTGCTGCCTGAAATCAGCAACCAGACCAGCTTGGAGATGATTAAATCTTAATTACGAACTCTTCAGATCATGTCCCATTTACCGTTGTGGGACGGTGCAAATCCTGCCACCTTCACCAACGGCCCCTCCAAGGGCCTCTCGCAGCCTTGGGATACCAGCCAGCTTTGGAGGCTTTACATTTTCGTGGCATGAGACAAAATTCACCACGAGTTCCTCAATATTAATCCACATAATGCTGCTCAGCAGATGGGAGCCCAAGAAAACAGCCTGTCAACACCTTCAGCTCTGCACAGCCTCTCAAAGCAATGTAAAGGATTCGGGAGCCGAGCAGATACTCTTGCTTTGCTGGCTTTAGCAATGAGATGTCTTGCGATAGTTCACTGCTTCTTTGCAGCCTGAGGCAACAGAGTAAGTCAGCAGATAGCTAAGTATTTACTGTGCATAGGAAGTCCAGATGCAGGCGCTCATGGAAACAGCAAAGATCACACTTTAAGATCTTTATTCTGAAAGTAAGCACCGAGCAACATCTTGAAGTGATAAATAGAGGACCATTCAACACATACTAGCAGGATTATTCCAGACCTTTAAAAATATGTAAGTATTTATTTACTTATAGAAATAGAAATATATAGAAATATGCTCTTATGTATCCCCAATTAGATGCCCTGCAATGAGGGCACAAACTTCGGGCACAAATGGCACATGCTGAGATTCTGTTAGTGAGTGCCCCGAGAGAGACAGACCCTAAGGAGCAAAAATGCATGCTGCAAAAGGGGTTGAAGGTTTTAGCATAACCTAAGGACTGAGATCCACAATTAATTTGCTTTGCTTGGGTTGGCTCTCGCCGCTGCCTGGCAACCAAAAGCCAACACCCTCCAAACCATGGTCCTGGGTCAACAGCAGCAGGATGGGCACAGGTCTATCAGCATCCCTCGCCCTGGGCACACTCCTCCAAACCCCCCCAGGCAGGACAGGGAAAGAAAGATCGAAGGAAAATTTCAGCATCTGTGGCTTCAGCATTTTCCCCAAGCAGAGGAAGAAGCAAATCCAAAGATTCATCTGTAAATATTTTAAAAGTGGCAAATGGGCTTCTGGCAGCCAAGACACAAATCTTTAAAAGCACTTACTTGCATTTGCTGCCCCCAGCCCTTGCAAATCCAGCTTGCTGAAGTGGTAAGGTAGGTTGCCCACAAACCAAAAGCTGAAACTAGTTTCAGCCCCAATTCCAGAGAATTGGGAGTAATTTTAGAGGCAGGAAACCATCAAGCAAGAGACAGCAGCTGTAGATTAAATCCTCTTCCTTTGCCAGGCTTTGATACATTCGACTCACAAAACCATAAAGAAAGTAGACTCCCTCAAAAAAGCTTCATTGTCAAATTTATTTTATAGTTTTGAGGTTATTTTTTTCCACTTAAACCAATAAATACTTGCAATTCCTTTATTCGCTTCCAGCTGGGGAGAGATTTGAAAACTTCTGCAAACCTGCAATTTCAGTGCTTGTCTGTGCTGGGCACTAAAAAATTCCTCTCTGGTGAGAGTGAGAGGGGTTAGTCATGACAAGAACATCCCTGCAATGTGCCAGGGCTGCTTTTCACTGTCACCCAACCATCATTAATACTCACTTAGCCCATCCATGATTTTTATAACCAGTTGTGTGCTTTTGAAACACAGATCCAAATGCATTACCCTCACAAGCAGCCAAACTGAAGCTTTTTGGTTTGTTGTTTTTGGGTTTTTTTTAAATAATAACATGCATCTGTTCATAGACCTACCCACTAAAGGACATTTTGATGCAATGCTCTGCACCCTGACTGAAAGGCTTTGCTATTTTACCAGCAAGTGTTTTAAATGCTGATAGAGTTCATCTTTTAACTGGGTTAATTTTTAACTGAGGGATGCACCTGGCAGCCCCCCCAGCCCGGATTCTGGCTGGCCGAGGATAAAGCCCTTAAATTATACTCCCTTTGAAGCTGCCCCACGTCTGTGCAGGATGAGACTCTGGCTCTGAACAAAACCCGAGATGACTTTTCTTCCCCGTAAAAGACAGCTGTAAATTTGCAACCGAAACATAGTTCTTCACCCAGCTCTAATTCTCGGGCCACCCTCAGGTACCAGCAGGCTCTCAGGTGCCTGCAAGGCTTGATGTGACTCCCTTTGCAAAGGGCAATGCAATGCAAAATTCGGGGTACACCTACCATGGCTTGGTGTCAGCGCAGGCCCGTGCAACGCAGAGGGCAAGCACTGCTGGGGTGCTCTAAGTTACCCAGGTAATGGGCAGGTTTTTTTCGGTCTCCAGACAGGCACCTCCAGAAGCACCGACCTGACTGCACGACAGGAGCAGAGCAACTGATACCCATTTTCTGAGGTGACCTTGAGCACTACTTGTACTCCAGAACTGTAGCCAACACCTCTTGTCATACTCATGATCCATGAAGAAATCTGTGTACAAGCAGTGATTACACCTCTTCTGGCTCCCTAAACGAGAGGAAACACAAGGAACTCCCTCGCATCAAATTACAGAGATGCTTTTCCTAAAAAGGTTGAGCAACAAGGCCAAGGAGGAGACCAATAAACACGTTTTGCATCTATGCTCCAAGTCTTCTAGAGGTGTTGAGAGTTCAAATTAGGTTTTTCTTTGACTGCAAGGAAGAAAGCCCAAGCTCCTAGTTACATTCAGAAGATAAAGCTCATTCCACCGCAATGCACTGCTGACAAAGAACATTTTCACATCTTACAGGAACAAGCCGAGATCTGGTTCGCAATGATTTTATCAAACAGCTGGCTGCAAAAAAACAAAAAAGGACTTTAGCTATCAATGGTGTTTGCTTTCATTGTAGACAAAAAAGCTCACACGGCCAGCGATCCTTCTTTCTTAGCTGCCTTAGAAGTTGTTAGGATCTAGTTAATAAAATAGCAGGAATTTTGGTGATGGGAAAGCTGTGTTCTGTATTCCTGAGAGAGAAAAACAACCTGAACAACTTTCCTGATCAGTCCAAACAGTGGGGCTTGCCCACCCATGAAAGTTAATTCAGGTTAAGGAAGGCAAACTCTTATCTCCGAATTAAGGACTGAGACCCCAGCCAAAGACACAGCCAATCCCTGGATTTTCAGTTGTCTCTTAATTTGGTGCACAGGATCAGAAGGCTCTGAGCAAAGCCCTTGCTGGGGCTGCTCTGCAGTGGTACCCACTGGTCTGCTCACCCAGGGCCAGACCCCGCACAGACCGGCAGCATGCTTCCCCCGGGCTCCACCAGCAGACGGCCCAGCAGGGCTGGGAAGAGAGCAAGATCCCGGGATGCCTAAGCTACATAGGAAAGCCCAGCCAGAAGCATCTCAGTGGACAATTACAGCTCCGCTGCCCAACACACAGCGACGTACCAAACCTGAGTTGCAAACCAGCAAACGAGAGTAGCGTTTGGCTTGGTGAGCCCAGGTGAATCTCAGCAGCATTTATTTGGGTTTAGTAAATTGTTTCTGTGTGCTAAAGGACAAAAAGCAAGGGGAGAAGAGAAAACCTAAATACCACTATACATAACATTATCACCTTACACATGCAGACCCAAGCAAATAAAATTATTTGCTGACTTCACCAGAGGTACAGATGGAGTCACTGAAGGAGTCAGCTGCAGAACACTGAGTCCATAACTGCCCTTCTCTCTCCTGGTTATCAAAGGCCTTCAGATGTACAGAAGAGGCATCACGCAGAAGAAATACAATCATTTTTCAGTGCTGCTTCTACGTCACTTGAGCCGGACTACAGCATGCCAAGTGAGCAAAGCAGGAGCACAGTTCAGCAGGGGAAGTGAAGTGCTGGCCACCCCTGTACCGGGGGATGCTTCTGCAGCCCAGCACACAGCCCACGTAAGCAACGCTGGGAGGCTCCATCCTCCTGCAGAGGTGGGAGCTTGCAGGTGCTGCTGGGCTGAGCCTCCAGGCAGTCCTCCTGGAGAAGGTCCTCTCTTGGCACATGACTACGTTGCATGGGGATTGACCACTGACCACCCCACCAACCTGGCACAACGCTGCTTTTCACCTACTGCGTCCAAATCCCCGTGGTTAATTCTAGCCTCTCTTACAGGCACAGCAAGCACTTGACTTTCCTGCTAATTAAAGAACCTTTTTATCCTCAATCTCTGTCTACCATCTCCATTTGGCCTACGGGTCGCAGTCAAATTCAAGAGCGAGGCAACCCATTTTGCTTCCCCCACACACACGCTCTACCCCCCCATTTCCTTCCTTTAATCTGATGCAAAATCACGCTTACGAAGCAAGAAGATGAAACTTCTAATGCCTCACTAATGCTGATGGGAATGCAGAATAAATGTATAGCAAAGCATTTTCAGCCCTTTCCCTTCAGCACCTCCTCTTTGTACAGTAAAAATAAATAAGCTAAATTCAGAGAGCTAACTTTTCTCTGCCCTGTAGAAGGAGCGATCTGTTCGCTAGCACACATGAGCAGACTCAACCCAAACCAGCACAACTGCCAAAAAGGGTGATTTTCACAGCAAGTTGATACCCACAGAGACGAACACAATGATCCAGTTCTGGTATTACAGAAAATGCAAAAAAAGCTTGTCACCTTCACAGAAACATCTAATTCATTGTAAATTACTATAAAAATGCAAATTTGGTTGTTATCACTATAGCTATTGAGTTATTCATGTCTATATCGAATATGAACATTTTTAATTTTAAAATGTAAAGCCATCTTTTTTACAGGATAAATCATCCTCAAAATTACATTCTTCAGCAGAAACACTGTTAAATTAAGAAGAGCAAAAATGGATTAAACACTCATGTCATGTCCTTTGAAACCAGACAACAAAGCCTAATAAGCTGATCCACAGGCAGCTGGTGCTGGCTGTGGGTTACAAACACAGCAGGCAGCTGCCCAGGAGTCCGGGGCTATCCTGGAGGAGGAATACGGAGCAGCAGAAATGAGTACTTCCATCCCCCTCCTCAGATGCGAGGCTCAGGTTGGGCATCAAAACCTTCAGAAGCTGAGCCCGCTGCTCCACACAAACCAGCATCTCAGATTGGGTCTGTGTCCTAATGAGGAAAAGCCACCTTCAGAGCATGGCACCAATGACTTCAGATCTTACCTCTAGCAGAAGCTGGTGAGGAAAAAAAAAAATTATTGAACTCCCAAAGATCAGGAAAGCAAATTGGCTAGTGAATGAGAAAACCATCTACATACCTGCTGGGCATGAGCGCTGCTGCACTGGAAAAGCTCTGGGAGAAGAAAAAATATCCTTCTGCTGGGTAAAGCAAGGGCTCCATCTTGAGAAAATGCAAGGGGAGGTATTCCAATAAGTGACCGGTTTGCTATAATCCTCAGGACAGAGAGGCTTCATTCCCAAATGACACAAAGTGACTCAGGAAAAAACAGGGTAAAAAGTAAGAAATTCCAGATGCTTTTATCTGCAGCCAATGTTCTCCAGATGGGTTTTGGGGTCCATACATCCCATGATCCTAAAAATCCTTGGGAGCTACTGAAAGGACCACGCTGCTGGGCTCCTCCAAACGTTACTCCGGACCAGTAGGAAGCGCAGGGCTGGGACCTTCAGAGAGAGGAAAGGGACAGGCCGTTACACTACAGCTCTTACTACATTGGATGAAGCTTTTTCCCATGCAGACTCATGTCTTCTGATTTATTTTTGCACAGCATTAAGTTTTTAGGTTTTTTTTCTTTCTTTCTTTTTTTTTCAATTTGCATGGTTTATTTAAATGAATGTCACACTGAGCATAGGCACACCATGGGGCCACCACCTTCAGCTGCTTCACAGGTGCCAGGTGATGTGAGAGGAGGACAACAAGCCAACGACTGAAAAAAAGTTCTATCTAACCAACAGATCCTTCCAAAACCCTTTCTTTTTTTTTTTTTTTTTTTTTTGTCAGAGGAAAGGAGACAGTTTTCCTCCCCTCTCCCTTTTTCCCACCCATTCTAAACCTAATGAGGTGTTCTCTCCACTGGGGAAGAGAAGGATGGAAAGGGTTGTAAGGTGGCGGGTCAGCGGGACCACCTGCCTTCCTGATTTCAGAGGAGAATGTCCATCCACCGTCAGGAGCCCATGCGAAGGTCTAGCCCAATTCAGTCCATCAGCGGTTCCTACCCCCGACATCTCAAAAACACACAGCTCCTGAGTACAACAATCCTCTTTGACCTCCTATCAGGCACAGCCACGCTTCCCACCTCTATATTCAAAGAAAATAAACATATCCCAGCAAAGTGGCTCAAAATACCCAGGGAATTAGTCATAAAGATTCTAGTATTTGATGTGTATAAAACCATCATAATCGGGGGGGGGGGGGGNNNNGGTTGGAGTTTTTTTGTTTGGGTTTTTTTTTCTTTCTGATTTTACTAATTGTTCTGGGAATAGAGTTGCTGGGGTTTTTGTTTGTTATTTTAAGATATGAAAACTGTTGCACAAACACAGGCAATTGCCAGGCCCGGAAATAATGCCTAGCAAGCACTGAAAGGAAACTCAAATAACTCTTTGCCCAACACTGCTTTCTAGTTCATCTGTAATAAAAAAAGCAGAGAGAAGCTGAGAGCCAAAAACTCTTTTTTTTTCCCCTGCTTTGTTTTAGCTGCAGCAGCACAGGAAGGTGATATCATTGTATAATGTAACCAAGCAAAGGAGTAATGAAAGTGCAAGCAAATAGATCAAATAGCACAGGGTTAAATAAAAGGTGTGATAATCATTTGTTTCACTAATTGTGTCAATAAAGTCCTATCTCTCCTCAAACAACAGAAACGTCGTCAGATATTAAAAAAAAAAACTAAGTGAATAATTAGATGTACAAAAACCCATCATTTTTTGCCCAGATGCTCTCTTTAAAGGGTTGATTAGGAGAATCACGTGTTTATTTTAAATAAAATTCCACTGACTTTGATCATGTTTAAATCACCTCAAGTACAAAACCTGCTTTGAATCAAAACTTCTTCTCCCTAGGGAAAACAAAAAAAATTGCCTTCTCTGCAGTAAAGATGCAGCCTTACCCCAACCCAAGATAACCTGGATCTCAATGCCACTAACGGGAAAGGATGATACCATAACCCATGAAAATACAGTGTCTTTGCAATTGGGATTGTTAGCTACACAACCCAGGGCAAGTCAGTACAAGGCAACTGGAATTCTGTAGACAGGCTGGCAAATGGAGTTGCAGTTGAAGTCTGTTAATTCATGGAAAAAGAACTCTGAATTGCCTTGCCCTTGCTTCTAGTTTTTTTTCCAGTGATGGCGAGAGCTAGGAAATGAAATATTCCCTAACCTACCCCCCATTAAATGAACTGAAGCCAGAGAAGGTCTGACCCAAACCCCTGAGCTGATGAAAACATTTTGGAAAAGGGACTCGAATCCCCCAAAATAACTCACATCCCACAAATTACACAGCAAACCTCAGCCACTTTGATGACTATATGACACTCAAAAGGCCTGTAAAACCTGTTTCTCTACTGCAAGAACACCTGCCTAAAATCCTCCAGCTAACGGTTTTCTCTATAAACCAATTACCTGTAAAATATGAGCAAGCAAACAGAGATAAATCTCTGTCACCAGAGAAATGAGACTTGCCCCACAGACCCAGCCCCTTGTCGTGCTGTGCCTGGAGCACCAGCAGGGCTTTTTGTCCCAGCTCCACCACGGATGTGTCAATATGTACTTTGCTCACTTCTCCTGGGAGACAAGCCCAGCGGTCCTCACTGTCCAATGAGCAAACCCATCATTTTCTTGTTTTCCTCCTTTTATTTCTCCCCCCACCTCACATACACCACACCACTCCCATCACCCCCATCACCTGCCATCAAGCCCAGAAGGATGGCAGTAGGACCCAAGGGCTATGGGAGAGCTCAGTAACCACTGTCCTACACACATCATGTTTTTGCATAAACATATGGGCTTTTCTAGTCAGGTTATAAGGGCTAGGACAAGTGATAAATGATTACTGATAAATGACAAGTGACAGATGATTAATGTTCATTTTAAGCATCTTCCTTCATGCTATGGAGGGTCCTCAGCACCTTCCACCTCTGGATGTAAGGAGAAGATACTATTTCAGTGCTTCCCAGTTTGGGATGCAGGTGAAGTTCAAACTCTTGCGCACAGGAGAGATGCCTAAAAAGTCAACTTTCCAGTTCCTTGGGCTCTGCCCTTAAAATGCACCAGGTCGCTAAGGCTAAGCACGCTGCCTGCCATGAACATCATACCTCCAGCTCCTGCTCACTGCACTCCAGGCTCTCAGCAGCCTTCTGCTTCCCCCTCAAATCAGAGGGTCTTCCTTGCAGACTGCCTACGAGTACTGCCTAACACCAACAGTTTAGGTTTTGCCCTAAATAACTCACTGAAGGTCATGCGGTATGTTGGCAGCAAAGCCCTGAAGAACATCCAGATTTTGCAAGTCATGGGCCAGCACTTGAAAAACACACGTATCCTCCCCATCCCTTGAAAAACAGATTCATCCTCCCCATCCCTTGATGAGGAATAACTCTGTTACTTGTACATAGCAAGGGTTCAATTATCCACATGAAAAAAAATTATACGCCGAGCATGAGTCCAGCTCTGAGCAAATAAGGCATCAGCCTCAACACGGAGAGCAGCACTCTGAGCCTATGGCTTCTCTCCAAGGGCAGCAAGAACAAGTCAACATGAGCTGAAGGAAACCAGCAGTGAGCAAAGCATACCCTGCTATGGAGAGCGTCCAAATGATTAATAGCCACATGAAAAAAGTTAAGAGACTCATTGCTAATTAGTTACAATATAAGAGAGGGGCAGGGGAGGAAGAAAGAAGAATAAGGAGTTCCACCTGTTAAATTTTCACCATTAGAGTCCCAAGTGCAATAGCTCATTTTAAAAAACAAAGGGTGTTTTCTGTGCCTGTGTTTTTTGTTTTAAGGGATGGGTTGTTTTTCCACTTCAGCATGTTCATTACAACCCAGCCATGTCAGGTAAGTGTAGTAAGGGACCTGTTAAACCTCATGATCCACCGTAGTAAGCTCCAGCAGTGACTTTATTATGGGCAAGAATGCAACCGGGGCATTCACCTCCACTGCTACATCCACGGGGCACCGCAGGCAGTGTGCACTCAGTTCACTGACACCAAAACCCCCTCCTAAACACAAGGTGAACATCCCAAAATGGTTTCATTACATCCCCATGCAGAAGAACATTTCCAGGTGCAGAGACTGCTTACTGAAGTCAATGCTACCCAGCAGATGAAGAAAAAACATTAAGAAAAAACACCCAAGTATTCTATTTTTCTGTAAATTCTCGAGCTCATTTTACGTGAACAGTTGCAGGTGTATTTGCAGAGAGGCAGCAGTTCACTATAGTGGGTATCCCAGCTACCACAGGGGATTGGTTTTCTCCCATTTTAGTGAGCCAAAAAGCAGGCTCAGCACCAGAGCCAGTGGAAGGAAGAGGGCAGGACTGAGCTCACATGGGCGCCTGCCATAATATCCAGCTGGTGAATCAGCTCATGCCATCTCCAAAACCTCTCCTTGGCTGTTACCAACCTCTTCTTAGGCATGTAATTTTAAAAGAGCTATAGACTGAACCTGGCATAGCTGTGAGAGTGGCAAAATCAGGGGGTTTCACATCAACAGGAATTGTTTTTTGCATCAGTGGAGAAACATGAAGTGTATGGAGTCACGGAAGGATGCTGGTAACAGTCTCTTCTACCACGTGCCTATAGTATTTACGTCCTTGTAACAGAAAGAAACAAAACCCTAAAAACAAATTCCACCCCCCCCCCCAAAATGTAAAGGCTGCTGCTCCTTTTCCTCCTCACTCAGAACCACCAAGTTCTTGGCATAACCTAACTGCTTTTGAGGGCTTCACAAGCCTGGCCAACAGCCACATCCCAGGCAGTCTCTAGAGCCAGGGCTTTTGCTCCTAGATCAGAAAAAGTGGCTATGGCTGGGACATGATTAATGAAGGGAGGGCACTTCACAGATGCTCCACCAGCCTGTGACCACGTGAAGCCACATGCACACCCAGTTAGCAGTGCAAATCAGGAGGAGACCATTACAGTTTGCTCATTAACCCCCAAGAGTTGGTAAACTTGCAGCAGTCTGAGGCACTCGCTGTAATACAACTCACTGTTTGTATTACAGAGTATTTTAGGAAAACAAGGTGGAGGGAAGAATGATTTATCATGTCCCACCCTAGCATTTTTCATCCTAAAAGTCAAGTCCTTCCTGCAAGCTCCAACCAAAAGATGTTTGAAGGAGAAAGACAAGCACGAAAAGATTGCCCAGTAGATTGGGAACTCCAACCTATGCTCTGCCCAAAGACAAATCTCTTGGTAATGCATAAAGTGCAACATAAAAATGCTTCCAAGAACTACTGACTCTTGTAATAGTTCCACAAGAAAGGGTACTTTTAAAAATGTAAGCCTAGATATTCCACTGAAGGTATCATCATACAAATTTTCCTCCCTTGCATCCATCCAGGACTCTTCACCCACGCTCGGTATGGATCTGCCAACTAACCTGAACCAACACCCATGAGACCAAGGGGCTGTATTTTTACAGCTCAAGTTCGCACAGAAGATGCAGGTCATGACTATGCTATATTGTCTTCACAAAATTATTCCAAATGAGGATCACAAGCAGGGATGCTATTATTTAAAACAGTGCTGACATGCCTTACAATGAACCTGTTCTTCTAATCCTTTTTGTTTTGAAGACAAAAAGCAAAATTTTAAGTAAATATCCCACAATCTGACATTTTAAGCACCTAATGTCACCTTGGACCATTTTCAAAGTAAGATTTAATAACCTTATGCTCCATCTGCACCAGCTGACATAGTTTATATTAAGAGAAAAAAAACTTTTAAATGATTCCTAATAAGGAGTGGGAGGAGATGCTCTCCTAATAAATGCAAGACTGTTGCAGACAGAAGACCAAAGGAACAAACTGTAAGGTAAATATTAACTAGCCTTTTCATAAAATTCAGGACAGGAACATTCCCCATTGTAGTAAGTGATAGTACCAAGAAAAATTATTTTATTTCATGCTGTCAAAATCACCTCTAATATGGAAGACAGCATTCCATACATCTTCCTTTTCGCAAAAGATGCCTTACAATAAATTAAAGAGTGTCATTCTCAAGAGATACTGAGTTGCCTCACGTGGAACAATTGAAAGGTCACAGAAAAAACAAGTCTATCAAGAATGACCGTTTCAGCCCTGAACCACTTCCAGCTCAGACAATGGCTACACTCCCTCTGAGATGCAATCAGGTTCCTTGGGTAGGAGGAACATCCACCTGATCCCTCAGTGACGTTCCAAGACTGCAGGTCGCCCAATAATTAGCTGACTCATTAAGAAAGCCTAGTCTTTTTTTCTTCCCCTCCCCTTCTTCCATTTCAGAACATCTGTGCAAGACCCCAGCACAAACTGCCCCTATCTGGCAGTTACAACTTTAGCTGGGTGCAAGACCAGAGGAGCAGTAACCCCTGTGCTCTCCCTCCAGCACAGGGCACTGCAGGGTGGGATACCCATTGCTGATCCGAGATCCCAAACATTGCTGTGTCATGGGATGTGCATGAGGGAAAATCCAACTTGCAGATCCAATGCAGAGGGATATAAAGCAAGGGACAGCACTTCATGCCTCCTGCTCTCTCACAACTGCGGATTCTGGCTTCAAAGCTGTTTTACAGAAATGCTGGCTCCCAGGCTAAGCTTGCAAAGATAAGCTGTGCCCCTTCATGTGCAGGAGGAAATGGATTTTTGTTTTGCTTGTTGGCTTGCTTTTTTTAAATAGACTCTCATTTAAATCAATAATCTCTACTCATCAACTTCAACTACCAAAAGAAAAGTCAAGATCTGTGCATCAAAATGAAAGACAGGTTCCCACACCTGGGGGCAGGAAGGGTCCTTCCTGATAGTTTTGTTAAGTGAAGCGCATCAATCAGCCCAGGGAGGACCAATGTTAGCACCCCAACATGGTACCCGGCCATGCTGCAAGAGCAACTGCAGATCCTTCAGCTCTCTTTCTTCAGCAGGTAAGAAATTTCACCCTCAATGGGGCTCTCCTGCCCCTCTGCACAAGCTGGGAAGGAGGTACAGATGGACCACCACCCCACCAGAAGCAGAGCCACACCGGTCCAAGCTACATCTGTCTCATCTTCTCTGCTTCTCAAGGGTTTTGACAGATGCAGAAGGGCACATAATTCATTGCAGGTCGTGTGGTGCTGTGGAATGAGGCAGTGGAAGAGGCCGTGAGAGGGTGCCTCGCACAACTCACCACATCTAGTTTTAGGAGGAGTGAGTGTCAGCACATGCTTTTTGTAACACCCCTCTAAAAACCCACCAGGGAGACCATTGCCTTATCCTCCAGGACTCCAGCATGTACAGCCTCACGCTTCACCCCTGCCTTTTGTTCTGCTCTTCCAATTCATTTTGGTCTTACATGCACACAGGGGAAACCATGTCTTAGGACAGCCATGCTTGAGGGTTGGGTCTGTATCTCGACCCAGCTCCAACTAGTTACCAACACGGCTGGACCTCTCGCAGCCTTTCACCAGTCAAAAGTGTGAAGAAGTGTCTCATCCCACCAAAAGCACCAGTGACCTGATGGACAGACTCGTCACAGAGAGGATGCTTCACCCAGTTCAACAGGCAGAACACACAGCAGTGGAGAAAGCACTTCCCTGACAGCAGCCCTGGGAATGTGCTTGGGCTTCCATTGGCCCACCCTTCCTTTCAGGACATTTTTTCAAGCATAATTGGGCAGAAGCATTATTATCCTCACTGCAAGACAAACCTCCAGAAGCCTTTGCTGGTACAGATCTGTCAGCAAAGTCCTGCTGGCAACACCATAGGCTGAAGGAGATAGCAGGAGACATGAGCTCTGTGCTGCTAATCTTGCTGCTGGGGGGGTTCGGCTCTGTCTTATGGGGGTAGAGTCTCCCATGACGTACACTGATATAAAACAGCATTACGTGATGGGTGTAGAATAGCCAAGTTTGTGTTTTTCTTGGTAATCCCTTAACAACTGAACCAGGAGACGCCCATAGCAGACACAGATGTTTGTTACCTGGTTGCCAACATACAGGGGTAACACAGCACTGGTTCTCCTCCCCATTTAAAGGAATCAGAGGGGTTCCTGTTTGCCACTAGTACTTCTTCCATTCCCAAGATCAAATTTAATTGGAAAAAAAAAGTCCACTTACAATAGTTTGAGCTACTGAACCATTTAAATATGTACCTCCACACCCGCAGCAGCAATCTCCTCAGGACAAGGGGACAAGGCTGCCTGGGTCTGCACATTCAATAGCTGGACCGAAATGTCACATCGCCTCTTACAAATGCAGAAGAAAGGCAGCTGGAAACCCACAATAGTCCTCCACAACTTCTGAAAAGCCATTGGTGACTCTGCAGTTGCTACAGGAGTGCAAGAGGCAACCACTAGCCATGACAAAGACCCAAATGGGAGATTAGAGATTATTCTGTTCAACTGCACAGAAAAGCCATTCTTGCATGAACACTGCTAGGGGAGAGCCCTCCCAACCAGCTAACTTCTCCTCTTCCAAGAGAAACAAAAGACACTTGTTATATCTGGTGGGGATGCAACCATTTTGGAGTTCTGCGTATACCCAGCGAAGCGTGTAGCAGGGGCACACGAACTATGCAGTTATTATGGTCCCATCCACTGGAGAGGAGAAGCTCCAGATAAGCCTGATTGGGAGACTAATTAGTACACTTTTTTTTAAATTCTTTAATTCTCTTAATTCCTTACAAAACAGACATTTGGTATTTGCCCATCTGCTGGAAACTGGCGCTCACCCAGGTTTCCATCCCACTGTTCACACCCAAGTAGGCACCATTTCACCTCCCATGGCGCCAGCAGGCTCAAACAAGAGCCTCTTTCTTTCCTCGGGTCCCATGTGCAGGCACGTGGCAGCAAGGAAACCATTAGCTCTCCCACCAGCCCAGGTCTAGCCCCAAAGAACTGCAGAAGCTCTCACAGCTATGAGATGGAGTTGCCGCTCCGTCTCCAGAGCTGCTCAGCTGCATCCTGACGCACAGCCCAGTGCCAGGCTCCCTCGCTGGGCACCGCTGCAGGATTCCTGGGAAATTTTGCTGCAAACTCACTTCTTGCCTTGGCCAAAATGAACTGCAGCTCCCCACACTCAGCCTGGTCACTGTGAACCATCCCAGCGTCCCAGAGCAGGGCTCAGTCTGAAGCTTGCAGTCACTTTTCGCTACCTTTTATTTATGATTTTTAGTCTACAGCATTAATTACTAGCTTACAATAAAAGGAAAAAAATCACTAAGCCAGCTACAAAAATAATCCTCCAGCTCATTTTTAGTTCTTTATCTTAGACCTATTCTTTAAGCCTTCAGGATCTAGGCTGTCACCATGAAGGCTAAAAACAGGCTTTAGAGTCATACAAATGCTGAAATTCTCACAAGACTATACCACTCTGGGAGCAAAGGAGCTGTGCTAAAATTATAAAAGTGGCTAACAGAGAGCTAATTAGATGCTATTAAAAAAAAAAAAAAACAGAACACACTAGCCCCTTACTCTTCAAAGATAAAATCAAGCAACTTGAGGTATCTACTTATCAACTGACTTATCAATTTGCTTTCATCAACCCCCCACCCCATGACCGCAGCCTCCTGAAATCCCTCTATTAAACTGGATTTGCAGTTCTCCCTGTTAAACCAGCCGTGCTGTACTGCCACTGCTTCAACTCCAAGAAGGTAGAGATGTGCCAGCCACTGGAGTTGGGATGGTGGGGTTGGTCCTCTGAAGGCACCTGTGGGACAAAGACTCAGGAGAAGACCTCAGTGCTGGTGAAGTCTGATCACTGCAGCACTGGGCCAACGCACCTCCAGCCCCACAAACGCCAAATTGATTTGCTGGTCCAATGAGGCTAAAAGGGGACATTTCTGAGCCTGCTCCTCCCCTCCATGCTCCCCTGGACCAGCTCAACTCATCAACCCAAAGGAAACCCCACACTGCTCTTGCTGGGAGTGTTTTTTGCAGGTAAAGCAAACCAGCCCAAAGCCAGTTGAGAAGCAGTGAGGGGGTAAGGGGCAAGAAGGAAAACCTCTTTTTTTTAATGAGCGTAAACAAATCACCCTTTGCACAGCTGACATATTTCAAGATTAATATTAGGCTCCTTTTAAAGCTGAATTCTCGGCGGCTGCCTCCTCCTCCGAGAAGCGGCCGAGAGCCCAGTGGTAATGACTTTCCCTGTGCACTGTCACACTTGGCTTGAGGTCTGAGCATCCCCGCAGAGCCCAGGAGAAGCCCCACGTGCTCCAGGGCTGGCACATGGCTCCGCAAAGGCAAGCGAGGTGAAGATTTCAAAACATCTCTGGGAACAGCACTGCAGAGATATTTTGGCAGATTAGGCTCTGTCTTCCTGTTACTTTTTTTAAAGCTCCCACTTATTAAGGGCACATGTTCAATATTCCGTAAATAATAACAGAAAGTGTTTGCCATTAAACCAAAGCCCATGGAATAATTTGACTCATTTTGGCTGGCAAATCCAAATAATGCCTGCCCCACTGTTACAGGCAGCTTTAATGTACAGCTCAGTGAAGTCAATGGGCACAAGCTCAGGACCTTCTTGAGGTGAAAGAAAATATTATTATTAGGAAAGATTTCATAACAGCGTAGGATTAGGCTTCATCCAAACATAGATGTTGCGCTGGTTTAACTAAATCCAGCATGGAAAAGTTGTATTGCATCACCTACAGCCCAGGACTCATTTTTCTGCTATCCAAGAGCAAATCCCTTTTCTGCTGAGGCAAAGATTCCCATCAAGGACTGGGCTCCATCTCTGCCTACCCCATCTCATGGGTTTGCGAAAGGATGTTTTGCTGTCTCGTACTTGCAGAGCACTCCCTACTGTGCACCACAGTTTTAATCCTCCTCACCAAAACCAAGTCAGTCCTACCAAATGTCCATTTCCACCACTCTGCTCTCGCCTACATCGCCTCCATGCTTTGTGAAGATTATTGCAGCCACATCAAGAAGAAAAAAACAGAAACGCAAAAAACAAGACCCCTGAAAACACATCTGGCTCCTGTATAACCCTCTCTGTGTTTGCAAAATAAATAGAGAGCCTAACAGTGGCAAGGAGCTGCAGGGAACCAGCTGTTTGCTCTTCACCCTGGAGCTGCCACCCACCAACCCAGCACCATGCACAAACAGGCTCCAGCTCAGCTGGGTGGATGGATGACCTCCCCAGGTTGGCATCCCCATCATTTTGAAGCCTGAATGTGCACACAAAACCAACTAACCATCCTGCAATCCAAAGAGGAGATTTTTTAATTTTTATTCCAAGACTGACAGGGTACTGCACCTCTTATCACTCATTTATTGGTACAAATATTTTTATTTTAGGCATGTCCAGGCTCTTAAATGCTTAAGGTCCAGGTTTTCTGAAGAGCCTGCATGCTGCAAGAAAAATAAGGAAAATCAAGATTATTTTATCACTACATTAGCATCTAAAGGCATCAAAAGAATTCCTAGCCACATACCACTCCCTTGCTGTATGTGCAGTCAAATGCTGTATTTACATACAAGGCCTGCTCCTGGAGTCTCAGAACTTAGTCAGAGAATCACAGAATGGTTTGGGTTGGAAGGGACCTTTAAAGGTCTTCTAGTCCAACCCCCCTCCAATGAGCAGGGACATCTTCAACTAGATCAGGTTGCTCAGAGCCGGGTCCAACCTGACCTTGAGTGTTTCCAGTCCAAAAAGTCCCTTTTCTTTTGCAGGGATGGTGCTGCCCTGGAAGGTGCAGGGTCCACTCCGCCAACACATCTCACAGTTAGGCATTTCTGCCCACTTTGCTCTTTGCGGCAGCCCCGTTACTGGAAGCACTGCCTCTGCTGCCATGCCAAGACAGCCATGCAGGTGAGTGCTCTTTGATTTGCTCCAGAAGGAGGAAAAAAAAGAAGACGAAAAAAGAGTAGGTAGGGTCAGAGGAAGCTGTTTAAACATCGATCTGAGCTCACTGGACCAGGAGGAAAAATGCCTGGAGCCTGTACCACTGCTCCTGCAGCACTGACCGTCTGCCACTTCCACAGCTCCCCTGCCCCAGGCTCAGCTAAAGCCTCCACAGGGGCTTCTCCCACCAGCACGTCTACCAAACCCACCAGTAAAGCCAGGGATGTCTCACCTCCTGCGAAAATACACTAACTCCAAAAGCAGATCCATCTGTCACCACTGGCCTGAAGCACCCAAGCTGTGCCTGATGCAAAGCTGGCTGCCTGTGCTCCCAGCTCTCCTTCCAAGAGCTGCTAAAGAAGATGATAAGCCTTTCTTAAGCATCTGACTTTGCCAGGAGCAAGCAGTCCCATGAATTTCAATGGAGTCAGGATCTCTCTCTCAAGGTTGCAATCTGCTCCAGGGACAGGGTAGGGGAACAGAAGATCTGTTTTCATGTAGATTCCCACCTTTTATCACAAAGAATAGACGGAGATTATTGCAGCTGATACTGTCTTTCCTTAAGTGAAGCAATATTAGCCCCAATCCGTAAGTCCTCAGGGCTATTTGGCTGAAATATGTGAAGTAACTTCCTTCTGAAGACAGCTCATCAAGATGCTCTTTCTCCCAATCTCCTTCCTAGGCTGAACTCATTTCTCCTGGGGATGATGCTGGAGCAAAAGCCAGTGGCCTTTCCAGATCGCTTTTACCATTTACTTAAGATAGCAAATGCAAAGCTGATACGGTACATAATCAGACTGCGGGATACGTTTGGTGAAGGAAGCTCCCAAGGTTAAAGAAAAAGAAAAGAAGGAAGGAGGGGACACTTAAGCACATCAAGAATATCATAGTAAGTGGCATACTACCAACTGGACTTCATGATTCAGGGCTAACAAACAGCAAAAAAAGAATTTAAAAAACAGAATTTATTACAGGAGATTAAACTTAATCAGTTTTTTCTCAAGAAGATGATGCCTCCTGGCCTCCTCTGACCCATCTGACGCTGCTTATTTGGGAGCCAGGCTATCGGATTAGACACATTTGTGGCTGATGCAGCCCAGCAAACCCAACGCTGCAGCACCCTTGGCTGCCACGGTGTGTTCCTGCAGCCGACACGGCACACACGGTCCCAGTACGGCCCCTGATCCCGGAGCCGACGGAGGCGGGTGGCAGCTGCGGCGTGATGCAGCAAGGCTATAAAAAGCTGAGGACGCAGCCGGGAAAGCGGCAGCCAACCTGTGCCGGCAGCGTGCTGGCATCACCTTTCACCTACATCTGCCAAGCCGCTTTCCCAATAAAAGATTATCTTGGCAAAACAAGCTCTGTCACAGCTGCTTGTTCCAACAGGTCCCGGGATCAGAGTTATGTCCTCATAGGACATGGCAAGCTAAGGGCGGAGAGGAAGACACCCCGTGCCCAAAGCCTCCCCCAGGTCAGGGGGATCTGAACAGCCTTTCGCAGGAAAAGGGAGCCCATTCCCAAGCCCATTCCCATTCCCGGCGCCTCCTGCCAGGGCTCGGCCCCCCTCCATCCCTCCCAGAGCTGCCCCTATGCTGCAGGATAAGTAAAAGCCCCAGCAGCTTCAAGCAGAAGACTGATGCCCCCTTCCCAAAAGGGCCACAAGAGAAAGCATGGCAAGAACATCACTGGAGATGCACGTGGAAAAGCCCTGATAGATTTTCCAGCTCCATCCCCCTGGCTCTCTGGCCCAGCAGCAAAACACAATAGACTCAAGACCTGAGAGCCAGCAAGAGATGTAGGAGACCCAGCTTAGGAGGCTCACAGAGGAAAAACATACCACAAGTGCATCAGTCCCACAGAAACATGCCAGAAACTACCATCAAGAGGATATTTAGTTCCTCATCTGATGTTGGTTCCATCAAAAGACTCTCACTGCCTCCTGTGCTGGACCAGGCTGTTCATGCCTGGTCATAACTCGGCTGCGCTCTCCTCCACATCCTCCCCAGTGTCCACTGGCTCTGGTGCCCAGCTCCTCCGGATCCCGCACGCAGCATCCTGGGCATTGTGGGCACGGCAAGGGTGATTCCAGCTAGGCAGAGAAGTCCACCTCTTTCCAGGTAAACCAATGTCCTCCCAAGGATGGACTTCTGAGCTATCAGAAGTTATGTTAGGTGTTAGTTCACATAGATGGCAAATTTTATTTATTTATTTATTTATTTTAGTCTATCTTTTAGAAGTCTTTCTATCCCACTTGCAAGTCATCCACATGCTGTCACTATATACACATCACCATTTCCCCCCCCAAAAAAAATAATTTACCAAGTCTTTTCCTGATAGGTAAACTGATATACCAAAGGAAAAGAGCCTCATACAATACAGCAAAAGGGCTGCAAACAGAAGACTGGCAGAAGAGTCAAGACACCTTAGAAACATCCTTTCAGGAAGAGTGTGGAAAGATCCTGCTAGATATCACCATTTTTTCCTGCCTCAAAAGCAGCATGGATTAACAAAGCCGATAAAAATGACCTGGAAATCTATATTGGAGTGCCTTGGCCTTGATTTTGATCTTGAAATAACCTGGCCCAAGCTCAAGAATCATTTTTAATTATTTTTTTTTTTAGAACGCGTTACTTTCAAACCTCCAGATCTGTCCTTTATATAGTTCAACACGTTAGCCGCCTTTTTCCATTTTTTTCCATGAGGCTGAAAATACAATCTGTGAAGTCACATTTATCAAGAGAGACTTGTCCATCACCGCTATCTCAGTAAGTACTTTTCCAAGGAAAGCGGTGTTCATTTCACAGCAGATGTGGGCTTTCCCATCACCTACCACCAGGAAATGCATCATGTCGATATCCAGACATGCCAAAGCCAGCCTGCTCTTTCCACACCTACACCAAAGTTCTGGCCTTGAGTTGACAAAGCCCAGTTTAGCTGGCAACTGTTATTCTCACCAACACAAGCCAAATCTGTGTAAGAACTCACTCTCCTAGGGCAGTATTTTCTCACAGCTGCCAACCTTGTTCCACCTGGCTACAGCTGGATGCAAAGCGCTTGCTGCAAGCAAGACTAAGTATGTGCAGCACCTTCGAGCACGTTTTTACTTAATTTGAGGAGGTCTGCGCACTCTCAGCCAGGTCTGGGAACACACACAGCTGCTCGATGGTTTCCTATGCAGTTCGTGTACCTGCACCACCACTAATCAGGACACAAAAATGAGGGAAATTGCTGGGTTTTGTTGAATCAACAGTCACGTTGGCAGAGGTCTGCATGAATGCACCCAAGCCAGAATGACGACATCCTATCTTCTTGTCTTCTCCTGAACGTTCACAACAGCATAAAGGCATTGAAGACTGCACGTGGGACTGGGAGAGATGGTGGGAGCTCATTCTCCGACCTAACACAGTGTAACAGAACAGTGTAAATAGCCCCACTTGTGGGACACCCGGGGATGAGAGACCTTGTGATCCTCCTTGAGGAGCCTTTACCTTCACCACTTCCTGCCACCATCCTCCTCCTCCTCTTTCTCCTCCTCCTCCTCTGTGTGCCCCCCCAGAAAGGGACCTCTGTTAAATTGTCTTCTAAATCCAAACCCTCAAGCATCCCCATGGACATGCATAACCCAGAAGCCTGCAGCAGTTACTGTGTATTCTTCTAAGCGGTTCAGTTGCATCAATGAAGTCCTATTCATTAGGATGCCCTGAAGCACATTAAAGATCACAGCCCTGCATATCTAAAGAGACCAGGAATAACTCTGAAGAATGTGAACCCTCCAGAAACCATGTGATGAGCGTTCCAGTGAAAGGGATGGCTCTTAAGCATAGTGACACAGGAATCGCCAGATGGGATCAGAACCAACCACCACTCTTGCTCAGCATCCGGGCTCCAACCTCAGATGTTTTGAAGAGCAGACCCACGCAGCTGCAGGCGTGAGAGGACGCTCCCGCCAGCACCCACCACCAGCTCGCACAAACGACTTGCTGCACTCTCCAGCGTAATTATATCAACAGTTTAAACTAATTCCTCAGCTGCTACCAGTCGCAGCTGAGGAGCTGACACAGTTCCCCTTCTGCCACCCATGGCAAGCGTAGCAGCCTCCAGGAAGCAGAGCAGACAGCTGACAGAGGTGACAACATCCACCACGGTGGCTGCATCGCTGGGAGACCACCTGCCACAACCCCTGGAGGTACATTTAACCACAGGGTCACTGCTTAAACAACCATGTACTTTCACGTATATGCTTTTTATATTAGGTATCTTTCTTTCTGTGTTTTTGCCCCATCAGACCTAGTCTGAACCTCACTGAGGTGTATCTTCATGTCTGGCAGTCAAGGAGGGTGCTGACTCCCTCGCCCAGGTGACTCGAAGCGAGGACAGCTCAGGCATTTGCCACCCACCACTGTCCACTTCGCTCCTCCTCCTACAGGAGAGCACCGAGCACCACCAGCAACCCATTTCAGCAATTCCCTGACAGATTACAAGGCACGACAATGCTTCCACGTGTCCCCAGACAAACTCCAGAAGTGGTGTGTAAGCCTGCAAGTGCTTCAGCCACCCCAGCCAAAACTCCTGCAAGCCAAAACCTTGCACATTACATCACCGTGGTTATGTGGCATCCTGAGCTCAACTCCCCGGTTTGGTGGCTCAGGTAGTGGCTCTACAGGGACGAGTTCCTGTGACCATCTTGTACTGTGGCCCTGAGCCACCCAGCGCCCTGGGAAGCGGTGAGCGCAAGCAGGTTCTGCCCTCCAGTAAACGGGGGTATGTTCAGTTTCAGGGAGCCACCGAGGCAAGGCACCATGTCTTGAGAATGGTCCTTCCCACTGCCAAGACTGAGAAATAATAAAAGCTGGATGAGGAAATGAGGGGAAAAAATAAAACAAACACCCACAACATCACATTGTGGCTCATTTATTGTTTCAAACAGCTGCAGAAATTCTCCTTTTGTTTTTTGTTGGCTTTTCTCTTTTTTCTTCCCTTCCCTTCCAAACAAATGAAACGAAGCATGGAAAGCAAGGAAGGGCCCTGTCAGCATCTGTTCTGCACTGACTGTTCATTCTAAGCACCAGTCAGGGAGAAGGACCTCAAATTACAACCACTACAAGTACAACTGGACAGATAAACCCCTCCCAGAGATAAACCCGTTGTTTACAGCAGAGGTCACACCTACTTCAAACTGCACTGCTACAAAAAGCATCTTTGTCCATCTACAGCAGGGCTTGTCCTGATTCCATTGCATGAGTAGCTGAAGTTGCAATAATCCCTCAGCGCAGAGGAGGACCTCTTGAATGCCAGGTGAACCGTGGCACTGCCTAAAAGCTCTGGTCTTTCACTTCAGCTTCTGTGACCCCCATTTTAAAAGATGCAAATAGTTTAAACAAAGAACTGAAGCACCTGAAGTCTGCAGAAAATTGGAACTGGAAATTTCATCTTAGCAGTAGAAAGTCTATTATGAACAAAACCATCACAGAATTACAACTGTATCATCTTAGTCATCACTGCCACAATTATAACCAAAACTAAATATGCCATCGTATTACATGTACTTTTTATATCCCATATTGCCAAACAATCCTGGTAAATAAGACCCAATCATGAAAAATAAAGTTTTTGTTGTTGCTTCTTCTAAGCACTGCACTTCTCCACAGCAATCCCAAGCTTGGGGCTTGGTGCCAGAGCTGGACAAAGGTC
Source organism: Elanus axillaris (assembly GCA_026212715.1). Taxonomy (NCBI): domain Eukaryota; kingdom Metazoa; phylum Chordata; class Aves; order Accipitriformes; family Accipitridae; genus Elanus; species Elanus axillaris. The sequence continues at coordinate 42,631,398 of JANZLQ010000029.1, read as the reverse complement.
AGGTTTAGTTAAGGCTGGTCCCACTAGAAATTTCACCTCTCTCTGAAGGTCAGTGCAGGTGAGCTGGGGACATCAGCATGGCAGCGCTTAAAGGGCAATGTGACTCTGGAGAATGCCAGAGAGCAAAGTATTTCTGGTAGATCTAAAGAAGATGTAAGGCTACACCAGTATCAACAGGTTACCCCGCCTCTGAGATGCTACGTCCCACCTGAGAGCTTACATTCAAGAGGGATGCTTTTGAACAGAGCTTGGCAGAAGATCAAGCTGCCAGGAACAGGAGGGGAATGACAAGCCCCTCTTAGACAACAGGACCGGGAGAGCTACCTATGTTGGACCTGCATGGCTCAGAGCATAGAGACTGCTGTCTGCATCACGCAAAGAGTGATACAAGCTAAAGGACAACACTGGCACAAGAACAAATGAGTATCAGCTGGCTATGAATGACTTCAGGCTGCAGCAAGAAGGTCCCTTGCCATGCCCAGCTCTGGATGCCTTCCAGCAGTCACAGGGCAGGCAGCCCAATCAGTCTTAAGATGCAGCTTGATAAATTTATTCATGAGATTATACCCCTTGGCTGCTCATGAGGGTAAGGAAGTGACCTTCGTGATCCCAGCAGCATTACGCACTCCTGTATTCCTCCTCTCATTAGCAGCATTTCTTAATTGGTTGCTGCTTATCCTATACCACCTAGACGCCACAACTCTTACAACCATCCTTTCTGATGGGAACTCATTCTGAACATGTAACAGGATGCTCTGCAAATCCAGAGGTTTAATTAAAAGCCTACTGCAGAGAAAAGAAGTATTATTTATCCCATATTACAGGTGCAGCAATGAGGACAGGAGGAATCTGCTTCCACACCACAGGGAACCACTTCTCAGCATTGGGCTACGTATCACCAACATGACTTACAGATCAAGCCCAAACTACCAGCAAGGACCACACTATGACAGAGAGTGCCATGTATCATAGGGATTACCCCACTCCTCCAAGGACAAGAACTCCCAAACCTTTCAACTGAGTTTGCCTGATTTTTGTTACCCTTGGCCCGCACTTAAATGAACAAGCAAGGCTTCACCACCCTTGTCTTCCACTGAAAGCTCTTCACGTGTACATGCTACGATAAATCCCACATAATCTCCTCTATCTAACTCCATTTTAAGAGAGGAGTTGTCCCTACTGCTTCCCAGTGTGTCTCCATCCCACTGCCCAGCAGCCCCCCTGCTGCAGCAGACACTCTGGTTTCTTATCCCCCAAATACTTCCATCACTTTTTTGGGATGTCTTTGGAGATTACTGCTCAGTGTTCTTCTAAGCCATTTGTTTTCAAAGGCACTCAGATACTTTGCCTGTACCTTTGATAGGTTTCCAGCTTTCAGATCCATATGTTTAGATAAAAATTACTTTCAAGTCCAAGATTCATAGTTTAGCCTTTCAGTGGCAGATTTTCAATGACCAAATCTCACTTAAGCCAGTAAATGTGGCTGCTGCCTTGCCAACGCGTGACACCATTTCCTTCTGGACATCCCCAGTGGCTCCGATACAACTACTAGGATACACGAACTCAAATGGATTCATTTCTTGTATTCCACTGCCTTCTAACGTAAGGTTTGTCTCGGGAGCTGAGAGGGTTTTCATGAGACTGGTGGGTTTGTACCAAGCAGGACACCCCCACCTCCCTGTGAGGCTGGGAGGTCTCTCCTTGCACACTTGCTGAGTAGGCTCAACAGCACACACGGAACTTGGGAAACCCTTCAAACTCTCAGCCAAGCGAACAGGAAAGCCCGGCTGTATACAGGCATGGCTGCAGCATGGGCTTTACCTAAGCTGAAACACATCTCCTTGCCACTGAGGACAACAGGAACAACCTGAGCACAGGCTCTCCAGCCTCCATAAAGCTTGGGGGCAACCAGCTGGGGACAAATCTGAAGGCACCTGTGCACAATAAACCACAGGGTACCTCCCCCTAAAATGCCCCAGCTGCAGCTGCTCAGGAATAACTAACCAGGAGTTTTGCTTTTAACCCAGATTAAGGTAGCACCCAGGTTTCCTCTGGAATAGAACAAGCCTGCCTGAGTTTAGACAGGTCTTGCTGCACACGGCCGGGCTGTCCCAGGCGCTGGCAGCCAGGTGTCAGTCTCTTGGAGGAGTTCCACCTTCAGCCCAAAGCCTCCCCACCCTTCAAGACAAGACACTACAGCCACCGACAGCCCCAAGCTGCTGAGGATTACTTAACGTTTGGACAACCATTCGCAAGCAAGGAGCCCTGTGAAAGCATGGGGAATTATGCAAATACAAAGCAAAGAGGAAACGTCAGCGTCTTATACAAGTTTGCCCTCATTCTATCAAAGCCTCACAGTGGTAATGGGTTCCCCCCCGCTTCCCTGGTTAAGCTGCTGGGATCATGTCACCTGCTTTAACGCACTTGTCTTTAGGCTCTTCTGCATGCCAGGACTGCATCAATTTAATTGGTATCTCTATTTTATTTAGATTTAGTATAAGGGGAGGGGATGTTTGCAAAGGGAATCCACTTCTCATTTCAGACCCTTGGCCAGGCTGAGCTGGATGGATATTTATTTAAAACACTACCACCCTCCCTGGCTGCTCGTATGCCAGGGGTTGCTGTCATCATAGCGTCACAGGTCACATCTCTTCAGCAGGCAAGGCTGGACTAAGCAGGCTGGCTGAGGCAGTGAGTGACTGTAGGCAGCAATCAGGCAGGGTGGGGGGGGG
>JANZLQ010000029.1:42607135-42618639 GCA_026212715.1 Elanus axillaris | reverse complement strand
GCGCGGGTTTTTTTTTTGGGGGGGGGGGGGGGGGAAACAGCTGTGCAAGCAAAGCCACCCAACCAACTCGCTTGCTGCAAGGCTGATGCAGCCAAGAATAAAACGTCTGCTGTCAAGTGATATCGAGCATGTTCTTAAAGATTGCCAACACCAAAGTGCTTCCTGATTTCAGATCCCTCCGCTTCTCTGATCGGAAACAGTCGAAAAACCCAGCTTTATCATCTACAAGTCAACCACTAAAAGACCCTGCACTTTGCAGGGCTCACTGCCTGCACAGAAGCAGGCAGTGCTGTGCTGGACGTGCCCCCAGTTCCATTTAAAATCCCCCCCCTTGCTCCCAGCACTGCCTGTTCGGTCTCCCTGTGCAGCATTTTCTTAATGGGGTTGGGGATTGCTCAAGTCGAGCCAACACCAATGGATGCACAAACCCACTTGCTCAACTGCTCACGCACCCAAAAGCCCTCTGCCATCAGGACCTGGCAGCCCTCACAGGACCACCACAAACTGGGGCCACATCCCCCCGGAGGGCAGAAACAGGGTTGAAAGCAGGTGGAAAAGCCCTGGGCTCGCAGCAAGCCAGAAGGCTACTAAAATTAGGAGCAGAAAGGTAAGAAAGGTAACAGCACAAATGCAGAGCCTGGGCTTGGAGTCCAGACTGCAGCCGCCAAGGAAGGAGCATCACCAAGCCCAGGGTACAGGGCAGAAGCACTATGGCCATTAACCCCAATTTTAGTCTTAGCCATCAGATCTGAGAAAACACCTGCTCAGCCATGCCAGCTGCAATCCAGAGCAGGGAAGGGAAGCCAAAACTGTCAGGCCGAGACTCATTTCGACAGAAGGGAAATGAGAGCAGCTCTGACTCCCTCATTCCTTTTTTTCAAGAAATAAGGGGCACAGCTGTGGCTGCTCTCAGGCCCTGAACTCTCAGGGTGTGCAGAGATGCTAACAGGGTGCTTGGCCAACCTGCCCTAGCAAGAGAAAGGAGGAGCCACACAGAAGAGAAATTATAAATCAACTTGGAGCAGAAACACGTGGACAAGAAGGTAAAGAATGAAAAGCCAGAATGGGAAGGAAAGGGGAAAGAAGGTAAGAAAAAAAGGGAAATACGCCTATGAAAAAAACCACAGGCATAAAACTCAAACTTGAAGTGGAACAGAAAAAGAGAAGCAGAGGGAAACTGGGAGGAGGAAGTAAAGTTAGAGCTAAACAGGCAATGATGCCTTCACACATATGTTTGTATATATATAAAAACACATATAAATGTTACTTGGACATAGATGCATATATATATATATATATATATATATACACACACACAGGTAGAAAAACTGGGCCATGCTTTTATCTACATTCCCCTGAATAAAAGCAAAGACTTCACCACTGGCCACTGGCTCTGACAGGTCAGCATGACAGTTTTCACCTGCACAGGGATGCTTCTGTACATTTCTTGTACCAAGCTGGCTCCCATGTTTACTACTCTTCAGAGCAAAAAACAACACAGAAGCCATGTAAGAAAATTCACACTACAGCAGCACATATATGGCCATCACTTCTCCATGATGTGCACAGATAGCCACAGATCCCCAGGAAGAATATCAGTGCTACTAGTTATTGGCATTACATATAGCACCACCAAGAGCTTGGGACACCAAATATGTCTGTGCTGGACATTACATAAAAATAGAATAGAAAGGCCAGTCTCTGTCCCAGAGACCAAATGACCTAGGGTAAAACCAAGATATAGATAGAAAGTACAAACAAATAAAGCAGGCTGACCAGAGTGGAGCAAAAGACATTCCAAAGGAGATACCATCATCCCACCATCCATGGCAATCCTGGATGGGCACATCTAACAATCCTGCTTTAGACAGGAAGCCAGGAAGGGGTCAACCACAACAGAGCACAGGCAAAGACCCACCCATTCCCTGTTCTCCGAAATCCCACTTAAACCACTAATGGTGGTTTAAGATGCCCCATTACAGAAACAGCCAGTAGTAAGTAGTAACCCACATCAGAACCACCACATCCACCAAACCATGCAGAGAACAACCCCTAACTAACATGGCCACAATGTCCATCACGATCTTGACTTCACAATTCCTCTGCTGACTGCCGGTTTAAATATCACATTTTGGGACATACAAAACAGATGGGGACCAAGAGTTTTACATGAATTAACTTGGAATCTATGAGCCCAACCACAGGGTGATAAAGGAGGCAATGTAACTTAAAAAAAACAATAATTTAACATTTAAGGCATCTGCTAGGTAAAACAGCTTGCTTTGACCTGTTAATACGACAGGGTGTTACAAACCAGTCTAGTGTCTGCAGAAAATTCCTGGTAATTAACCCTAGTTTGAAAGGGGTGAAGAGAGGAAAGGGAGGGCAGAGTTAAGGATCTGGGCATGTACCTCAATCTTGCTATTTCCTAACTTTTTTTGTATTCTGAAAAGGCTCAAATCACTGCAGGTAACTGGAATTACAGTCAAATGTATTTCCCTCAACACTCAGTTTAAACAGTGCAGTCATCACCAGACTATCTTTTGGGTCCTGTATTAAGCAATGAACTAACATCTGATACATGTTGTTTCTCCTCTTTCCTCCACCCCAGCCGTGGAGGGTCTTGTTTTGTTTGTGTGTTCCTTAACTGTCTCCAAACATTATACAAAATGTTCCTATACATTTAGAAAAAGGACCTTCAGTTGAACATACCTTTGCATGCACTTGGAGCAGAATACAATGAGGTTTGTGGTGGGTGGTTTTTATCTCCTGGGGTTGCCCAGTCCATGTGAAACTGGAACCTTAGAGAGCAGAGCTTCACTCCCCTGCAGAAAGCTCCTATGGTCTTTGGCACAAAGCTTTAAGCAGTCCTTCTGCTACCTGAGGCAATACAGGGCGCACCCTAAAAAGAGAACAAAAGACCTCAAAACTTTGTATTTCCAACAGAAGCCAGCACAGAAAGACAACACAAGCTGCTCATGCAGCAGCAGCGATGAGCTGCAGCTTTCTGGACTGGTTGGAGCTTCCTTCACTTGCAGGCTCCCTATACAGGTATGTCATTGCTGTTGTCAAGCCAAGACACAATGACGGGCCAAGACCAGGACTCTTTCCAAGAAGATGGGGCTGCACCTCCTAATCAGCCAAAGATGACAGAAACACCAGAAGAAGAGCTAGAGAAGAGCTTACCACCAGAAGAAATCCAACAGAGCTCCTAACCCAGAAACTCAACTGACTGGCTGTGGACAAGTACCACCAGCCAGCAGAGCCAGCATGGCAGAGACAGACTCTTCAACCCCTTCTTCATGCTCTTCTGCACTGCTGGAGCTCAGAGCTGTTCCTCACCAGGGAGCCCACAACACCCAACAACCCGGCTCCCTGGCAGCAGCTGGATGCAAAAAGTTTAAACAGAGCTATGGGTCATCTTCACGCTGTGGTCTCCTGAGCCTGGCCCCGTCACCTACTGCAAGGCCGTCTAGGGCTCCGAGTGTGAAGACTGGTGGGAGGAGGCAATCTCATCACTTCTCCTGTGGTACCAGTCACCCCAAAGGGCTCAGACATGACTTCAAGCTCCTTCTTCTGGAGCCACCGTGGCCTGCTGCCATGGAAGGAGGTCAGGGGCCTCTTCGGGCAGACCCACTCTGCCAGCCAAGCCCCCCAACGAAACTGCACCTGCAGGAGCTCAGCCTTAACACTTGCCAGCTCCTAATGGGCATCGAAATCCCTTAATGTCTTCAAACAAAATGTTAATCTCATAGCAGTTACTTCATTGATCTACAGGCTTTGTCACACCTCAGGGAGGCCTCAGACAGATTTAGCCCAGGCTTCAAGACTTTCAAGAGAGCGTGGCTCCCAGGATCCCACATGCCAGCCCTAACCCTGACGGTATCTCATACTTTTATGAGCTTCAGCTGTCTTTCTGCTGCCACAGTGGAGACAACAGCATTCTTACCTGCTCAGCATCCAGATTTTCTAAGCAGAACAAGATACAGGTGTTTGTCACTACGAATATTAGCACTCCTAATATTATTAGAAGGAGGTGAGATGCATCAGCAAGACCAACTGAAAACTCTCCCAGTCATGGTGGATCAGCACAAGTGACTGCAGGTTGTTTAATCCCTCCCATACACTCCTCTTCCATACCACCTTGCTCCATGAGGCAGTGTTAGCAGTTAATTAACAGATGGATGTACAGAACTGAAATTGTAATTTGTCTCACAAAAATTCCCAAGAAAAACACTCACTAAAGCTACTAAAAAAATCCTGCAAACAAACATCTTTGCTAAAAGTCTCTTAGATGATCAAGATTTACAAGGAAGACAGGAACACTGGGTACCAACAATGGTGTACAGGGATTACCACCAGGCAATATAATGTTATGCCAGATGCTAATGGACATCTTGAGTTCTGAACAGGCTACAACCTGTCTCAAAGATAGTTATACCCAAGTTACCACCCAGTAACCTGGGTCTTTAAAATTCTAAAATTACTGCAAACTTCCCTTCCCCTTCTCTTCCTCCTTATGAAGAATGGCCATCGTTGGTGCTATGGAAGATGAAAAGCCAGTACTCACGCTTACCTGTCACACTAAGCTAGGAGCTAAGGAAGGTCTTACTTCCAGACCTTCAACACTTGCACTTGCAACATATAGCTACTTGGTGCAAAGTGTTCAAAAGCTTTTTTCCTGTCTAGCTGTTTTGGCTGCAGCCACCAGACCTCCCCCTCAAAGACAGCAGCCTACGGAAGTCACCACTGCCATCTCCAACCATCTCAAGCAGAAGTGCAGAACCTCAACCATTTCTCTGATGCTCTGAGGTTTCACCTGATGTCAGGGCTCTACCGTCCTATGCTGTGAGCCACTGTACAAAAGGCAACATCTGCTCTGAGGTGTTCACAAATTAAAGAGGCAAGCAGAAGAGTGGAAGAGGAAGGAGAAGAAATGGCTTGCCAAGGGCAGAGCCCCCAAATCCTACCCACGGACAAGCACTGAGAACCCCATCATCTCTCCAAGCCACTTGTAACACACAGGACTGGTGGGTGTTAATACTAACTACCCAAGATAAGGAAAACATTTCAAGATTAGCTTCTCACTGCTTCAGCGTCTTGGACTGCAAAGAGCAGCAGCATCCTTCCCCTCTGAACCTGCTCATCTCAATCGCATTTATTTACTCATCTTGTGCATTCATGAAAGCAGGGCCTCCTTCCATCTTGTTCTACAAATGGAGACTTGAAGCTCAGCTTTTCAATTTTTCCTCAGCTACCACAGAAACAGAGAAGTGCTGGTGGGAAGAACCCTCTGGGGTCCCCAGTCCAACCTCCTGGCTCGTAAACAAGGCTGATTATTTTTCTCTGTAACATCAAACACACACACTTTTTTTGTTAGTATTTTCCTATAATCTAATAGCAGCCTTTTGAAGAAAAATGTAAAGCTTTGCCTACACCCACCCCCAAAAGCAAACCAAGAAGAAACAAAGCCTGATGTGAGATACCTGTAAATCAAGATCCAGCAATTCACATAGCAAACACGATAATCTAAAACCCCCGAGCAGCAGCTCAATTGCCTGTGATGCAGCACGAAGCTCTTGGCCTTTGCTCCCCTCCATGATCATTTCTGGGAAAGTGTATTTCAGACTTTCCAACTCTTATGAAGGAGGAAAAAACATAAACAACCCATTTTTATTTAAATAGGGCTGGAAACATTACTAATTCTTTCCAATGGTGGATGTACAGTGGCTTTTTGCTCCGAATGCTAAATTACAGGTCATTGCACTGATAGGTGTGTCTATCTATTTACAACAGCAGCTGAAGCATAAAAGGGGTTTGGTACACCACATCTAGAAACTGCTATAGCATGACTACATTAATGTATAATAAACTTTGTCTGCAACACAGATAATACAATAATAATAATGATAATGATAGTAATAATGAGGAGGAGGACAATAGCAATAATAATAATAATGGTGTTATCAAGCTTTAATATTAGCAAAGACAGACCCATGCTAGACCTTTTTCCATGCAGAGGAAATGTAATGTAAAGGGTTTAAGCACAGCCTGGGCTTTAGCCATTCCTCCACATCCCACATGCTGAGGCATGAGCCCATGGTTGCCGTTTCCACCACGTAAACCAGCACACAGAACATCATGAGTATGTCAGCGCTGCATCACCGCCGGGGACAGCAGGACCGGATCTGACACCAAGCTGCAAGGACACGGTACCTGGCTGAAAGCTGCCCAGGAAAAGCCACCTTTCCTAAATCTGCACAGGCAGTAACGCTCCAGCCTCTTGCACCACTCGTTCCTTGCACAGCCTGCAAGCCCCTTCCACTGGTGCATTCAGGGCTCACTCCCTGCCTGGGGCAGGGAACTGCACAAGGCAATGCAATGCATTTTATTTTGGCTGGGATTTTGCTCAGCTGGCATTTTCAAGAAGGGATGGTTGCAGTATGATCAAATCTAGGCCTCAAAATACAAAGTGTTAACCAAGAGTCTCAGGTTGCTGCTCTTCAAAAAAAAAAAATACTCCTAAGTTGGATTTTTCTTCTCCTTTCTAAGTTACTGGCAATAGCTCCCCAACCCCAGATGAGATTTATACAGGACCTCACAGGATGCTGCCCCTGCAGCACTGATGAAAAGATCAAAAGTTTTAGTTTTCCTGACTCGGAGGAAAAAAGTGAGGCAAGGAATCTCTTAAATGCATCTGTTGGGATTTCAGGAAAGGCACAAAATGTCCTAAGACCAAAGGCAAGCAGTACCTAAGCGGGCAGTAGAGGAGCTGGCCTGTACCTGCTTCTGGATGACTTTGAACCTGTAGGGTTTGCTACCTTGCAAAAATCCCCTGATGCAGAAGAGCTTCCAGCAGTACTAAAGTGATGCTTTCCTACCAGTGCACGGAATTGGGATGTTGCATCCACACCAAAGGCGTCACTGGCATGACATACCCCTTAACCGGCTCAACTCCACTGGTAAAGCTGAAATGCAGACCACACGTCCAACCAGCAGTTATCCAGGGAAGCCAGGCAGCACAGAAAGGGCATTCAGAGAAAGCCAGGGAGAAGTGGACTGGACTGGATGTACCAGCTGGATGGAGGGAAGATGATGGTGGGTGGTGAGGAGGACTGGACCAGAGTTTTCCACCCTAAGATCCCTCCACTGGCCTGCTTCAGAGCCTGGGGGTTCCCAGCACAACCCGCATTGTGCTGAGGGCCTCCACAAGCTGTTTAATAAACTACATGATGGGATGTTATTTCTCTCCCAGCCACCTCTGCTCTCCATCTGCCCCTAAGGAAGCAGCCTACAGCTCCAGGCACTGCTCTTGCAGTAGAGACCTCCTCTCCCTTTTTGGGGCTTCCTTTAGGCTTCCCTGCCATTCATTCCTACCCCCAGGAGAGGAGCTGGGTCTCTAGCCTGGACAAGCCCCCAGCCTGTAGGTAAGAACCCCGGTGGTATCACCCTCTCCCCTTGGGAAGCTCTCAAAGTCTTGCAGCTCTTGGCCATGCACACGTTTTGGTATTGGGTATTCCTGACAGAGGCACGGAAAAGAGGTGACAAATCTGTCTTCCAAAATACCTCATGGCAATAACACTCTCCCGTGCAAACGCACAGTCCTTGCAGGGCTTTGGGCTGCTATTTCTCTCCAGGATGCTCCGCACGCCTCAGCTCAGCCCACTCTCCTGCAGCACAGGTTGGCTCCTAATCCCCGCAGAACCCAACCTCAGAGCGGGGGGGCATGGTCAAACCTCCCTCTCCCATCAAGGGACTTTGTAACGCAGGAACTTACCCGATAATTGTTACACAGAACTTCTACTGATTTTTCCGACTCAGGTTTTAAGGCAGAAATGACAGAGAATCTGCCCCTTCTCTTGGCAATTTGTTCCAATGGCTGATCAGCCTTGCCATTAAAGTCCTGTGCCATAATTTCCAATTTGAATTATCTGCCAGGCACTGGTTCTAGCTCTGCCTGCCACTGCTGCATTCGAGAGACCTTTACTGCCTGATGTACTATACCAGCAGCAATTCACGGATCATTTTTCCTTCGAGGCGATGGGGGATGCAACCATAGTACCTGCTGACAAATATAAGATATCAGTAGCAGTGAAGATGTGGCAGCACAGGCAACAGGGTGGGACAAACCCACCTGGAAACCCTGGGTGATATTCAACCAGCCCCCGATTTGCAGGATACAGCTCCACATCGATATTCACATCTGGACCCTGAATTCACATAAAGAATGAAACCAACCAGGGATGCCTTAAAAGGCATTTAGATCATATAGGTCCGGATGCTTACAAACCATCCAGACCACTCCATATGCCCGGCCAGTCCCTGCGTTTGTGCCACCCTGCGAACTGCTGTCTTCAGCTGAGTAGCCTGACACAGCAGGTAACCATCTCGCTACTCCTCATCTGTCACCCGTGGAGCACACCACGGGCAAGCCCCATCCTAAACAGCCTCTGGCATTTGCCAGAGATAGAGCGGAGGAAAGACTCAGGAACGCTGCTTTTTCACAACACATTTTTTCGCAAAAAATGCTGTCCTCCATGAAGCTGTACCAACCAACAAGGGAAGCAAACAGCAGGCACTGCATCTCCAGGTATAAATAAACCATGTGCCGACGTACAGTGGTATTGCTTACCAGGGTACTCAGCACTTTGCTACATAAGAAGACGGACCGGCTCAGGAACAGATCCAGCTGTGATGAGGGAGAACATGCCCACACGCAGTGCTAACGGGTCCAGGAGGTAGATTATGTCTTTATTCCGTCCCCACTCTTCATAAATCTCACCAGGAACTACACAGATGTTCAGTACTAAAGCTACCAGTCAGCAAGGAGACAGAAAATAACACACTGCGCTTCAAAATAAGATCTGTATCCCCTTGCTGCAAACAGGCAAAAGCTTCCTGACCAGTGGCTCACAAAGCAGGACCTCAAACCACGCCGCCATCCCCTTGGCCAGCAGTGAGGGGTCGGGGCAACGTGCCCACCACCTCGGCCTCCCCAGCAGTAAATGCACTGAGAAGATCAGCACAGAAGCTCCACTGAGGCTCTGACGGACTCACTTACATTGCTTAACCGATGGGTATACAGCTGCAGTGCATTGCTCCGAGCCACAGTGCACTGCACCACAGGTACCTAACACCAGCCTTCGCTAAATTCATGTATTGGGAGCAAAATACAAATCCCCAGCATTCCTGCAAGCACCAGAAACACCCCCCAGGTCACAAAAACCAGCATTTCCCTCCCCCCCACCGCCCCATGGCCTGCCAGCACTATTGTCTCCTTAGACCAGTGGGGGGAAAAAAAAGAAAAAAATATGGGTTTTTATTACGATGTCATACTTGTAAGCCCTACCTTGCAATTCCTAGTAGAGCCATACCAGCATAATTACAGAAAAAGCCTGAAGAAAGAGGCCTGTTGAAAAACAGTGATACTGTAATAACCCACTGAACATCTTCAGCTGTGAAAGTTAACAAACAAACACAAGATGCACCAATATCTTAAAAGTATACAGATATACAATTATTTTTCCCTAGCCTTGCTCCACAACATCGGCACTATGGGTCGCTTCCCCTGCCAGTAATTCCTCGTATGAAAGAGAAATATATACAGCCAAGAAGCATAAGCCGTCCTTGTAAAGCATTCTGATTAAAAACAGGAAGATACAGTTCGAATCTTGCAAAGAAGTAAGCATCAGCTCCAATTTCAGCAGATAAAGTCCTTAATTAAACCAAAATGTTCACTTTGGTTCAGCAGGGGCACAGAGAGAGAACACCACGACTGCAGAGCTGCACAAACACGCTGTGCCGTCGGGAGACACAGCTCGCCATCCTCTCTGAAAGCTGTTAGCTCCTACCAAAGTTATATTCCAAGCATGCGCGTTCACCCAGGGAGCCAATATTCCATTTTACCAACTAATTGAAACACATAATTCGTTTCTGCAACAGATGGGCCCTTCAACGGCAGCAGGCCTAAACCTTTCGTTATTTTCGTTATTGCTGAATTGCTCTGATGTTGCGTGGACATCAGTGTGCAGACGCAGACGATGTAAAATGCTTCAGGCCTTGCCGAGGCAGAGAACTGGCACTGCTCTCGCTGTCCCCATGCCGTCAGACCGGCACAGCCTCTCTCCCAGGGATGCTAGACCTATAGATGTACAGTGTATTTTACTCCTAACAGGTCCAGAGGCATTCCCATTGGCTGACAAACTGCACCTGTACAACTAATTACCTTAACATAACTTCAAATACACAAAGGCACAGCCAGATCCATCAGAACTGTAACAATGTGAAGCCGGCCATAAGGCACACTCATGACTTAATGTTATGAGAGACAGGAGAGACAGAGAAAAAAAAAAATAAAGTTAGAGGGGCAAGGTATGTACAAGATCACCTGAAACTCCCTGGGGGTGTGAACTGGCATTTATCAGAGATATGCACACCGAGTAGAAAAGTGCATCTGACTGGTCCCATGCTTGGAAAATATACATATTTATTAATTAATTTTAAAATCATAGTAGACAGGAAACGGGATGTTTATGAGACACGACTAGGTATCAGCCCGTATCTTTATTTCTTACAGAGATGTCAACACTTCAGAGCTAGATTTTTTAATATTCTCCTATTTTACAACAACATATGTAAGTGGTCTTACGATAATCCAGACCGGTTGGCACAAACTGACATTAGCGAGACTGTATTTCTGTTCGATGAAGAAATAAATACTCCCATTTCACAGGGCCGTAACGTGTACATAATACCTTGTGCTCTTTGTATTTAGCAATGGCTAACATATTCTAATATACCCCCAGAGAGGCCCTTTTGTTCCAAACCACTGACTTACTTAAAGTGTATTGGTAAAAAGGAACTAGCGTGAGGTTCGCGACTCGCTGTGTCTGACCAGATACGTGGACAGGCGAACATGTCTAAACTTGTCAACGTGAGTGGGATTAAAAAGATCTCGCTGAAGGCCTCCAGCATCCTTCAGATACAGGTATTGGTTCTGCTGGCATTTCCCCGCACGGCATTTTAAGACGCAGCAACCAACAGTTTAATAGATGGAGGCCGAAGTCCTAAAGCACCCTGTCAATGAAAACATTTCGATATTATTTATATATAAAAATAAAACGCGGCCTATTAGAGCTGCACTTGACAAAACCCACAGCATTTTACGGAGAAGGCGGCCTAAAAAAAACCCCTTCCTGCGAAGGGTCCCTGCAGCCTCCAAAGAATCTCCCCTTTCCCTTTCCCCCAGCTCGCCGGGAGGCTGCCCACGCCAGCGACTGCCCACGCCAGCCACGGGCCCACCAGAACCCTTCGGCTCCGCGGAGCAAAGCGTTAATTCACCGCGCAACGCGCGCGCCGGCCCCCGCCGCCGCCCCGCGCAACCTCCGCGCACCGGCCGGCGCCGGCCCCGCGCAACCTCCGCGCACTTGCACGGCCCGGGGAGGGGGGGGTACACAAACAAACACACACACACACACCCCGCCCCGAGGACCCCGCCGCCTACC
>JANZLQ010000029.1:42595111-42606036 GCA_026212715.1 Elanus axillaris | reverse complement strand
GGTGCCCCCCCGCCCCGCCGCCGTCACCGCCCCGCGCCTCGGCGTACCCCAAAACTTAGAAAAAAAAAATTAAAAAAAAAAAAATAAAGCATAAAACCGGGGGGGCGGCCGTGGCGCTCCGCAGGTGCGGGGGGCAGCCGGCGCTGGGGCGCGGAGAGGCTGCGGGGCCCCGTCCCGGGCGGGTTGGCTGGCTCGGACCGGCACACGCCGCGGGAGAACGGGACCAGCCTCGACACAAGCGAGTGGGAGGGTGGGAGCCCTCCCTGCCCGTCTCCGGCTGGTTCTAACCCGACGAGGTGCCTCCGGTCCCGTCTGTCCCGGGCTCCACGAGTTTGCTGGCTGACAGAAATCACAGAGTTCAACAAATGTCCCACCCTCCCTGAGCGCAAGTGCTGAAATGTCATGGACGTCTCCGAAGCAGCACGGGAGAGAAGGATACGAGCATCCCACAGGCAAGTCGGGAAAGTAGCTTTGCGGTCCTCTAAGTACTGGAAGAAACGACATCAAAAATACAGAACAGGCTGCAGACTGGTGAAACAGTAAAACAAAAGCAAATCTCCAGTATTTGGACAAAAAGAGCTTTATCTTCCTTTTTTTTTTTAACAAACTAATTAAAAATGAAATGTATCCTCCTCAATTCCAGGCTGGAACTGAAACAAAGCAGAAGCTTCAATGCCACGTGATTTATTTTTTTTTTTTTCCCCATACTGTTTTTGCTCTATCCAAGAGGGAACCTAAAATCTTGTTGTGCCGGCACCTTTGCAACAACACGGGAGCTGCAGTGAGTCCTTCCTGCAGTGTGCACAACCTGAGCCGTACCTGTTAGCACCAGCATGGGCTGTGGTGCCCAGTCTGGGAGCTGCCCCTGCCACATGAGGCTAATCAGCCTCTGCACAGAGTCCTATATCCAGCACAGCGACGTTTTCATGCGGATAGCACATGCTGTTTCATAAAAAGCTGATCTGCAGGAACAACCCAGTCATTACAGGAGAAGCAAATGTTAGCGCAAAAGGTACAAAATTATGGTATAAAATGTGGCTTTATCCAAACTACAATTCTGTGGTCCTGCAGTTTAAGCAAGCTACAACACTGGGTTGGAAAAAGAGGCTGTGCGTGTTCACAGTAAGGTGAGAGCCCTCCTGATGGAGCAGATTGAAGGTCTTTGTGCCATACCCTTCAGCAACCTGCTGCAGCAGAAGACGGCTGGAGGAGATCTCTTTGGGCCGTCCGTACCCTTACAGCTGGCTGGAGACCAAGTCCTAAATAAATGACCTCCTGAGGTCAGTGAACGCAGGAGAAAGACCAAAATCTGCCGTTACTCGTGTGACCAAAAGATCATTTTGCCAGCTGAAAAGAGCGCAACTGCTGGAGCAGCCTGACACACTTTTTTCTCCAAGCCCGCTCCCACTCCAGAGATTGGGAGAAGCGGTGGCATAAAGCTATTCGTCTGGCTACGCATGGGTATTGCCCTTAAATGGGGCCCTGCTGGCTCCTTCACAGCTCCTGGCTGCCAGAGCAGGAGAGAAATATGTATCAAATAGCACTGAAAATTGAGTTTTCATTCCTTTCTCCCTAGGACTCCCTTCCTTCCTCGGCAAAACACACAGAGAATCTGCTATTAAACATCAGCTCAAATTAATACTGGTTTTCCCGACACCACACGCTTGCCTATGTGTTGCCAGCGCCAGCGGCACGGCTGTGAACACAGTTCTACACACCGTGATGAGACACAGGTCTCTCCACATACAATTCCTGGCATGACAAAGCCAGGAAAGCATCATGAAAAAGAGAGTGAAAGCCTTCACCTGCCTGTTTATGCACAGAGAAGTCACACCACAATCACACAAGCTTATCCAGATGCTGCTCCAGGAGGGACTTCTGCAACCTGTGGCAGAAGGACGTGCTGCTCCCATCCACCACGAGGCAACCCCGGGGTTTGGAAGTTAGGCTCCAGACCCCGTAAAAATCTACAAACTGTCCTTTATGCCGTACCCCTTTCTGGGGAGGCTGGCAAGGGGGTGGCAGGTGACCACCAAGCATTTCCCCCAGCGATGGCATGTCTGGAGCCTCAGCAGTCATGGGGGGACCAGCCGTTTCCATCACACCTGGTGTCTCATTGCAGAAGGTAATACAAGATTCTCTTTCCACAGGCATGTAGAATATGTCTTGCATTTGTATCACTCAGTCCTGCAGCCTTTCTAGTGGTTGCACTCTAAAAATCAGCTCCTATTAGGACCTGAATATACTCAGTCCATGTCAATAAAGCACTTGAGTTTAATCACCTTTACGACAGCTTAGCACACTTACAGAAGGCAACTGCATTGCTGTAAGTTCACCCCTGCAAGTTAAACACGGCAAAGTCAAGGCCAAATGATGCAGCGCGCTCTTTCGAGGCCAAAAGAAGATCTGAGGCAAAGATCAGGGGTCAGGCTGCAGCAAGGCTGTGCCAGCTGAAGGCTTTTGCCCTCCAGTGCTCTGCTATTGCCTCTCTCTCTGCGGCCCCACCAGCTTTGCCGGCTGCAGGGATCACATGAGTGCTTCTTAATCCGTGTCAGGCAAAGCTGGCCAAGTTAGGTGAGGCACCAGTGGAGCCAAGGAGAGCTGTGCCGTGCTCCTGGCAGTTGGCACGGCACGGAGGTGACAGCCTCCCGCTGGTGACCAAAGGCAGCTGGAGAGTGAAGCGTCCTCAGGTAGGCGCAGCGGAGGCTGGAGCAAACCACCACACGTGCCCCCCAAACATGGGTCATGGAGACACACAGCAGAAAGAACTGCTGAGAATGTGTAATCATAGCAGCAATTATACCTTCCCTCATCCAGGGATTAAGCTTTTTCCAGGTTAACTCTGGAACCGTCCAAAAACATAAGTCATGTCAGACGCTCAGAAGAAAGGGCTGGGTCCTTGCATCTGCTCCTTTCCTAGTAGAAGCCGTCATTTCACATCAGCCTGCTCTTAAAGGCATCAAGCTGAGCATCAGTGTCTTGACCTGACTTCACCTACTTGGATATTATCTTGGAACTTTTCTCCTCTGAAGGTTAGAAACCACCTAATTTCCATCCTGAATGTATTCAAAGCCATTTGGTCTGCAGTAGGTGTTATGATTTGACATAACAGGCTCTTCTCCTCCTCACCCTTACACATACCTCCTGCTCTATTTACCAATATCAAGTTCATTTCATGAGAAAATAGTGGTACAAGGCAATGGTGTTTATCATAATTTACTTCTATTCCCCACTGGTTTAAGTATTTGTATTTGTCTAGAGAAAATGCATTCCCGTCCCCAAACAGTGACCCATTTCTAGGTGATGATGGCTCACCTGTGATTTTGATGGGGACAAAACCCTAAGAGCCAGTAGTGGGTGGCAATAATAGAGCAGAAGCAAAGACTGGAAACCTTCTGAAGCTGCTGGAAAAATTTCCACCGCCTTCCATGTGCTCTCAGTGTTGAATGTAAGACAAAGAATAGAGAGCAGGAAGGTGTTAGAGTAGTACGGTGGCTACTCAGGTATGTAAGAAATATCCTCGTCTGGAGTTGTGGGAGCAGATTACATCATCATCGTTGCCAGTTCCACTCCCTAGAATTTATGTAATTTTATTTCCAATAGAATTATGTTGCTAGGTTCCCACCTGTCCATTTCTTCACACAGATTATCCATAAACATAGGCTGGCACCTCTCTTGATGGCTATTTTGAGCACCTTGAAGAAAGGTAACAGGTAAAGGAAACAGAGATGATCCAGTTCATAACACAATGTTAAGGAAGCTGGGCTCAGTTTTGCTAAGGCCTCAAAACTGCATGATGCATCTTTCTCGTCAAGACTATAGGAAAGATGTTTGGCAAATCATTGGGAGCATGTTCCAAGGTGTGGGAGGTATCTTAAGGCTCTGATTCAGGGTAGCTTAGCGGTGACTCCAGAGCAGACAAAGTGGATATGCAGGGTTGATATGAAGCACAGAAACAACAGACTTGTCACTGATGGCCCAACTACGGGATCATGTGACTCAGATGCTCCAGATATATTTCCTAAGTCTGTGCAATTAAAAAAAAAAAAAAGTGACATTTTTAAAGTGATGCCTTTCTGAATCTGTAGCAAGAGTGAACTAGTAAGGCAGAGAGGTGCAAAAACTCCATTTGAGGTTATGGAGAGTGTTTAAGATGACTAGCTTGAACATGATTTAAGAAACAAGAAAGCAATGGGATAAAGTGAACCCAAATGTCTGCATTACTGTATTTGTGTTGGACCGATGGGATGGAAAGTAGATCCAGAGATTAGTATGCTTGACTTTGGGGGAGAATTAAAAAAACTATGAACTGGAGGTTTAGCATCAGTAGTGAAAAAACAAATGTCATGAGAGAAAGAAGAGAGAATTCGAGAGAGAGAGAGGCAGCACCATTCGGGTCCCAGCTAGATTTCTCAAGGAAGCCCCTGAGAAAGGGACTGACCAAGTCCTTGGGGAGAAGGAGTCCAGTTTGTTTGTTTTATGTGAAGGGTGAAAGATCACAACAGAAGTTGCAAGCCTGGGAGAGGAAGTGGAAAGTGGTGCTGTCAGCCCAGATAGAAAACCCAGGACATGAAAACATCATCAGATGAGAGGTAAGAGTCATAGGTCTAGTCACAGGAAACAGTGCAAGCCCTCTGAAGCCGATGCTGTGGCATTAGGGAGATGTCCCACACTGAGCGTGGTGCACTGAGGGGTCCTCTGCCAGAAGATGCTCAGCTTGAGAAGTGGCTGGAGATACTAGCTATGGGCATGCAGAGGTCCCGGGTATATTGATTTGGGTTCCTTGGGCCCCATGAAGAGAGGAGGAGACCAGGAGAGCCATGTGCACCCAGCAGTGCCCACATGAGGACTGTACATCTCAACAGCAGCACAAGACAAAGTAGGTAAAACACCACCAGCCTCTGGAGAAGAGCCTCATGTCTGCTTCCCTGTTTCTGAAGCACTTGGCTTCTGGAAAAACAGCAGGGGCCCTGCCCTCCTTACACAAAGATCCTGTTGCTAAATCGCAAAGAGGAAACTGTTTAACTTGTCGGTTATTCTTTGGCACCTGTGATTGTGTTAGACATTATAAACAGGTTGGACCAGCCAAGCTGGCCTACACCACCGCAGTATCCCCAGGGTCCTTCCCTTTCTGTTTACTTTCCTTTTTTAGCCTTTATGCTAATCTCTCCATCTATAACAAATATACAACATTCATGTGAGCGATTTTCAAGGGAAAGTGACACTGGCAGCCTGTGAAGTGTCACGACAGGTGCGTTGACATGGCCAAGCCGTGACTTGTGCTTGGGGTTGATGCACGGTGCTCCTCCAGCAGCAGGGTGGGAGCAGGGCACAGTGCGGGAGACCCACACCGGACCTGGTGTCCCTCTCCTCTCAAGCCCAGTTGCTGTCTATGCACTCACATTTAAAGTTTAACCTTCCCAAAGTGCTTGTTTATGGATGTGCCCTGCAATCCCTGTGTGGGCACAGCCGTGGGGCAAGCGTTGGGGCTGGGTCCTCTGGGGGCTGGGGCAGGCTGGTTTGTGGCTGCAGGGCTGGGATCTTCCTCAGAGGCGGTTGGGAGACTTGTGCTTTTTTTAGCACAGCTGGTGATGGTGGCACCACTGCCCACGTTTCATATAATGACCTAGCACCACCCTAAGAAGCGGGAGACCTGGTTCTACACCCTCCTTTGCATCTCTTTGTCGCCCAGAGAGTGGCTGCACCCTGGGTGCAGTGAAACGTCTCAGCCTTTGGCCTGTACTGACCCCTTTCTTCCCACCTCCTGTGTCAGAGGTAAAGGTGCGAACTGAAGCAGGACACTGTCCTGGGAGTTGGAAGCCCATTTCATAGCCATGATGCTGCTGCTCCTATGCTACAAGGCACAGGATTCCCCCTGGGATGGGAATATAAATATAGGCAAACTGGTTAACAGCCACTAAATAAACTCCACAGGCACTGGAGAAAAGACCTAAGGAGGGAGGGAGAAGTATCTGGTGTGGACATGTATCATAAGCTGCTCACCAGCTCAGTGGTTTAGTCTCAGAGAGTGTCCCGTTTAAGCCCTGACCTCATGATGGACACCCGTGTAGCTGGTATCCTCACTGTACCAAGAAGAGATTCAAGCACTTGCATATTACAGGCAAAAATCTAAATCAGAGCAGCCACCGTATTCACAAAAGTAGATAATCACCAGGCTGTGCCTCTTCTACCTGTCAGAGGATGATAATTAATTTTGTGTTGTGCTATGGAAGCAGAAAAAAATGGAAACAGTTTAGAAGCAGTAATGATCAATGAAGTTTTATAGTGCCACTAAGACGCATATATATGCTATATCCAAGTTCACAGATACATAAATTGAGGTGCAGGTATGTAAAATATCTTGCCTGCGGCCATACAGGGAGCACGCATTGACTTCTGGCTGCTGTAACTGGGAGACACTGGAGTCCTGACTCCCAGTCTCCCATTCTCAGCATTGGGTGATCGATGGAGTTGGCTGAGTGAGTGGGATAACCATGGCTGCCATCTCTGCAGTATCATGATTCACAACCCTCAATGACTGTTAAACAAATCAAAAATGAAATTACATGTAAAGAGATGGAAACTACAGAGCCTAAAAATGCAAACATGTTCTTCCCCATCAAATCTAATTAGATTTGCCAAAATCAGTGTGCATTGATCTGTGATTCAAACAGTATGCTGATAACAAATTTTCATGATAGACATGGTTATGAAGCTACTTGACTAGACTATGAATTAGCCCCTTCAGCAGAAGCTCTCAGCACATTTTCTCGGCGCGCTCTTCCACAGGCAGCTTGTAATCCCCAAATCAACGGGTGATCCCATTGTTTAGGGTTTGCCAGGCTCTCTGCTGAGCGTCCAGCAGGGAAGCAAGGCAGGCAGCATATCCACGTCAACTATCAATCTTCATTAAAATCAACACACCATTTTTAGCCACCCATCTAAGCAAACTGCAGTGTGTGCTGGGAAAAGACCTTTCCACCACTAGGCAGAGCAGCTTATGTTGTTGTCATGCTGCATAGCTTCACCTCGGCGCTGATGGGTAGAGAAAGCATGGGTTGTATGAAAAGCATCACATAAATAGACTATCGCTCCAGAAAACCAGCACCACACAGATGCTGCGTGCTGTTATTTGCCTTCCTGCCAGTGCCCAGTCTCTGTCCTCAGGATTTAGGGATATTGGCTTTTTTTCTCAGCTCATGACAGTGAAGTCACGCCGATCTGTTTGGACAGTTTGTCTCATAGCCAAATTATCCTGATCGGTACAAGTGAATGGAAGTGAGAAAATGAGGGCAGAGCAGGCAAGTTTTAAAGACGTCAAAGCAAATCCTTGACATGCCAGGAGAGACCAAAGGACAGGATTTTCCATTTGTGCTCAGTTTCAGCTGAGCTTTGCATCCACTGACATCTGAGAGCTTCTGAAGATGTGCCTCGCCTGAGAGCCAGAGTGCATTGGAGTTTAAAGTTACTCAGAAAAAAAGGGCAGAGGGCCGGCAGTGCGCTTGTATCTGTCTGTACCCCAGATTTATCCTTTCTCCGCTATCTTGTCATCCAGAAATCGTTACTGATTCAGGAGAGGAAAACTGCAGCAGTTTTTTTGCCTGATCTTTAAAAGCAATGAGCATCCCCAACCGTGGTTGGAGGCAATGGGACCTGCACTGCACCTCTGAAAATTGACATCCTTAGTGTTAAATCATGAGTAACAACAAGACCCACCCTGCAAAGCAGTCATGGTTGGGATGTTGATCACTGAGCACTGGCATAGGTCGCTCAAGGACATTGTGGAATCTCCATCCTTGGAGATATTCAGAAGCCATGGTCATAGTCAAAAGGTCATGGTCCTGGGCAGCCTGTTCAAGATGGCCCTGCTTGAGCAAGAGGGGTGGACCAAATGACTTCCAGAGGTCCCTTCCAACCTCAACCCACCCGTGAGTCTGTGATGAAGGGCATGAGGATATCCAGCATGCCAGCTATTTCACCATGGTCTCCTGTCTGCAAGAGGTAGCTCAATATAGAGATAAATCACCAAGCATTTACAAAGGGCTGGATCGTGTATGGCACACTGGAAATGACTGTGTAACTCCACAGCCCAACTTGCCTCAGTGTTTTTGTGAGCTCATTATCCCAAGATCTACACATTATGAAAAATCCAGGGAGTTACAGCGATGTAGTATGGGCATAGTCATGCTAATATGATTTTTTTTCTACCTAGAAAGAGATAATACCAGAATAAGCATTTTTATTCCAATGGTATGGGATGGACTGGGGGCCAGTGGTGGGTCCTGGTGCAAGTCCTGCCAGTCTGCACCCTGAGCCCTGGGCTTCTCTTGCCCTGACCCGGCTGCAATGCCTGTCCTCTTTGCTGGGTCCCTGCTCCACACCAGCTGAGCCACAGTCACACAGAGGCCAAGGAGAAGAGGGGACAGCTTGTCTATACTTAGGTGGTGCCATGAAAATTAACTGTACGTATGGCGGCAGCATGGTACTTTTGTGTGGCTAGGCAAAAAAAAAAAAAAAAAAAAAAAAAAGCATTGGCTGAGCTCATTTCATAAACCAGAGTAAATGGAACAAGAGCACAGTATGGATTATATACTTTTCAACCTAAATTGCTCCCTGCAAGCTGTGGGTTACGGCATTTTCCCACCCACACCAGAATTGTCCACCCAAGGCGGTTACTAGAAGAAAGCCCCCAGCAGAGACAAAGCAGGTCCTGAAGTAGGTTAAAACTGGAACGGGCTGTAAAACTTCATGAAATCCTACCTGCCCTTCAGTTTTAAACTGGATTTGGCTGGACCGGTTTTAAAACTGACTGGAGAGCCAGGACGGGCCAGCAGGATCACCTGGAGAGGCAGACGGTAGAAATTCAGCTCCTCATGCCTACGTTGATCAGAGCAGTGTCCCCTCTACCAGGGAGGGTGGAGTGCTTTGCCTGATAAAAGGCTGAGCTCAGCAGACATTAAAGGAAGGTTGTTAGTAAAGATCAAAAGGTAGGAATGGGAGATAGAGCTGCAACATTTGCAAAGTTACCAAAGCCTTCCAGTGAGAACGAAGAGATAGATGCTGTGATGCTAAATGAATGGGGCAATCTAGATAATGATATCAGAATTAAATTAATTAAGAGAAGATTAAAGAAAGATTGCAAAATTAAGGTTGTAATCCTGGCCCTGCTAGAGTCAATAAGCGTTTTGTGGTTTGTGTGGTGCCTCATGAAGAGGCCGAGATTTGGCTCCCAATGCATACCAAGACAAAGGAAGGTATGAATTGAAAGCTAATTTACACAGAGACAACTAAATTAGGGAATAAATAAGTTGTGGTGGCCTCATGGTCACAACATGGAAACCATGAATGGCTGGAGCATCCAGCAGGATAAATGTGACTTGTATCGATGTCACCACTGATCTGCACACTCTGGGGTGCTCATGAGGGCTTCAGAGCAGCTGTGGCAGGACACCAGATCCGCCATAACTTCTGGCAAGACCAAGCTTTCTGTTCAAAGCGTTTTCAACAGATCTGAAACAGTAAAGTGAGTTCACACCAGATCAGCCTTTTGTGTTGTGTGGACGCAGTGTGACTGTTCCAGGAGCCAGCACTCTTCGGTGGGATTTACCTTGCTCCTCCGAGCCAGCTCCCCGAGGGCCAGCAACAGGCACCTTTGCAGAGGAACCTCATGGAAACATCAACTGAGCCTAAAATCTTCTGGCACATAGCATTCCTGAACAGGAGTGCGTGACGTTAATGGAATTTGGCCACTGATTTCAAAAAAAAGGAGTTTGAAAAGGAGTTAGAGGGATGGGGGAACCCCACAGCCAGGCAACGCCGTGCAGCTGCACAGACCTCCGTGGCAGTCACCTCTCTGCTCAGATATTTCGCTCCAGCTGCTAAGCAGGTCATAAATATCTGGTGATTATTTTGGCCCCTGGAGCCCTGTTAATACTTTCACAGTTTATCTTCACTGGTTTGGGTGTCACACTCAGGTCTCAGTTTTAGGGCAGCATGCTGAAATGAATGGGAAAGGGGTGGATTCGTTTTAATCAAGCACCAAAAATTAAATTTCAAATAAAAGTACAGATGCTAATGATTACTTCTGCCCTTGTAAAACATGGGAAAATGCTGTATTGTTCCATAAGGGCAGGAGACTCATTTTTTTCTCTCTTTCACATATGCAAAAGGAGGACAGCCTTTTTCAGCAAGAATCCAATTTTACAGGGAAGGAATAATATGTTACATAGTTGAATCACTTTGCTGTCAATTTTATTTTGCAATCACTTCGTAAGATATTCATATAGCCTTTTACATTCCCTCAAAGTGTGGAAGTCTAGGCACAATACAATATTATTTTACTCTTTACTATAATGATGAACAATAATGAGAACACATAATAAGATTTTACGTGTGCCCAAAGAAAAATCTGCTTTAGCCCAGATGAGAGGAATTTTGCAGATCAAATTAATATTATAAACCAGTACAATTTATCAAAATAATACAGCTTTTCTTCTCTGAATCACAAAGTCTGCAGCCAATACGTGGTGAACTATTGGAGTTTGATGGATTTTTTTGTAAAATCTCTGTCTATGAAAAATACTAGGTTGATAAAGTAAAATAACCCAAACCAATCCCTCCCTTTTCCTCTCCTGTCCATCACACTTACAAAATATAAGTCTAATATTTGAAAGCTAGATTGCAGCTGTTGTATAGTGATGCTGTTTACTGTTGAAAACCCAGCCCAGTCCGAGACAGAAGTATCTTTGTTCAGGTTCCTGAGAAACTAATGGATCACATTTGATTTCTCTCTGAAATTTGTATGTGCATGGAACACGGACTGTAGCATAATGCCTGCAAGATACCTTGTTGTCCTGGTTTCAGCTGGGATAGAGTTAATTGTCTTCTTAGTAGCTGGTACAGTGCTGTGTTTTGAGTTCAGTATG
>JANZLQ010000029.1:42582182-42595011 GCA_026212715.1 Elanus axillaris | reverse complement strand
TTGCACTGTGCATCATTAGTACATTCCAATCCTTTTATTATTACTGCTGTCATTTTATTAGTGTTATCATTATCATTGTTACTTTCTTCTTTTCTGTTCTATTAAACCATTCCTTTCTTAACCCACGAGTTTTACTTCTTTTCCTGATTTTCTCCCCCATCCCACTGGGTGGGGGGGAGTGAGTGAGCAGCTGCGTGGTATTTAGTTGCTGGCTGGCGTTAAACCATGACAGTTGTTACATCCTTTTGATTTAGATTCAGGTTACTCCTCTATTCCTGATTTTAATGTGTAGCCTAAAAAGTAAATTAGTAAAGCATGGAATAGTCAGATAACCCTGATAGAAACTGGGGGTGGAAGGGTCATCTTTGCTGTCTAATCCAGCATCCTCACTATATTTTCTACATTTTTTACTTGTTTTTAGCAACTTCAGCACTGGCTTCCCAAAAGCACTCTTCCTGGAAAACCTTGTTCTGGTAGCAGTTATTCCAGAGCAGGTTTTCTTTCTTGGGACATATATGACATGACTAAAACCAAGTTAGTTAAAGAGTGATTGTAGTGCAGTCAAATGAACACCTAAAGAATTCTAGGAAACAGCATTGCCCATATCAGAGTAAATAGACCTAAACAAACTACATACATCAGAATGAACAAATCTGGAAGCTGAGCAAGGTGGGGTCTGGCCAGCGCTGGGGTAGGAGCCTGCCTGGTCCTGCAGACACCCCTTTTCTGCGGTGGAGGAAGAGCATGGATATTTTTGTACCATGGGGAAATGTGCAAACCTTTAGTTCACCTTTGCTCTATCTACACAGTTGCAGAGTTGATCCCTCTTCCCCCAATTCATCCATAGCGCAGCACGGCCTTGGTCAGAAGCCAAAAAGGGCTTTGTCAGACACTCAGCCGGGCACTAGAGCACAGGAACTACCTGCCCTGAGAGGCTTTGTTTGGTTCTGCTGTCGTCATGGAGCAGACTAATGGAAGAAAAAGGACTGGAAAGAAGCTCTCGCCCCGGCAGCTGCATCCCTGCTAGCAGCCCCTTGCACATGCGTGGCGCCTGGAAGAAAAATGTGCTGGGAGAAGGGAGGGCTGCAGTGCAACTGCAACTTGCAGCGATCCAGAGGGATGTCTGAAGGGACGTGGCTGTGGGAGCAGGGCTTTGCATTTGATCACGCATGCTCACGCTTCAGCCTGCAGAATTTTGGGGGTTTGACTACTCATAGTAGTTGTATATGAAGCACAATTCCTGTAATTTTTAGTTCTTTTTTTCCTCCTGCTATTTCTGTCCTCTTTCATCATGGACAAATTAGCATGAAGGAAGCTGATGGAGCTAATTAGTTCCAAGCAGTGTTAATTTCTCTGCTTGGAACTCTTTGTAACCCAGTCAGATTGCTCCATTTTTGCAGCTTGTATTTTAAAACATCTTTATTCATAGTACCCAAGCCTTTATTTCGTCTTTTTTTTTTTTAATTTTTGATCCTATAGGGAAAACAGAATTCCACATAATTGAGACATAGAACCTTGTGATGGAAATGTCACAGTTTAATCCCAGCCAGCAACTAACAACTAAGCACCACGCAGCCACTTGCTCACTCCCCCACCCCACAATGGGACGGGGAGACAATCAGGGAAAAAAAGTAAAACTCGTGGGTTGAGATAAGGATGGTTTAATAGGACAGAAAGCAAGAAAATAATAATGATAATAATAACAATAATAAAATGACAATAGTAATTATAAAAGAATTGGAATATACCAAACAAGTGATGCACAATGCAATTGCTCACCACCTGCCAACCCAGCTAATTCCCAAGCAGTGATCCAACCCTCTGGCCAACTGCCCCCAGTTTATATACAGGGCACGATGTCCCATGGTATGGAATACCCCTGTGGCCAGTCTGGGTCAGCTGCCCTGGCTGTGTCCCCTCCCAACTTCTTGTGCTCCTCCAGCCTTCCTGCTGGCTGGGCATGAGAAGCTGAAAAATCCTTGACTTAGTCTAAACACTATTTAGCAACAACTGAAAACATCAGTGTGTTATCAACATTCTTCTCATACTGAACCAAAAACAAAACCGTATAGCAGCTACTAGGAAGACAATTAACTCTATCCCAGCTGAAAGCAGGACAGGAAATTACACATGGTTGCAAGAAAGGTTTTGCTTTGAATGGAAATGTATTCAACAGAACAGTAGCCATGGCAAGATCTGTAGACGGACATACATGAAGAGTGAATTTAGCAACAAAATGTAATCACCATAATAAATGTCAGGAACTAACCTCCCTAGCTGCTTTCTCCCAGACTTGTGTAGAACAAGGAATAGCTCCACAATTCATATATCAAGCTGGAAACCAGAAACAGTGCTTGTGGGCATAAGGTACATTGCCATCAAAGTCAGCTGGAGTCATGCAGCTCCACTCTCAGCCAACGACTTCTCCCTCCTGTCTCATGGCTTCAAGCAGAACCATGCAGATGTGCCTTGTAGTTTGGGCTCCCATGCATTGGTGGCAGCTTGAAGCAAGGCTTGCTCAGTAACTACAAACATTAAATAGTTTTGGTAAGCAGCGAATAAAACTTTTTCATATGCACTAATATTTAGCACCAAAGGTCATACCCTTTATTATCAGGAAAACGGACTTATTTCCTAGGAAGAGGTAGTATCGGCTCACTTAGAGACAGGGTACATGGCCTCTGTAGAGATGTGAAAAAATACCTTGTCACGTAGTCAAGAGCCGATTAAGAGGTGTTATTGTCACTGCCTGGCCAGTGTCTCACCCAGCCCTGTTCCCACCTGGATGCACGGTAACTGCAGTTCTTCCATGATGTGCATTACTCACCGCTGAGTCCGCTGCCATCAGCAAGATGCTCCAAACGCTTGCACGTTCCCTTTGCTCAAGATCTCTGTAGAAGGTGAATGGCAGAATTAGGAAAAAAAACCCTTTGACTTTCTAGCTGTTAGTCAGAATCTTGGATAACGTTCTCACCCTTGGCTGTCCCCACTAACTCTACAGCTATGCCTGAGATGAGTAAATAGCACAAAGGTAGGTAAAACTTGCTGAACGTCAAACACTTTGTACTGGAAATGAAATCCGTCTTCTGTGGCTTATCTATCTCATTTCTTGATTTTTCTTTTTTTTTTTCTTTCTAGGCAGGTTTAGGCCTCATCTGAGTGGAAACCTCAAGGGGAAACCAGAGGTTACTTTTCAGTCAGCAGAGCCTTTGTCAGAAGGTCCCATAGATGTCTTTTTAGAAAGAGGAAATAGCAAACCCATAACCTGGGAAGTAAATCCTGAGTCTCTTCCCAAGCTATCTGCTTGTGTTAGGATCCCTTATTGTTCAGTGTTATTTTTCTGATAATTCATTGGCAGATGACTCTAACACAGATCAATCAAAAAAAGTTAGTTAAAAAGTAATCCGGCGTATTAGAAGATGGTTCATCTCTGTAGATGAAACAACCACCTCTACCTTCCGTTTTGAATAAATTCAGATTTTAACTGAAGTGGCCTGGCTTATTTGCAGTTTACAGTAATTCTATTCCACTTGCCTGAAATTCTCGTTTTAATACAGATGAAATGTTTGTCATCTCTCAACTGCCTGCAATGGCTGCAAAGAGCTACAGGAGCAAAAGTGGTTATGGCAGGGGCAAGTAAAGTGATTTCTTTATAGGCAGTGCTAAAATTTTCAAGAGCATCCTGCACTGGCACGAGTCTGTTTCCCTGGAAGAAACATGGAACTTCCAGAGGCTCCAATGGGAGCTGAAATAAGCAGACAGGGGTGCTTTTATACATCCCAATGGGCCCCCAGCATATCCTGTACTGAATTATTGAAGTCATTTAGACTATTAGTTGGCTGGAAAAACAGAACTTAGATGCAAGAAAAAAAAAGCCAGAACCCTAAAAATCTGCATTATTAAATGAAAACAATGAGGGTATATGATATAGGCAATTTTATTTTCACCATAATGGTTTGTTTCTAGTTTCCTTTGATGCCATATTTTGCCTAATGTTTTTCTGGAAGCGAAGTATCTTGAAATGTCCTTTGAAAGTAAAGGAGCAGAGAGATGAAGTTAGAAATCCTCCTTGTATTTCAAGTAGTCTTTTGGTACAGCTGTTTGGCAAGCACTGTAAATACTTACTGCATTTTATTTCAAGGCTCAGAAGCTTCTTTTATAAGCTTATCTCCTTTATTGCTCCAAAACAGCAGCAAACCCCAGCACTTTCTTATCCATAGACAACGCATTACTAACTGAATGCAGCCAGGAAACTCCTGTGGGATGTCTGTGTCTTCCAAACATCCTAGCCTCTCCCGTTGAGTCGGAAAGTGGCAGCCACCTTCCTCTTTATTGTAGCAGCAGTTTCATGACCAGGAGAGGTTTTTTACCCCTGCACCCATGGGCTGTTTTAATTTTTTTTCCTTTTTACTACATTATTTAGGTACTTTGCCATCCTTCAGCAAAGTAAGAAATGTCATAAATATGAAGTGTCCTCCCATAAAATCATCCTCTTTGGAAGTTGGAATTTGGGATCACGTTCATGATCTGCTGTGCTCTTCCAGTGGGAAGTAGCAAGCGGAACTGATGTCTCTTAAAAGATGAGAGTAAGAAATTAAATAACTGCAAGTATCCTGTTCATCAAAAGACTTGAGGACCTTCTGCAGATACAATGAAAAACCAAAACTCTTCTCCAAATGATTTAAGAAGCCGAAAAATAAGGAGAGGTTTATTAATCACTCTGGTCTAACCTCATTTAACGGGAAGAAGTGAGGGGTTTTTTGCTAATACATGAAACTGGGACCCAGAGGTGACAGATGTTTTTCATAGTTTGTGGATGGACCTACACCTCTCGGTTTGTTTTGGAGGATGGGGATGAAGTTAGAAATTCTTGAACAACAGCTTGCTTCTGTTCCAAAGGAATATCTAAAATAGGGTGCACGCCAAAAGGCAAGTGAAATTCACGTTCTTTTAAAATAAGTTATCTTGTCTT
Organism: Elanus axillaris; assembly: GCA_026212715.1. Lineage (NCBI taxonomy): Eukaryota > Metazoa > Chordata > Aves > Accipitriformes > Accipitridae > Elanus > Elanus axillaris. The sequence continues at coordinate 42,590,039 of JANZLQ010000029.1, read as the reverse complement.
ATAAAGGCAGAACTTTTCTGTTATTCATAGCTGGAAGACGTCCCGATTTACAGTTCAGATACAATTAACAGTTTCATTTCACATCATTCTTTTTCCTCATAAGTGAATATCTGAATCATGCACTGAAAAAAGCAACTGCAGACCACTTCTATAAACCAACTTACAAGCCGGTGGTGCAGACAAATTGAAGGAAAAAGCCTTGCTTTCTCCTGTTTTTCTAAAAGAATGATTTTTTTTTCCAAAGAAACCTCCAGCACCTGAACCACTTCATCAAATGGGATTTAGACACTCACCTTCTCTTGGAAGCCCCATGGGCAAAATTGTTGGGACGGTTACCCTAGGCTTTGCAAGGCAGAGACCTTTGGCATCCACCCTGTCTAGAAAACGCTACCTGCCTCCATCCCGCATATATCCACACTCAACCCTTCTTCCTGCTCCAAACTCAAAAGCAATAGAAAACCTGAACCCTCCATCCTAGTTTGGTTGCTGGTACTGGTGTTACCTGGCAGCACTGCTCCTCAAATGGTTAGAAGCCAAGTAAAAATGTATTTAACGGGAATTATGAAAATCGAAAAGTACAAGGTTCAGCCTTTTGAAAAGCACCTTCTTCCCCCACATCAAAGGGCTCATTGATTTCTTGCTGAAGTTCTGACCAAAGTGGAGCTCAGCGGGTGAAAGGAGGGCAGAAAAAGATCACATCTGATCTTAGGAGCTGTGACAAGCAAGTACTCTATGGCCCATCCGAAGCTGATCATGAGACAATTCCTGAATGCAAATATGATTTAATACAGCTGGCGAATGTTAGGAATCTGTCCGAGCATATTCTCCAAGTGAGAAAAAGCTCTTCTTTCCCTTTTTTCCCTTTTCGTATATCCTTGAACTTTGTATTCCGTGAAATCCCAGGTAACTATTCACATTAATAAAGTGTTAAGGCGTTTGTTTGACTGGGAAGATTGGCTTTGCTGATTTCAGCACTTAAAAAGGGAAACCACTCTTGTTTTAACCACTTCAACACGCACCATCTCAGTTTATTGTCTTATCCCATTTAACTTCTGTTCAAAATCAAACAGGAAGCAATTAAGGTGAGCCTACTACAAAGCAGCCCTCAAAATACGTAGCTGGGTCCCTAGAGCAGAATGAAGGTCATGCCCCCCAAATGCAATTATACACATTTGAAAGGAATGCAGAGCCCATACGTTGGGGTGACCGGTGTAAAAGTACACCGCCACGAACTTTACTTTCAGCAGGCACATGACCGCGGCCAAGACAGACATTGCTACCACCACCTTCATGGAGGCACTGGTGGCAGCACAGGTTGACCCGACAAAGCACATTAGACCAACGATTTTATCTACTTGAATCGATAGAAGCAGGGAGGGAGAAACTTGACTCCTTACTATGCTGCAAAACCATCATCATTTCCTCTGGCCTAACTCCCCTTTGACTTTTGTCAGGTCACTGCCACGATGCCAGGGAGAGGGCTGTCACAGAAATAAGCATCTAATGACAACAGTGGGAGACAAAGCAAAGTCTTTACACAGGATTTAGCTAATTATATTTTGGGCAAATATTTATTTATCTAAAAACAAAATAAAAATCATTTTTAAAAGAAAAAATGTATTTAAATAAAAAACAAAATTGTGAAATGTTATGGCACAGAAGTTCAAGACAAGTATAAATCCAGTTGCCACAACTGTTGCGTATTAATGTTGCACATTTTTCTATAAAGGCTTTATTAAAGGTATTTACATGGCAATAAGATGTGTAAATATATACAGCAATCTGGGGACAACTTTTTTTTGGGACTCTCATATGAAAAAATGCCTTAAATACAAAATTTTAAAAGAAAAAAGTTGAAGAGTTCATCCCCAAGCATGAAGAATGTCCCATCATCCCTTATGCCCAAAGTATCAATTATGAGGCAGTTTTGAGGTTCTGGCCAAACCCTTGGGAGATTCAGCCAAGGTTGTGTAGTCTCAAGTTAAGTCGCACAGCATGCATTTGCAACAGTTCCATACTGGATGGACTGGTGTAGTTCATGAGTGATATTAGAAACAATATTTTATCATAGTTTCAGTCTTGTTTGGGTTATTCTAAGCGATGCCCAAGAGTTCCTACGCACAAGAGTTCCTTAGCTGCTCGAGTTTGTGTTTCAACTGTTCTCTCCTCCGCCTCAACTGCTCTTTCTCTGCAATCAGTCTGTGTTCGTCCGACTGGATGGAAAGAACGTACTCCGTTGCTTTTTTCAGGATGACGACTTTGGGTGCCTTTTCGTTGTTGGCCACCTCGGGTATCTGGTCACGCAAGGCAAAGAAACTCAGCTTCAGCTCATTTCTCCTCTGGCGCTCCAAGACATTGTGCGTTCGCCTCTTGTCGTTCTCTTCTGAATCTGACGTGCGGGGACTCGAGCATTTTCGGTTGTTGCTGATCTGTTTGAGAACTCTGCCACTGTCCAGCTTTAGCCTTTTTGCAGCTGGATATTCAACCTTGGTGGAGGGAGGAGCGGCATAATTGTGCTGATGGATGTTGACGTGACACCGTTTGAGAACCAGCGGGCTGTGGTGGGGCTTACTGTGCTCTTCTGATGTGTCTGTGCTGGACTCTGTGCTGGATTCGGATTCATTTGCTTCAGCTAATGTAACGACATCAATTTCCTCATCTTCCTCTTGTTCTTCCTCTGCAAGGGGAAAACCACCAACAACAAAAGGACTCATAAGCTGATCTGTGCAAATACCCTCAAGACTGCTGTATTTATAAGGGAAGGTTACTCTGAGCTGCACAGCAAGGAACCCACTGACAAACCCTTCTTAAACCCATCTGAGGCTGCTGGACCCTGCTTTCCCCCCCTGCCCCGTGAGCCTTTCCTTTAAGGAAGCAACACTTCAAGTAAAATAGGACACGCAAACTGCCCGCTCCAAACCCCGGCTCCCGGATTTCAAAAGTTGGAGCGATGTTGCGTAATTCCGAGGAGTGCACGAGAGATAGCAGGGAAGTTTAACCTCGGTTGTCAGCAGTACAGCGCAATAAAGCTCCCAGACTCGAGCTGCCCTTAATCAAGGATTTAGGCGGCTTTGGCCACGCCTCAAAAGAAAGCTTACTTAACACACATGTGTATTCAGAGACATTTTCTGAATCCCTCTTGATCTGCTAACTTGTGGAAAATCGAAGGGGGGGGGGAGAAAAAAAAATAAAGGGCAGGCTGTAGCGCTGAGTAGAAACTCACTTTCAAGCGAAATTTATGAGGGAGCAGAACACGCTGTCAAATACCTAAGGAAGCATTTCTAAAACTTTCCCAGCCCCATTCACTTCTCCGCAGCCACTTTCACTAGCACCTCCCTGACTGACTGACTGCACATTCCCCCCGCGGCTCCCGGGCGGGAATTAACTCCTTCCCGGCCCACGGAGGCACGGGGAGCCAGCTTCACCGGGACACCGAGCTGGAGACCGACTCTGACCCCGTTATGAAAGTTTCTCTCTCCCTCCCTCCTTTCCTTTTTTTTTTTTTTTTCCTCCCCCTTTCCTCACTCCACCCCTGGAGGGAAAACTGGGCTGGTTTTCCAGGAAACAAACTTCGCCGGGATTCTCCCCGTGCCTCGCTAACGTGGCATTTCAAAAAGCCCACGCGGGGAGCGGGGGGAGGAGAAGCGGGGCCAGGCGGGAGGCGGCGGGCGGGGGGCTGCCGCCGCCGCCGCGGGGTCCCCCGCCCTGCCCCGGCCACGCGTGGGCCCCACTCACCCGAGTCGCTGCTGGTGGTGGGCGGCGTGTCCTCGCCCAGCAGGGACGCGGGGCTGGCGCCGGGCGGCCCGGCCCGGGGGGCCCGCTCGCTGAGCGGGTAGGGGAAGACCACCGAGGGGTCGATGCAGTCGGCGGCGGCGGCGCCCCGGTCGTGCAGGTAGAGGCCGGCCGAGGCGGCGGGGGAGGCGGCGAGGCCGGGCGGCGGCGGCGAGTCCCGGCCTGCGCGGGGGGGGGAGAGCGTGCGAGCGGTGAGCGTGCGAGGACTGCGCGTGCGAGGGGTGCTGGTGGAAAAGGTACTCGTGCAAGGGAGGGGCTCGTGCAAGGAGGGTGCTCGTGCAAGAGGCGTGTGCAAGAGGGGCTTGTACAAGGGGGGCTTGTGGAAAAGGTACTTGTGCAAGGGAGGGGGTCGTGCAAGAGGGCCTTGTGCAAGAAGTACTCATGCAAGGGAGGTGCTCGTGCAAGAGGGGCTTGTGCAAGGGGAGCTGGTGGAAAAGGTACTTGTGCAAGGGAGGGGCTCGTGCAAGGAGGGTGCTCGTGCAAGAGGGGCTTGTACAAGGGGGGCTTGTGGAAAAGGTACTTCTGCAAGGGAGGGGGTCGTGCAAGAGGGGCTTGTGCAAGGGGGGCTTGTGGAAAAGGTACTTGTGCAAGGGAGGTGCTCGTGCAAGAGGGGCTTGTGCAAGGGCAGCTGATGGAAAAGGTTCTCGTGCAAGGGAGGTGCTTGTGCGAGAGGGGCTTGAGAAGGAGCTGGGCTTGTGCAAGGGGTGCTCGTGCAAGAAGTGCATGTGGAAGAGGTGTTTGTGCAGGAGATGTGCTTGTGCAAAGGGAGTTTGTGCCAAAGGCATGTGCGAGGGGTGCTGGTGCGAGAGAGGTGCTCAAATGAGGGGGACGTGTGCGGCAGATTTGCTCGTGCGAGGGGGCCTTGTGCAGGAGATGCTTGTGCAAGAGCGGTGCTCGTGCGAGGGCTCCTTGTGCACAGGCGCTCGTGCAAGAGCCGTGCTCGTGCGAGGGGACCTTGTGCAGGAGGTGCTTGTGCAAGAGCGGTGCTCGTGCGAGGGCTCCTTGTGCACAGGCGCTCGTGCAAGAGGCGCTCTCGCGCAAGAGCGGTGCTCGTGCGAGGGGTCCTTGTGCAAAGGTCCACGTGCAAGGGGGTGGGGGGGCTTGTGCGCTCGTGCGAGGTTGCACACGTGTGTGCACGGTTGGTGCCAGCCAGGCAGCGTGTGTGCCACGGCTGAGGCGTGGGTGTAAGCTGTCCCTGTGCATGCGTGTCCGGGTGTGCACACGCATGCTAGAACTGGCATGTGCACACACACGCGTGCAAAGCTGAGCCCGTGGGCTGGGTGCGCAGGGCTGCGGGGGCTCGGGGACCCCAGCCTGGGGCCGAGCAGGCAGACAGGGCCCCTGGCACTGTCTGGTTCCTCTCCTGCAAAAGAGCCCGAGGCCACCAGCCCCAGTGGGGAAACTGAGGCACGGGGACGGTGTGTGATTCATGCCGACGCAGACAGTCACTCGGGGACAGGGAGGAGAGCTGCACGGCGGTGGGTCTGGCCGGCCCCGTCGCACGTGTGCTTGCACACTCGTGTGCCACTGGCGTGCCAGGGGCTACGTGCTGTGGTTCTCGCCATGCCGCTGCACACGCGGGTGTGCAGACGCGTGGTTCCGCGGGTGGGTGACCCTGCAGGGATGTGGGGGTGTTCCTCTGCGTGTGCGTGTTCTTGTGCACGTGTGGTCCTGTGCGTGCGTGGCCACATGTGTGCGTGGGCCCACGCTGGGTGCTGGGGCCCTCCCGGCTGCCACGGGGTGCTCGGGGACCCGGCACCGCGCCGGCAATGGGAACCCACTGGGGTGGCTGCGTCTGGCGACATGGAGGGGCTTGGGCTGGACTCTGGGGTGCGAGGGGAGGATGGGGGGGGGGGCTGGAGCTGGGCTCTGCGCCAGGGAAGCCCCGGGACCACCCACCGCTGCTTCCAGCACAGCCAAGGCGGCTGCAGACCCCGGGCGCTCTCCCTGCGACCACCCCGAGTGCGGGGCTGGGGTGGGCGAGGGGGGCGGTGGGGGTCACCCAGGCAGCGCCTGTCCCCAGGCAGCGACTGCTGCTTCGCCGGCACCTTCTGCCACCCACCCACCCACCCACCCACGGCCGCTGCGCGGGGCTGGGGGGTGCTCGTGGGGAGCCCACTCTGCTGCGGCTGCATGCGTTCGACCCTGCGGGTGTGGGCAAGAGCCTGACGCTGCCGATCCCCAAAACCCTGAGCCGTCCTGCGGCAGGATCGGGAGGTGCTGGGTGCCAGGATCAGCCCCATTTGCAGCCAGGAGCTGGGGGTGCCCCTGGCCTGCCCCTCGCTGCTGAGTGGGGTCCCACACGGGAGCCCGGGGGACGACCACACACACACACACACACACGACGTGGACAGGACCCCGCGGCGTGGCGTGGCACAGGGGTTGCCGCTGAGCGCAGCGCGGCCGGGGCACCGCAGGGCACACGCGTGGGCGGCGAAGGCACCGCGGGGCACACGCGTGGGCTGTGGAGGTACACGCGTGTGGTGCCAGGCGGGCAGGATCGGTGCCGTGCGTGTAGCGTGGCTGCCCTCTGCTGCCACCGCCACGGCAGTGCTCAGCACCCTCCAGCACCGCACGCCGCAGGCACCCATGGGTGCAGGGCCCGGGGGGGGGGGGCAGACGGCTGCCCCCAGGGACGCCGGATACAACAGGCTGGCTTGGGGACACTGGGGACAGGGATGGCCACCCAGGATGGGGAACTTCCTCAAAGAGATGAGGCCGGGGCACCGGAGAGGCTGATGGAGCATCGCTCTCCTCCCCTCCGGCTCTCCAGGGCCACGCGTGGGAGGGTACGCGGTCGGGAGCCATGCCCAAGGAGACACGGACGGGCAGTGTCGGAGCTGCACGCCGGCACCGGCGAACCGGGGCACGCTGCACCCTGGCCCTCATGAGCACCGGGTCCCGGCTGAGCCCGGCCGCCCCCGCTGCCACCCGTGAGGAGCCGGGTGCTGCCGGGGCGCAGGCGGGGGCGTCGGAAAGCAGCCGCAGCCCGCGTTCCCACCGCACCTCGCAGCTCCTGTCAGGGCTGCTCGGCCAGACGTGGCTCAGCCCCAGCTCTGCCGAATTCCCCCCCCCAGCCACGCTGCCGCCACTCAGTGGCAGCCCGGCGTGGGGCTGGGCACCGTGCCCAGGGGCTGCACCCTGGCACAGCCTCACCCACCACCCACCCGTGGCCCCACGCCGGACAGGGCAGGGGTCCGGGCTGCAAAAGCACTGGAGTGGGGCAGGTTCCCTGGAGCCTGGGTGGGTGCTGTGGGGCAGGGCAGGGTGCAGGCGTGGTTGTCATTTGGCCAGCTGCATGCACAGTGCATGCAAACACCCCCCCCACGCTCCCACCCACGCCCCCGCCACCTCCCCTGTGTGCCCACCCCGTGGGTGCCCTGCGGTGGGGGCTTGGCAGGTCCCCAGGAGCTCTGCAGAGCCCGTCCGCAGGCCTGAACCCCCCCCACCACTGTTGCCAGCCCCCCCCCCCGGCAGCACCCTGCCCGCAGCGGTCCCTGCGCGGCGCTGGGGGGGCTGAGCGCAAGGGCCGTGGGTGTTAAAACAGGAACCGCGGCCCCCGCTTCCCGGATCTCGCCGCTTTTCTTTTTTTCCAAAACACAAAGTGGGGGCGGGGGGGGGAGCAAAGATCGGGCAGCGGCCAGTCTCCTCGCCTTTGGGTGCACAAGCAAGCCAAAAGCCAGACGGGAGAGGGGTAGATCTCGGCTTGCGGCACTGGCTGTGCCGGCGTGTGCCATGCCGGCAGCCACCGGTGATGGGGCTGGGGCTGTGCCAGGTGTCCTGGGGTCAGCAAGAGGCTGGGGCCAGCCCCACGGCAGCCCCACGCTTGCTCGAGCCACAGTGACGACAAACACGGGGCCAACGCTCCGGGCTCTGCCCCACGGTGCTGAGGCCAGGCATAACTCATCACACCGCTGCTTGCACTGCCCTCCCTCCCCACCCTGGTGTGGGGGCAGCAGCAGGGACCCCTGCTTTCGACTCTGCCACGCACTGGAATGGGGCAGAGGGGCACTGGGAGAGGTGAGACCCCCACGGGTGTTTGCACCCCTGCTCCCGTACCCCCCC
>JANZLQ010000029.1:42562855-42578482 GCA_026212715.1 Elanus axillaris | reverse complement strand
CCCCCATATACCCCCCTTTCTTTTTTTTTGTCGAGTATTTCTGCTGAGCAGCGTTTCTTTGGAAGCATCAAGCTCGTCACGGAGCAGAGGGCTGCGAGTAAAATTTGGACCGTTTTCTCCTCTCCTGTTGGTAAAGGAGGGACAGTTTTACGCAGAAAGGGGGATAAAAGAACCAAGAGCCGTCGTACAGTCATGATGTAGATGCTTCACCTAGTGACATTTCCAGAATCAGATTTACCCCCGCTCAGAGATAGCTTAAAATACAGCATGCTATTTTTAAAAAACATCACCCTCTGTCTATAGTAGACCTTGCTGCTGTGAATGGAAATAACGTGACTAAAGGCAGGCCTGAACTCAGCCAGAAAGGTGCAAGATCCGAATTAATCTAGTTACAAGTAGTGTAAAACGCAGTGTGGGCACTTTTCTCTATTTAAGAACAGCATCAGCATAGGCAATAAATGTCCTCAAAATTGTAAAAGCCATTGAAGTTCAGCCGGAGCTGGTAACGGTAGAAATATTTTGAAATTACTCCAGTACAGATAGGGTTGAAAATCATAATCCCATTCATGATTGCTATATAATCATAGGCAGAGCAATTAACTGTAGTATCACAGAGGATTATGACTTGAAGTGAGGAATAAGTAACGTGAGCAGATGGACTCTTAAAATACCCTGTGTTCACATGAATGGAAAAACAGGAAAGGAGGATTGGAAGAAAAGTGCTATTGAAACAATACAGCCTTCAGAGGAAACAGTCTTTACAATATTCTATAGGGTTTCTTCAGATCTCATGCAGACTGTAAGTTCCCTTCTTGGGGAGCCAACTCTGAGGTGTACCAGTGCAGCTCTTACGTGGCAGTTTTAGTGGGGATGAAGAAAGATATTTCCCTCTGATTTCTTATGTCCAGCCCCAGCTGTAAAAGAACACAGGCAGGGTATGAAAGCAGTAAGTATAAATCTCCAGTAAAAAGGCCATTTTGACAAAATAGCTGTTATACGGAAAGAATAAATACACAAGTATAACATTAAGGAGGCAGCAGAGTCAATGTGATTGTTTTGACATGGGGGTTTAGTGATAAATAGGAAAAGGGAGGGGGCTGAGCTGGGAGCCTGGGTGGATTTTATGTGTGATGGCAGAGTGGGAACCTGTGAGATGCAGAAACGAAAGCAAAACCTGAGAGAGAAGTGGAGGTGGTGGAAAAGGCTCTCACACTTCTCTGCATCTGGAACCCCTTGAGACAAATTGTCATGTTATGCGTGCCTGTGCCACCTACTGCCACCCACCTGCGATTTCTTTTTCAGTGGACAAGAAGACATCTAATAATTGTAGGGTCACCACGAACGTGTAGCTATCTCCAGAAATTTCTGCTGAAATTTTCACTTGCCCGCTCCACAGCTTTGCAGGTTGCTGGTCTTCCACCAGTGAGAAATAGGAAAGTACTAACTAGATATTAATTAGTCCTGGGAAGTCCTAACTCCTTCTGTGAGAGATTTACCCCCCAAAATGTGGTCCTTGCACTCGGAGCCATTAACATCGGTTTAGTGCACCTATGTGCAGCTGATAGCACCTATACAGGGAATCATGTCTCCACAGCCGCCCCAGTCGTCCAAAGGACCCTGGTCCAAAAAGCAGGCCCACGCTACAGGGGCAACAAGAATCAGATTTGCCTTATTACTATAAAAAACAGAAATATGTTACTTTTTCATGTCTTTCAGCAACTGTAATTTCTCTAACAATAGGAGGGGAGATGTGTGTAGGCAGAAGCTGGCAGTGTTTCTGCAAGCTGCACAGTATTAGCTAAATTAATAACGTCTTCCTACCCCCCCTCTTCCAGGCTCAGAAAGACTCATGTGCTGCACTAACAACAAGGACCTTCTCAATGGACTTCCCCAGCACAAAGGAGAAATGCAGACACCTGGGAGGGCTGCTGTCCTTGTCTGTGTACTGTGGTGAAAAACAGAGACCAGAATATACCTCCTGTCGAAGACATAGAGGGACCAGCGCCGCTGCAGTTTCCATCATTGCGAGCCCAGTAGAGCAGCCTCAGCTGTAGGCTACAAGTCTTCAGAATGATAATACAGTCTGCAGAAGAAAACAATGGGGTTTGTGGGTGATGTGTCATCAGTAAATATGAATGTGAGGATCACAACAGTTTCATAAAAGAATATAAAATAAGATCAAATAAAATAAAACCAACCAAACCAAAATAAAATAAAATAAAACAAACCGAAATAAATAGTGCTAGTTTTAAACCAGCAGTAGCACATATCAAATAGTAAACTCTTGTCTGCTGTTGGAAGCCAAGGCTGTGCATCCTCACCTTGTGGATGTCCACCTTCAGAAAGTGATGTCATGGGGTCACTGAAAGTGGTATCTGGTGTAATTAATTTATTTTAGTTTCCTGCATGCTCTTAGCTATGTGCCCAAGAGTGCTTGCAGCACACATGGCACCTTCTTCCTCTGTACCATGCTTCTCGTAAGCTACCAGCCTCACTATGGAAAAATTCAGAACATTTATTGCCAACAGGAAAAGGGAAACATAGAGAAGGAAACAGAAGAAAACTAAATGGGGAGAGGGCCAGGGAAAGAAAGTGTTATGCTGATATTAAATTAATCTGCCAGCACTGCAGTGAGTACCACATCTCTCACAGAAACCCGCTGATATCCCAGAAAAGTAGCTTTTGTCATCAAGAGTTAGGACAGAGTCTGAACTTCTCTGGCTTGGCCTGCAAACACCAGTCTTCAACCCAAACTAGAGGAGATTTGAAATTATCATGCCATGATCTAGAGTTAGGACTATTTTTTTTTTTTATTGTTAAACCCAAACATTTTAGATGTTGAGCCTGCTTCATAGTTGATTTTTTAATCTGACAGTGCATATGAAGTCACGTCTTTAGTGAAACTGAAACATTAGCTGTTTTTAAAGGCGGTCCGGCATCATACAGGTATGTATCGGTATGTATTTGTCCTGCTCTATTCTATTCTTTGTGATTGTAAAATAGAAGATGGCATCAGGAGTGAAACACAGGAAAATATCTTTATTGTAATTTAACTAACTTTTCTGAACACAGACAATGACGTCCTTTTCACCAGCTTTGGTCTTTCCATCATGTGCAGCTTTTACCTTTTTTGCTCCAGGATAGAATTACCAGGACTCTTAATTTGTTTACAGGCAGTTTCACTTGGCAGTTCTTTCAAACCATCACAGTTGGGGTATCAAATTTTAGTTTGTTTTCAAACAGGACAGGCCTTGATTAGTTTATTCTTAACCATATAAAATAAAGCCATTCAGATGTATATAGAACTACTTTAAAATCTCAATACCAGTTACTTAATGCTAGCTATTTTTAAAACCACTACCTGTAAACTAATTTAAGTCCCATTGAAGCAACTCAAAAATAGGAGTAGAGTTTGAATCAGCCCTTCCCACACAAATTAACACCTTTTGACATGGGCAACTGGGGGGTACTGAGCTAACTAACACCAGTAGTTTTGGCATTCCCTGGTAGAAGAGAGTTTTGTCCAGCTGTGGATTAATAGTGAATTACAGGAAATCTGCACTGATGTAAGTGCATGATAAATAAGGAGATCTTCAAGGCTCTTGTGAAAGATAAACAGTTATTTTTGAAAGTCTGGGTAATTTAAATTTCTTTTCAAAAAGAGAAAGAAGATCTGTTTCAGAACAATCAGCCCCGAAAGACCAGTCATGCATCCCCAAGGCCTCCACATTCTCTGAATTTTATGCTGCAATTATCAGATTGTCAAGACGTCCCAGCTCTGCTTGATTACATCCTCTTTAAAGTATTATGGCTATTTGCAACTACTTAATGATCCTTTCAGGTACCAACACCATCAAGCCTTTCTTTAATTTTAAAAGCCTTGGTCTTTAGAGCTCAGGTGGGATCAGAGCCTCTCCATTGCATTGCTCCAGCCTTTCAAAGTTGGCAGGTGAGAGTTTCTGAATGATGCTGCCCATTCTGTGCCCTGCACAGGACAGAATATCACGCATGAGGCAGTGGGAATGAGCCTTTCTGCCTACCCATGTACGTGGAGCCACTTCCATATTGCACCTGCAAGTGTGGAGTCCCCCCGCATTTGCTGTGACACCGAGGGGATCTGCAGAGCCTGTGCGCCCAGTGGGAGGGAGCTCCAAAGCCCCATTGCAGTTGGAAAGCAGGGAAGGATTGGAAGTTATTGGGCAGGTTTCTTATTAATGGTCAAGAAAAATAAACAACCCCTCCCGTAGCAACTTCCTTGCAGGTTTGGTGTGAAAGCAGAGGAGCACGGAGCTCACTGTAGTTAGTTCTTACCGCACGTCCTGTGGAGGCACAGCTTCAGAAATATCTGAGTGTATCAGATATTATCTGGAGGAAGGAATGTGTCAGCTGACAGCAAGGCTGGAAACTATTGAAACTATTGTCAGCTGGGCCATTATTATAATTATCTCTTGTCTCTTTGAGAATTAATATCCAACAATCCTGTCCCGTCTACAAACAGGTGAGAGGATACAACCCTTCCAGGAATAATGCAGGTGGTTGCAAAACAGCTGCTTTAAAGATGAGGCATCTGATTGCTACCAAATTAACAGGTTCAGCCACAGGAAAACATTCTGGGAAAGAAAGTAACCCCATAGAAGGAGAATCTCTAAAAAAGTAGATGTGTATGGGCTTTGGAAAACACTGGAGATCGGAGGTATTACTGGTCTTGTTGCAGCTCTTAGGTGGTTGTATTTGATTTTTTGGGGGAGGTGGAAGAGTGGATGCAATCTACCCAGTTGAACCAATGCAAAGTCTAGAGCTCTGGTTCAAGCTGTTGGTGAAGATTGTCTGAGCTCCCTTGTCTGGCTCCCTGCTGAGCAAGCCCAAGAGCACTCATGAGTTTTGCTTGTCTTGCTCAGCAGGTGAAATGATGATGTTCTTGTCATCAACCCTTATATTAATCTTGGAGCTCCTGTTTGATCATGTCTTTATGGGAGAGAGGAAGATGAGCTTGTAGCAGGGAGTTTGTAGGTATTTACAAGAAACATTTCTCACTTAAGGTGTCTGACTGGCCTCCATGAGTTTCTACTATCAAGTCTTGTCTTCTTGGGGCTGGTTTATGGAAGAGAACGGTCACATTTAAAAATTACGTTGGTGACCTGGGAATGAGCACAGCTGACCTCTGCAGTCAAGGACAAATCCTTTTCAGTGCTATCTCAATGAAGTTAACTTTCCAGCCACACTCAACCAGAATGATACTGACTCTAGCACTGAGAAATAGATACCAACAACTGAGCGCAATCACCCTCTGCTCAAGTTAGTGTGAAGCTGACACCTTTCTCATGGGTAGTACTCTGTGCAAAGCTTTTTGGAGTAGCTGCTCACAGCACAGAGCAGGCCAGCGGGGAACATACTGTCAAATTGAGTCCTAAAAAGGCACCAGATGGTTTCTAACTCTTCACACCTAAAAACCTCTTTGTGCATTCAGCTGTTACAGTCTCCTAATAATGTCATGTGGCTGATAACCCTAACCTCTCCCTAGCTTTATTATGCTGTGCAGTTCATTCTGAATGGGTTTGGGCACACATTGCCAGGTATAGCAAAAGCGTTACCTTGGCTAGATCAGGGCTTGCACATTCCAAGGTTTCTGGGTCCTAACTGTCTCGGGTCAGGCCCCCACAAGGATGGGATAGCCCTGAGAAGCGTGGCCTAAGCCATCAGCGATGGTCATGTCAGCAGGCTTTGGTCGCGCAGTGTTACAGCTTCTGCGTTCCTCTGAGCTCTTTGTATCCCTGTTTTAGCATCATTTTTGTTACTTTTCATGTAGTTTAGTTTACAAGCAATCGGAGCAAATTCAGAACTGTCTAACAGCACTCAGACCAGACGTCTTGGGGAGATGAAGCATTCTTATCTGCAGCTGCTGCTGCATTTTGAAATGAGTATGAGAGGTAAATACATCCATGAACATTTGCTGCCAGTATGGATTTAAAAGCAAAATGCAGTCAGAAAGGCTACTGAAAAACTACTTCACTTGGCTGATAACTCAATTTGTTGATAAGAAAGAGGGAGTGTTTTGTCTCTCTGTATCAGATAAGGGACTTATCACTCCCTGCACTGTTGATGATGAACATGTTCATCTGGCAGATAGTGGCAATAAAGCCACATCTCCCCTTTGCACTGCAAGACATATGCTGCATGAAATGAAATTAAGGGAAATGGATTTAAAACACTTCTTGGTAAATGTTTTTTAAACCAATTTATAATTAACCTGTGGAACGTCCTGCTGCATTTTATTAGAAAGGGAAATACCATGCTTGAAAATAGATGTTTCCTGTGAGCAATAATATGGGGACATAAAAAGTGTAAAAGAAGGGGAGAAAGGACATCATTGGTAAGGGGCTAGGATTGGCTAATTTAAAAAGTGGGCTGTAATTGAAAGTATGAGGTTACATTTTCTTCTTGCACTATCCAAATGTAGGTTGTTGCTAGATATAGATGTACTTCTCAATCTGGTTGGCATTTTTTTCATACTACGCAACCAGACCCAAACAACATTGGGGCCCACCTTTGCCAGGAGAGCAAGTCTGCCTAGTATGGAGGGACCTTCTGTCACAGCTGTTTTCTGAGATGTTTAAAGCTTGAGCCTGCAGTGCAAAAAGAGCCTAAATGGTCATGTGCTTATATCTGTGTTTTGTTGCCCAGGCTGGGGAGACCTCAACAAGAAGTTGTCAAGGTGCATTGCAGCACTATCCAGACTAACCATTTCAGGTCTGGCTGCAGAGCCAGACTGTAAATACAGGATCCCAGGATGGGTACAGAGCCACATGAATGCCTTTTACTTCCACTGCTGAGGGTGGCATGGACAGAGAGAGCTTGGATCTGTTGGTGCTCACCAATGCAGATCAATGCAGTGGGTTATACCCACATATCTGCATTGATCCACTCCTCGAAATTAAGTCTGAGCTTCATAAAGCTTGAGTGCCAGTCCAGGCTTTGACTTGGTAGGAGCAATGCTGCTTCACTGTGCCTGTTTCTCCTTGGCTTGGTTGAGTTTGTGCATGGCAGAAACTGGGCTAAGCCTCCAGAAGTGGCTGTGCACTGTGCACTGATGGGCAATGCCAGGGGACTGCTGAGAGCCAGCGTATCAAACACAGCTACCAGAGAACTAGGGCCACAAACCCTACCATGAAAACTCCAAAACCTGATTCAGCCTTGCTACTAATTGGTCCCTCTGCAGGGTGTTTTATTTTCTTACTTCAGAAGATTCTTGGTGTTGCCTAAATCTAGTCCTTCCTCCTACTGACATTCAGCTATGTCCCTTTCTCAAACTGGGGAGGGTTACAGAGGGTTGCAATTATGACTGCAGTGGCCAGAAAAGCTTTGATCAGAAATTGGCCTGACAAGGAGTGTGCTGAGGGATTAATGCAGAACTGACTTCATCAGCAGCTGAGAGCTTTGTGGAGGAGGAATTTAGGTGCTTCTTACACCCTCAACAATGCAAAGCAGCCATCATCAACAAGGTGTTCCCCAGAGGATGCTAATCACTCTCCTCCCTCTTGATCAGCAGTTAAGAGTGCCTCTCTTCTTTCCACTTATTGCCTAGTCAGAGATGCCAGAGGTATTTCTTACAAGATAAGAAATTATTTACACCTGGACTAGAAAGGACAGAAAATGTCCTGAGTGAGCTACAACCATTATTGTTACTGTTATCATTTGTATTGCAAAGGCACCTAACCATCCTCAGACCCCATCCTGTAGGGCCAAGTACCTAAAAGGGCTTGTCAGGTGTGCAATGGGGAGCAGGGAGGGAGGTTTAGAGGATGAAAGTACATGGTCCAACACTGCATACAGGAATAGAGCAAGGGAATTTGGGAAGCCCCAGGTTTTCTCTAACCTATAGCTGTCTGTGTGTTTGGGAAGTATGGAATATCTCTGTTTCCTATTCACTTCCATTAAGACTTATCTGCAGATCCAGACCATAGCACCTAAAGAATCTAGGATAATCCTCCTGTACCAGTATAGCTCCCATCTAGTTCTTCTAGTGTAGATGTACCCTCCCATGAGTGTCATGGGAATGGGCGATGAGAGGTGGATCTTGCTCTTGGTGAGAACAGAAATAAAAAAAATAAGGATATATCACATCTAGCTCTGCTCCTTACTAAGGACTGTGCATTCTTTGCTTTTTTTTTTTCTTTTTTTTTTAATAGATCACCACAAAAATTATACAAGTTAAGAGTTAAGACTACTGAATGCTTCACAATATCAAGTTCTGCCTACACATGTGATGAGAAGTTTAGGTAGGTATGTATGCTAGCCCTCACAATGTGCTAATATCTACAGCTATTATGTTGTCAGTGCTCTGATATTTAACCAGAAGCTATCTCTGCCTTTAGCTTATGCTTGTGATACAAGATGTTTTCATGGCATAGCTTGTCTCAGCTTCCCTTGTTATTTTTTCCCTCAAAACAAAAAGAGAAATATTCTCTGATGATATTGTGTCTATGAAGCCAAAGGCTGTGTGTGCGCGCTGTGGAATTTAGGCATAATATTTCTAATTGGAATATTCAAGGTCGTCCTTACTTTTACATGCTAGGTCATTCTCTCCTGCACTGCTGGCAATGTCAGAGGTGTTATATGTCTCCTTTAGAATTCCAGAAGCTGCTGTTTGCTAAACAATGAATAGATGGGGTTCTTCAGGAGTCCAAAAAGGGAAATCTCCTGGATTATTTGGTGTGAGGGGATTCCTGACTGCCCTTAGCTTTTCTGTACCTGGAAACTCTGACCTACAATCTATTTGTAGGTGACTCAATTAAAAAAATAGAGCATAAGGAGTGTAGGTGTGTTACATGCCTGCAATACTGTGATCAGGACAGATACTGAACAGCTTTAAACCAGCAGACCTCAGTACCTACAATCCCGTGGCAGCTCAGAACTTAGACAAAATTCACTTACTTTGCTTTGCCCATACAGGTTTTACAGACTCTTCTGAGATCAGTAATTGGCAGAGGAGGGCCTGTACCATAAACTGGGTAGCTCTGAGATACCTCAGATAGCGCATCACTGCATTACTGCTTTTCACAAAAGCTGCAGTGTAGACCTACCTCTACTGACAAATGCACTGGTACTGCTGAAAGCCTAAGGGAAAGATCCGGGGGAAGAAGAGAGGTGGTCATCTGCAGATGTGTGCTGGTAGTTTGTCTGAGAAACTTCTGTCCCTCACACAGTGCTGTCTCTGGTAGTTATCCTTAGCAGGGTCGTTTGCTTGGCAATGCTGATTGTTACCTACAGGTTTCCCTGTGCCATTGGCAGGCGCTGTTTTGGTGGCCACACAAAGACCATGGGAGAGGGCAGTGGTGAGGACAGATTTCTTAGTGTCCCTTTGTGATGAGTTGACCATGGCTGGACGCCAGGTGCCCACCAAAGCCGTTCTATCACTCCCCCCTCCTTCGCTGGACAGGGGAGAGAAAAATATAACAAAGGGCTTGTGGGTCAAGATAAGGACAGGAGAGATCATTCACTAATCACCATCACGAGCAAAAGAGACTCAGCTTGGGGAAAATTAACTCATTTTATTACAAATCAAAATGGAGTAGGGTAATGAGAAATAAAACTAGATCTCACAACACCTTCCCTTCACCCCTCCCTTCTTCCGGAGCACAACTTCACTGCCGGCTTCTCCACCTACCCCCCCAGCGGCACAGGGGGACGGGGAATGGGTGTTGGGGTCAGTTCATCACAGGTTGTCTTTGCTGCTTCATCCTCCTCAGGGGCAGGACTCATCACACTCTTCCCCCGCTCCAGCGTGGGGTCCCTCCCACGGGAGACAGTCCTCCACGAACTTCTCCAACGTGGGTCCTTCCCATGGGCTGCGGTTCTTCACAAACTGCTCCAGCATGGGTCCCTCCACGGGGTCACGGCCTCCTTCAGGCACCCACCTGCTCCGGAGTGGGGTCCTCCCCGGGCTGCAGGTGGAGATCTGCTCCACCATGGACCTCTCTGGGCTGCAGAGGGACAGCTTGCCTCACTGTGGTCTTCCCCACGGGCTGCAGGGGAATCTCTGCTCCTGGAGCATCTCCTCCCCTCCTTCTGCACTGACCTGGGGGTCTTCAGGGTTGTTTCTCTTACATGTTCTCACTCTCTGGCTGCCGTTTCTCTCTGTCCCCCAACTTTTTTCCTTCTTAAAAATGTTATCACAGAGGCGTTACCACTATCGCTGATTGGCTCAGCCTTGGCTAGTGGCGGGTCCATCTTAAATCTGGCTGGCATTGGCTCTGTTGGACATAGGGGAAGGTTCCAGCAGCTTCTCACAGAAGCCACCTCTGTAACCCCCCCTGCTACCAAAACCTTGCCACAGAAACCCAATACAATCTCAGAGACACTTCTCCCCCAAAATGTCTGTGGATGCAAGATACATTGTTAATATAGTCCTTCTACAGATGTATTAATTTGGATTTAGTGATTTTATGTTTTTCTAGCTTAATGCTGAAGTCTAGACTCAGGCAAAAATCCCAGCATCAATGGGAACTAAATGCAGTTTCCTGGTAATGATTTCTGGACAGGACCTCTGTTCAGTGCACTGAAAAGTCAAATGGTATTAGAGCTTGTCAAAACCCAGTGTTTCTGCATTGTAAGGAATTTCATTTTTTTGATAGTCTGAATTTGAAAAGAAACATTTAAATTTCCAAGTTTTCAGTGAATGGTGCCTTCCCAGACCTTGTAGGCATCTAGTGAAGTTGGTGTGCTGCTTGATTTCAGCAGATAATAATAACTCTAGTGAAGTTGTCAAAACTGTTAGTCTTATTGAGCACCCTGATACCAGTGATGCCACAGCTTCTAAGATACCTAAACTGAGGACAGACCAGCAGGAATTAATTTGATTAAAGTCTGCAAAGCCTGAAATGTTTCAAATTAATCCTTCCCACTCAATAAATCTGCATCTTCTGATGAAAAGTTGTATTGCTGGAAAATTTCTGATCATCTTTAAACATTCTACTGTCCCTTATGGAGCCAGGTGTCTGGAGGTTATGGTAAGAGACTTTGTTCAGGATGAAGGACATTTTATGTCTTTGTTTATTGTGAAGTTTCTTTAATAAATATTTTTTCTGTAAGTTGACTCAACTATAAGAAGGTAATCACAGTTCTAATGCACAGTAGAAATGTATGGATTGAAAAAACCACATTTTTCTCTTTTGCATGAGCCAAAATTCAGTTCATATTTATATACATGTCTGAGCATAACTCAGGATGCTATGAAGACTCAAGATATCAATAAGATATGGGATAAAGATCTTAAGGTGTTGCTTCTAAAGGTTATGCAGCAAAAGACTGGCCTGAAAACTAATTAAGATGACTATGATAGTCAAATATTTGAATGCATCTTAAAATTATTTATATGTTTCATTTAATATAATGATCATCATAAAAATGGGAAAGAAAAGGCCTGTGACTGGCATCTCACCTAAATGACTTAAACAACTTTAGTCTCCCTATTATCTCCTGGTGGGCTGAAGAGAACAATAAATATTTTTCATTGTTATAGGATAGGCTGGTCCCCCAGCCTAGTACTTCTAATTCTGCCTGATAACCCTCTCTCATGTGTCAAAATCCATTAAGTTACCTAGTTTGGGTAGAATTCTGCAATTCCCACATTCTTGGATAAGGCTACTGTATCCTCAGTGTCATTTGCATGTCTCTCTCTGAATTTAAGAGATTCTTCACCTGCAGGCAATCATACACACCATGCAAACAGCCTCCTGGAAACCAAGCTAGTAATTATATTGCTACATAAGCAGGGCTTATTAAAAGAAAAAAGCTGTAAAAAAGGAAATATTCTACACAGTTTCCATCATGCTTGCAACCCTACAGTACCTTGAGGTGAGTCATAAGTAAGTGCCATGAGTTAGAGGCCCTTTTCTAAAATGCTGCTAAAGTGTGTTCTATTTTCCTGGGCTTTGAGCAGTCCTGAACACTCAGCAGGAGAGTAAACTAATATCTTAGCATCCTCAACAGCTCTGAAAAGTTTGACAAGAGGCATTTTTTCTCAAGACACAGCTGAGGTTGGATGGCAGCTCTGGAGATCGTCTAGTGCAACCTCACTGCTCAAAGCAGGGTCAGCTACAGTGGGTTTCTCAGGGTCATGTCCAGTCAGATCTCCAAGGATGGTGACTCCAGAACCTTTCTTGGCAACCTGCTGCAGTGCTCAGTCATTCTCTCAGTAGAATATTTTTTTCTTACTTTTAAGTGTAATTTCCTGTATTTCAATTTGTCCTGTTGCCTCTTTTCCTCTCAGTGGGCACCACCAAGAATAGCTTGGCTTGGACTTCTTTACTCTCCCATCAGATATTTGGGTAAGACTTCTCCTGAGACTTCTCCAGGCTGAACAGTCACATCTCTCAGCCTCTCATCATATGACAGATGCTCCAGTCCCTTAATCATCATCATGGCCCTGTGTCTCTTTTGTAGTGGGGACCCTCAGTGTTGGACATAGCACCCAGATGTTTCTCACCAGCGCTGAGCAGAGAGGAATGATCACCTCCCATGACTGGCTGCCAATGCTCTGTCAGCCCATTTCTTCAGCCTGTCAAGGTCCCATCCTTGTGATGCCAGAAAGCAGAAGTTTCCCGCCCTGGTCATTGTGGGAGTCTCCCATGTCCTAACCAGACAAGCTCAGACTCTCCCTGTGTCACCTTCAGTACAGCTGGATGTTCAAGCTCTTGCATCTGCAGGGTCTTGGGGAAGATCTGGACAACCTCTTTCTCATCACCTCTGCTGCTCTGCAGTCTGCTGATCTCCTCCCACAGCTCTTTTCTTGGTGAGAACAAAGGCCCTCCACCAGTACATACCTCCTGCAGGCAATGAGCCCACCTCCCACCCAAGCCCCAGCCCCAGCAAGAGGCCCCAGGCACCGCTGCAGCCCTGCTGTAGGGCTGTGTCCTCCATTGGGAGCTTCATCCGGGCCAAGACCCTGATGGCACAGGGACAGATGCTCCAGCAGCTGCTGGGACCCTGCCCTGTGACACGTCACCCCCAGCGCTCAGCCCGTGGACGCTGCCCTCGGCAGAGCTCCTGGCTCCCTTCTGCGAGAACTGCCGCCTCTGATAGCTGCACGCTGTTAGATGGCTCTACACACCTTTCCTCCCTGCTGCAACCCAGACTTCCCTCTATTGTGCTAGCCCTCTGCAGTCATATTGCCAACACCTCGGAGGGCTAATGGGCGCTATTAATAACTGATTGCAGAACAGCTCCACATTTATAGTACTGAATGAGTGGGTAGCACCCCACTGGGACTGCAGGAAAGGATTCATCCAGACAAGTAACTGTCTCATCTGGCCAATTTTGAGCTATAAAATGAGGGAAATGTTTTCTGTAAAGGAAAAAGGAAATCACAATAAAAGAGCAAAATTTGTTAGGAGTGAACTTCTGTTCATTCTGTTTCCAACAGGAGTAATGAAGGCAAAAGAAAACTTTATCAGACAAAGATTTGAAAGTGTTGAATATGAACAAAGGAAAACCCTGCAAACTGAAGTGGTACACTCTGTTACATATTAATACAATATAGTTGCTAGAGACTGAAAAAGCTTGAGAAACCTCCATGAAGTGGAACAGAATGTGATTTATACAGGCTAACATGGAATTTGCTTGAAAATTTCCTGACGTGGGAGCTAAAGACATTTTGGATCTTGGTTCATATGCTCATGGAAAGTGGTGTAAGTGACATCTTATTCCAAAATGCAGCCAGAAGAGCAATGAGAGTGCAGTGAAGTACAGTTGTTTATGTAATACACAAAATTGACACTCATTTGTACTCGACAAAAGCTCCTGTGACAATATTTAGAAGTTCCCATTATTAATATTTGTCTATGGGGTTCAGTTTTGAACTACATTTTAGGACAACTCTCACCTAACTACCTATGGAAATAGATGCGAGGGGCTGAAATACAGGAGACGACTTAGAGAGAAAGAAGTAGGAAACAGGGATTGTTTAAACACCTAAGAAATTTAGGGACAACAGTCTGAGCAAAAGCTTTTGTGCTCCAGATTCATTTAGCTTTCAGAACTGGAACTAAACCTGCTTGAAGCACTGGGGCGTCATTGTTTTCTTCTCTTTTTACCTGCTTTCCTTTCTCAGAGGTTGTTAGTTTTAAATGGCCTTGTCTAAACCTAATTGCAGTTTTGTAATGGCTAATTCCCAGGCTATTTAGGCCCTGAAGAATCAATTCTGAGACATGTCTATGAGGGGCTTGTTAAGGGATGGAGGATGCTGCTGAGATCAATCAGCTTCCTAGTTTTTAAATCACACAGGAAATTCAGGTTAAAATCTCTGTTCTGCTTGATTGATCCCATGTCTCAGGGAAGTGCCCTCGCTAACCACCTTTATTCTTGCAAATTTATGACTCTGTAAATTAATGAAATGTGCACTGGGTGAGAAAGGAAGACTCGTGTTGAAACCCTGACTCACATTACCCTGTGGTGTGGGGACTAGAATAAGGACTTCTGCCCTGGTCTCCTACATCTCCGATGAGGGCTCCAGCCACAGGCCATTCCAGGTGGGACACACATAAGTTTCTACTGATCATTTCAGGAACCACTATTCCATGCACAGACCTACGGGATTGTACCTAGCTGGGAGACAACTCCTAGACTGAGAATCTGGCTGGAAGGTCAATGCCCCCAGAGGTTAGCTGGTGGTGGGAGAGCAGCTGGATTTCTCATATCACCAAAAGCCTCTCCATCTTGGTGGAGATGAGAAGACAGCAGCTGACCCACTGATGGCCAGAACAGAGGCATGGGAATTGATGACATGAGAACATACGTGCTTTGCAAGACTGGAATCAAAATGTCTTTACTGATAGCATGAAGAAAAGCTTGTGACTGCTCCTGCAACTGAGCCAATCCCTCCTGCTTCTTACATTAACCTCACAAAATTTCATTTTTTTTTTAATGTTTGAAAAATCAGCAAGCTGAGGGTTGGGAGCAAGGAAAGAAAGGCTCAGGCTAAGGAATGTTTAAGTTTGGCTATTCAAAGGTAGTGATACTTGTTAGCATGTGTACTTATTGGATGTAGAGCAGGGGAGTGGACAATTGTTCAAAGCTGGATTCAAGATACCTGATGGCTGGGCCAAGATTCCTTCCTCGGGCAGATTGCCTATGTCAATGCTGGATTTTAAAGGACTGATGGGAAATGCTTCACACATGCAAGAGTTGGCTAGAGAGTTGAAATTCTTTGCTAGATTATCCTGAATTAGCCTAGTCACAAGAAGCTTCAGGACTGGTTAATGTTTTGTCTGTACTCAGCAGACTTTTTAGGGAGAACAGGAAAAGAAAATTGTGACAGGGAAAAGTCAAGTAATCTGCCAAGAACATGGGAGATTTTAAAGTTACCTTTATAATGCTACCCATAGGAAGCACTTCTGTGATCAGACAAGGAGGTGGTCAAACTGGAACAGACTTCCTAGAGAGGTGGTCAATGCCCCAAGCCTGTCAGTATTTGAAGCATTTGGACAGTGCCCTTAATAACATGCTTTAACTTGGTCAGGCCTGAACTGGTCAGGCAGTTGGACCAGATGATCACTGCAGGTCTCTTCCAACTGAAATATTCTATTCTATTCTATTCTATTCTATTCTATTCTATTCTATTCTATTCTATTC
>JANZLQ010000029.1:42461882-42554591 GCA_026212715.1 Elanus axillaris | reverse complement strand
ATATTAGGAAGAATTTCTTTACTGAGAGGGTTGTGAGACATTGGAATGGGCTGCCCAGGGAAGTGGTTGAGTCACCAACCCTGGAGGTATTCAAAAAGCGTGTAGACAAGGCACTCAAGGACATGGTTTAGTGGGCATGGATGATGGTTGGACTCGGTGATCTTGAAGGTGTTTTCCAACCTAAATGATTCTATGATTCTATAGCAGCTTTTATGTTCAGCAGAGCACTGAACAGGACAGTACCTGTTGTGTACGAGCTTCTCAACTGGCAACATGTGTTTTCCTGAAAAGTCAAATTCATGAAGCTTACATCTAGAAACACCAACCATGCTTTTTCGGCTTATTCTTCCAGGTCTTTCAAGGTCATTAACTTCTGGTAAATGGTCAAAAAATATAATTTTAACCGCTCATTGTTTTGCAAACTAAAAATAACAATCCACTCTGCAGTTCCTCGGGTTGCTTGGGTAAAGTCCTATAGGTTCCTACAAATGGATTTTAGCTGAGTACTGAGGCAAGGGAAAGAGGGAAGGGAAATGTAAAGAGAAGTCAAAGGTCTTTTATTCTAATGAGCTGCAGTTAGTTTCCTCCATGGCTGCCTTAACCTGGACCATGAATTGTTGAAATTTTATATTAGCCAAGTCAAATTCTCACACTCCCTTCAGTTATCTCCTCCATGGAAATGTACCGTATGGATGGCACTTCTCAACACCACCAACCAGAGTCTGCAGGCACAGCTGTCTGAAAGGCATAACCAGCCAAAAGCCAATTTGAAATGCAGTGAAGTTATCAGTAACAGCAGAACACCAGCTAACAGTGATAATTCTGTCCAAATACCCAGAACTACTTGGCTTTGGATCCCTTTACAATTTGCTAGAGCATTTGTTTCTTTGGTGGGAAGAATTGAAGGTGTTGAAGCAAGAGCTTAAAATAGGATGCAAGTTTTGAATTCCAAAACTTCATTACAAGTGTGGTTTGGAGCTAGCTTAATCTCATGAATCTTGCAGGACAGAAAAGGACTGCTGGGAAAAGCCCCACAATCTAAGGCATTAGAGCTTGCTTTGGTTCTGAGAAACATAAATAAAACCTGCCAAATTATTACTTCACAGGAGTATGATTGCAGAAAGATGCATTAATTGCCTTTGACATTTAGTGCTGTATCATTGCTACATACTGAGCATGAAATCCTGAGCCATTTCTTTGTCTTCTAACAGTTATCAGAAAACAGACTGGTAAATACAGTGTGATGGCCCTAAAGAACTGGTACAACCTGCACAAGAAAACAGCACCAAATTTCCATCTCCTTCACAAAATCTACTTTCTTTGCCAGGGAAAAATACGGTAAAGTTGATTTTCACACTAAGAAAAGATGTTTATTTGGGTTTCATTTAATAATTTAATTATCAGGTTTGACATGAACAAATGTTCAAATTATGGCAAATTTTTAATATATATTATACATAAATGCCTCCTCTATAGAGATCTTTTTTCCTGTATGTTTTTAAACTCTTCTAAATACGATTTTGATAATGTAATCAGCTGCTTGAATAAACATAACCTAATTGAAGTAGTATTCCAAAGAGCATTATTTCTATTATTATAACTTCCCTGGTGTGTAGCTGTAAACAGACAGATGCATGATAGCAAATGTCCTAGATAAATGTGTCCTGGTAGCTGTCACTCCTTAGTCTTGACCTTCTGACACTGTTCCAGCTGTGCAATAACTTGTCCCAGCATTAAGGGACAGACAATCTCAGGCTCATTCTATTCTGGGCAAAATACTAGTATTTCTCTACAAGGACACACAATATCATATAATTAGTGGACTAAAATATATTTCTAATATAAGATCAAAAAAACCATTGAACCTTTCTACAGCTTCTCAGCTCCCACTATAAAAATAAGTAGTAAGTAAAGAATTACAGTACTAAATTAAATGTTATTCATATCTTACTGGTAGTTGGATGTTTCTGCATTTATTTTGAGTTTTGCAACTCGGAAAGTACAAGTGTCATCAAACCTTATTCCTAAGGAATCTTATTTTCAGTGCCTTTTAGTAAACAGAAGAAAGGAAGATAAATGACAGCAAATAGTTCAGACTTAATGTATTCAGAGATGTAATCTATATTCCATGTCATTCAATGCACAACGATAATTCACCAAAAATACACCGGGCTACAAAAGAAATCCCAAAGTAATCAGAGAATACATAAAATAGGGTGAGAAACTATGACCACTGCAGAATCCCAGTGTATCTAATAATTCAGGCAGCTATGTGTATGTTATAAAATATACGTGATATTATAAACAGAGAATACCCATGCTTTTACCTAAGAAATCAGTCTTAAAATGCTGGGTGATGCCCACATTCAAGCATTATCTTGCAAACATAGCCAAGAAGCTTAATAAAAAAATCACACCATTAACTTACGTAACTAGAGACTGAATTTAGGTATTCCACTACGTAGCCCAAAATACCCCTAGATTTTAAAGCAAAACCTGTCTCCATTGTTAAGCAGCAGAAAAATTTACCAAAAGTTTTAAAAGCAAATAAACCAGACGTGCTGGAGCAACTTCACTAGTAAAATGTAGCCTAGCCTCTGCTGTTTTTTCCAGATTCTGACTGCATACTCTGGTGAGAGTGAATAATCTGTTGTGATGGGGAAGAGAAACTAGAAAACTTTTCATCAGTCTCATTAATCATCACAGCAAAAAGCCAGAAATAAGGCTTTCTGCCAAGAGCATTAAGATTTAAAATTCTGCTAGAATAAAGTTATCCTACGAAAAAGTCCACCATTTTGCCCTTTCATCCTTACATTACATTAGGAAATCACTGCTAGAGGAGTGTGTTGTGTAACAACAGGCCCATAAGATCGGGACATATTTTCCTACAATCTAAAACTACTGTAGCACTTATAACAAATA
Source organism: Elanus axillaris (assembly GCA_026212715.1). NCBI lineage: Eukaryota > Metazoa > Chordata > Aves > Accipitriformes > Accipitridae > Elanus > Elanus axillaris. The sequence goes on along the minus strand of JANZLQ010000029.1, from coordinate 42,551,669 downwards.
AAATGCAGCTTAACTATAAAGTCTCTATAAAAAAATAAATACCTAAAATACTCCTATATAACTGAATTTAGATTAAGCTAAAACCAGAGAACTCTCTTGTGAAGTTTTGGGTTTTTTCTTTTTTTGATTGTTTAAGACTTACTGGTATTGTTGCCAGTAAGTGACAGATATACACAACTGTAAAATATTCAGTGAGTGCTTCTGAGGGAAGTCCTTGTTCTGTAAGATAATACTCTTCAGGTAGAGTGACATCCTCGCTGAAGAGTCTGAATAAAAGGTGAAGCAGCTGTCATGACCATACTATATTCCAAAATGCACTATACTAAATTTCTGTATTCACTGAGATAATGAAAATCTAATTAATCTAATTTGATGTCCTACAAACAAGAGCTAGAATTTAAGGCTCATTTTGAAACCTAAAGAACTCCAGTGTTAACTTGTTCCTGAAACCTTTGACTTGAAAAAAAGAAAAAAAAAAAAAACTTCTACTTTATTTTTGGTTCGCTTTTCAGATATTGTATTTCACTTTGCTACATAGTAATTTTGAAACTAAGACGACTCAGTTTTGAATCCAAGCACAGTAAGATGGCACCTTCCCTGTGCAGAACACCTGGGAACCTCTCTACCAGAGTATATGCCCTACACAGTGCTCCAAACAGAAGAAAGCTAAAAACCTGCAAGAGCTATAGGAAGGAAGTAAAAGAATGCTTTGAGATCTGAAAAACTTATTTCCTAATGGAAAATTTAGGAAGCTCAAACTATTTGAATAGTCCCTAAAAAACCAAGATCCAGAAACAAACAGAAAAGCCCCCAAGCCACAGTGAAACCATGCTTTGATCAATGGTAACTGCCCACCTAGACTGGTCTCGATCCTCTTCCCAAATTGCACTAGATGCTGTCATGTGGCCCACTAAAAATTATAATATGGCCTCATTTTGCTTCATTATAATTCAGAATTATGAAAGAAGTGAAATGTGAGATCAAATTGTAGATTGAAGGACAGAGATCACAGAGTTAATAAACTATTACCTTTGCTTTCAAAACACACCTAAGCTGCTCAGAAACTCTTGAACAAAAAGGCCTCCATCTATACAGTCTGCACTTGTCTCACATCAGCAGCGTGCTTATATAGACATTTATCAAAGTCTGTAAAGACAGTGTCAGTTTTAGTCAATTGTTTGCTCTGAATAACAGGTTTCTCCTTTGAAAGAGTAACCTGTGTACATAACTGCATGATTAAAATGTTCACTTCAGAAAACCAGAAAGCGAACAAGAGGGTGAGAAAAGGTTTGAATTTCATTAATTAGAAATTTGTCATCAATTCACTGGGTCCAGAATTTCACACAGCTATGTTCGAGTTGATGCATTTTTTAAAAACAAAATCAGTATAAGCAGTAAGATCTTTCAGTCCTCATTTTTTCCATTTTAATGGAAATTAGTCATAATAGAGCCTTTTGAGGCTATCACCTATCATTCTGAGGGAAAATTACTTAAATCCATGGGTTTGCTGACTGCTTGGCTAACAGTGCTTTTACTTCCTCACCAAGCCAAAGCCAATCTAATCTACTTCCCTGCCAATACTGAATTGATCTTTCTTGTACTTACAGCCCAGCTAGGTTTACGTGATCAAACACTGATGTTTCAGTTGCCTCTCTCAAAGACACAAACACACACTCGCACAGAATACTTCTGCCTAACAGTGTTACTGAGAAGTGGATTATCATGATAACTTTCTTCGGAGTTGCTTGTGCTTGTGCTTTATTTTTATGTCTGTGAACAGGTCTTGGCTCAGAGAAGCTATCAAAAGCAGCAGCATCTAAGAGTGTCTGTATCTTATTCACAGAGAGGGAAAATATAGCTAATTTCTTTTGACACTGTGGGACTTATATATATACATGTCCTTTAAGTTAATAGAAAAAGGACCTTAAAGTTGTCACAAGTAAACCAGTAAATCAGACACTAGGAAGAAAGACAAGGGAAAAGCTTATTTATTTCCTGCTTATACCCAAATTGCTCCAACAACACATTTTTATCTGTGGCATTACATACCAGCCTTGATCCTGTGACATCCTAACAGTTAAGTGTTTAATGAATACCTGTTGGAACTAAAAAGAAATATGCTTAAAAGCTGACCTACAAGAATGCTTAATGGGGTCTAGATAAAATGTCAAAGTTATTTGTTATGATCTTTACTAATTCAAGCCCTTGGCAACACTGGTAAGTCCCACTCAAATGAAATATTCCAAGCTCCTCAGAAATACAGGGATGCTTTTAATAGTGGACATATATCTGTTGCAGCTCCTCTCATTTCTGTATGCAGTGTTATAGCAATAGACAATGTACTGAGCAATGAAGGACCTCTCCCCCAGGGAGCATAAAACTGAACAGGCGAAGCAAGTTCAATGGAGAACAATGCAGTTCAAATAGTGACTTTTTTTTTTTCCTTCACAAAACAAAGATAAAGTGATAGTTTGGGTACTTTTGGAGAAAAGGGAGTCAAGTCAGCATCAGCAAAATGCATGACCAACTTTTTAACAGATGCCTTATTGCCACTGTGTTAACAGAGAGGTAGGAAATTAAGTTCACAACAGAGGTCAGCAAGTGACCTCTACAATGAATAAAATAAGCTACAGGTGAATAAAATGGGAATTTACCCCTCCCAAGGCAACTTAGGCATCCGTACAATTTGAAATGCATGCACAGTATATTGCCTAGGAGCTGAGATAAATAGTCTCTTCCATTCCTGTGGGCATTGTAAGGCATTGAAATTCAGGACTTGGTAGCATTTCTAGCGGTCTGTGTTTGACAAGACCATAACAGGTATTATTTGCACTTTGTAAATGAAAACTTCCATTGGCCTAAACACTCCAGCTAAGATGGAGGACAACTGTATTACAGACTGCATGAAAGTAAGTCTTAGTCATTAAGATCATACCTTCTCAGCAATGAGAGAATAATGAAGACTCTGGCTCCCCTTTCAGAGAAGCAGACTTCAGACATAGAAATGTTAATTCCCCTGCCCAATGCCACACAGAAACTCTAGGACAGAACCTACCCTTTGTTTTAAAGGTTGCTGCCTGACCACAGCAGCCCTTGGTAAATTACAACTCTGTTTTTCAGTGCATTCATCAAAGAAACAACCGTGGACAAACCTTATTGTGCACTGACTCGTTTAATCAAAGTACTTGAAGTATATAAAAATTGAAACACTTTCAATTTGACCTGAGTTCAGAGCAAATATATACATTCTGCCTGTGGCTCCCAACTGGCAGATGTCATACCTTAGGTATAAAAAATACTGGCAGATGTGTTAAAGAAAAAAAGAGAGAGGATTCTGACAGAACAGGAATATCACAGGTTAATTTTTAGACTATTAGACATACAATCTCCATAAAGTATGAGTGGGTTAGCTCTTGTGAGAATAAATGGAACAGAAAAATACATTATAACATTCTCCAGCAACAATCCCCATCTGAATATACCTAAGTAGAAGAAACTTCCTGTTCGGAAGGAAAACCACAACAGCACAACTTCTAGTGTCGTGATGGAAAGAAAAGAGGCTCCACTTCCTCCCCAGAGGCTCCTGATAGAAGATCTTACAGAAGAAAAAGATGAGACCACATTCCAAAACCACAGGGTCTAAAGCCTTGCAAACAAATAAGGCTTGTAATTGATCATCTGGGTGAGAAACAACAACAGAGGATAGGAAAAAAAAGCCGTACTTTAATTTCTACATGAGACTTCTAAGAAAGAGAAGAAAACTTGCTCCAATTAAGAAAATATCAACGCCTCAAGCTACCGTAACTTTGATCTTATTCTTTGCCAGAGAAAGAAATTTCATCTCTTCAAAGCTTCAACCAAGTAGAACCAAGTTATTAAGGAGCAAGAAAACTTAAATAAGGGCCCTTTAGAGAGACCAAGGGCAAACTGACAGGTATAATATTTTAATTGATTGTCTACATCAGAGGAATTAAAATAATAAAATATCTAGATTGGTACAACAGTAGTCATAGATATTCATCCAAGAACTGAATGGCATAAAATATGCACAATTTCATACTAGCTTTGGCTTTTTAATTTCTAATTTACCTTTTAGATTTGAAGAGTCTCTTTTTTTAAACAATATAATTTACCACCACTTAATACTTACAATGTTAAAAAGTATTATAAAAAGTATGTTATTAAATTATATCATTGACTTTTGAAAGTTCACTTAATATCAATTTACAGCACTACACTGGCAGCCACAGAAACTCAGATCCTACATATGTTCTCAAAAGAAATTGTTGCCCAGCCAGAAGCTGTGGGAGCTTTTTCAAATCAGCTGTGAAACACCTCTCATCCCTAACCCAGAAGTAAGCTTCCATGGTCATACCACTGAGTACTAACCTCCCCTAAAAGTGCTGGCACATGTGGCTCCTGCAAGTGTTGGGGCAGGTGCTGCCTAGAGCTGACTGCGATGGTCCCCAACCAAGTCACAAGGCAGACTTTCCAAGAGCAGTTAAGTGACAATAATTTTCAGTCAATACTGGTGACTGAGCACTATGCAGTAGTACTCAGAGGCCCTGAACAACTGCAAACTTTTCCATCTTCCAAAAGAGATGAAAATCTTTAAATAAACAAGAAGAAAGATTCAAAAACTCAGAGGAGAAAAGAGGTGGCTATGGCAACCATAAGGTAAAAATAACAGGATGTTTTAACATTGTTAAGCTAGATATAAGTAGCCAATCCGTGTGGTAAGCTTGCTTTTGCCATCTGCCTGACCACTAATATCAGGTCAGGAAACCAGCAGCAGTTTATAGATTTCAATTATTAACTGTCTCCTCCAAGCCTTTCAAACAGCCAGGGCTGTAGCAAAGGCTACCAGAAAAAGATTAATTTGCTTAAAAAAAGATCTAATGGCATATATAACAAAGGGCATCTGTATCTTAAAGGATTAAACTTAAGACAAGGAAGTTCACTAAGCTGTGTTTATGTTGGATTCTGGAACAGGTGCTTGGGTTCCTGGTGCCTCAACTCTGTCAGAATTACATAAGACACCTGTAATGTCTACAACCTGGAGTCAACGTAGTTAATAAATCCAAAGAAATTTCCATGGTAAGCAAGTTCAGAGTCAGAACTTGAAGGTTTTTTATGACAGCTGTTTGTCTCAAGGTGGGTCAGCACATCATCCTCAGCTGGTTCTTTAGATATCTCTGCCCTCTCTGCTGTTACTAAGGATTTGTATTTATTTTTTTCAAATTCTGCACTGCTATCTTACTGGACACAAATAACTAGTGACTTGGATCACTGTTAGGTTTACAACACCATGATGCATATTAAACAGTAGAAAGATCTTTATTTTGCCCTTTTAAATGCTTGTTTGTAATTTATTTGAAAAAATCTCAGGAAGGCAATAGGATAAGTAAGAGAGGAAGACATCGATCATTCACAGGGGAACCTCAAGGTCAGATTATTGAAAATATTTGCCACAGACAACAGAAGAAAAAAATCCATTACTTCCTGCTTTGTGAAATCATCAATTTTGGCTTTTATATTATTAAATCCTTCCTGTAGACAAACTAACACTTATGGACTTAGTCATTCCATAAGCTAATTAGAACCTAAAATCTTTTTCATCTGACTTTGAATGATATTTTAACAACTTAATATCAGCTCACACTGAAAACCTGATTAGCAGGGACAGGTGACAATAGCAATGAATTCTAGTGTGTGAGGGACCATTACTATGCTGCTAAAATACAGAAGGTAAATATGTTCTACAACTCTTGCTTTTGAACTTGAGGAAAAGCCCCTGTGAAGATGTTATATATAGACTCCAGTTCAATCTCCCTTCCCTCATCTATAGTCTGCACCTGGATCAAAGGAATGAAAACTTTTCACTTCCCCAGTGTATGGCCTAACTCAGTATTCCATTACCATTACAAATGAATGTATTCTGAACCGTCAGTATGCACAAATAGTATTCTTCTGAACAGGAAGATCCAGTAAGCAGAGTAGTTCATACAACCTACCAAAGAAAAGGCTTGGTACAGCTATGTAATGGAAAACATAAATATCGCCTCTAAAAGGGCCTCGATTTGACTGTTAAACTGTCCCATTAGTCTTGAGAAAATAATGCCTGTATTGCAGGATATTATTCTGCACTTTGAGGAAGGTCTTCCAGGCATACTGAAAAGAGGCATTATAGAATTTACACAGCTATTATTCTGCAGACCATAAAATACTAATGAAGGATTTTTTGTGGTACAAAAGGAATTGATTATAAGGAGTTACAAACTGCAGAGCATCAGCCTATCCTTTCTCAGATGTTGATGACAAACAGCTCTTGATGATACTTTCAGTATTTAATATCACGCTGCCATAATGACAGGAAAAATAGTACCGAGATATTTACATTGAACTTTTAAACTGAGTTACTTTGCAACAGTAAATAAGAATGCCTATTCCCTATTTTATAGCTGATGAAAACAATGCACAGAGCTATTGGGTGACATATCCAGGAACACAACTTATGACTTACTAAGGAAGGGTATCCTGACGTAAAGGCAAGAGTTTTTACATTTTGATGCTATCTATGTCTGCTAGATTGTGATGTTACCTATATGCTTTACATTACACAGATACTGTCAATTAAAGTATAATTATATTTTTCATCACTATTCCCTCTACATACATGCTATGCCTCAAGTCATTATCACATTCATTAAAACACAGCAGTACTGTATCCCATGTCAGCATTTAAATGAAGTATGAGGATATATAACAATACAATTAACAGAAGTATTCCCAATGAATGGGGCCTTGAAAAACAAAGAGAAGCCTTGATGGGAATGATTCTGCACTTGAGGCCTATACACAGCAATCACTAGGGCTTTTCATCGTTCTTTTTTAAGGAGAATTGACAAGCCTGATGGAAGGAGAAAGAGAGAGAAACTACAATTTTGAAGCTTCATTTTAATTCAAGACATAGCACAAGGACATCCAGAGGCAGCCTAGGAAACACAAGATACAGTCAGAAATGAAGCCTGATTTAGCAGCTGAATCCATTTATTCTTTCAGAGGTTCGCATAGCACCTGACATGAGGGCCTCTCTCCTAACTCATGTCTTTCAGAACTTTACAAATAAAAATAACATGTCTGTCTGAACAAGAGAGAGCCCCAAAAGACAAAACAAATAGTAAGTTTGTATCTAATATTAAAACTTCTGTACTTTCTGCTCATGCAGCAAAAACCTCTGCATATTTATTTACCTTGGACAAGATGAAAGGTCAGTCATTATGTGCATAATAAGCTAATCTCAATTGTAATTACACTGCAGGAAAAAACCCTTCATTTGAAGGTTAACTAGATTCAAAATAACCCAGTTCTCATCAGGGTGTTGCATTTATTTCAATTAAGTCAATCAACTTAACAAGCATTTAATTAAAAACAAGTTAGCAAGTCAGAAGAAGTATATGCAACGTAATTAATAAATATTTCAAATAAGCAAGATGTAGCTAAACTGAATATATGATTATAAATGCACTAGCCTATTATTTCTTTGCAGCCATTTGCTACTGGTCAACAATAAAAAGCACTCCACCCCAGGAATCCTGGCATGCAGATCATCCTTGCAAGGACAAACAAACACAGTGCCCAGGAGGTGTAATATTGAGCTTTCAAAGAACTAGGTACAGAGATGAGTACCTATTTCTATTTGTTTTACCAGAGGGAGAACCCAAGGTTTGCCTCCACTTTCTTTGCTCTATTGCACCCATTGCTGTTGGTAGAAAATAGCTGTTCAAGGCACATAAAGTGCCTTTTCACTGAACCGACATGTTTTGTTAGTTGTGCAGTTTCTTTCCTCTGTGAGCTGGCAGAGCAGGGAGCAAAGCACTAATGAACAAAACCAGACAACCGTCAATACGAAGAGACTAGTGTTAATAATGGCCGTGCAATCTCCCAAAAAGCATCAGTAACTTATATCAGACATGCTCCCATTTTGTGCCTTTTCATTGTCTTTTGGTAAATTATGCATCTCACCCCTGGCTTTGAAGCCCAACAACAAAGCTTAGACTTCTGCTGCCCACAACATCCTTCAGTGTTTCCCAGGGATCTTGCTCCTATGTAATACCATTATACTCCTCCCCATCTTTCTGACATTCCTGGAGGGGAAAAAAAAAAAAAAAAAGCCCACCCCAAAAGCCCCAACAACCCACAAGCAAGATTCCTGTTCTCCGTAAGCCATCATTAAAAATACTTTATTCTCTTGTCATCAACAAAGACCAATTTAATTATAATACAACAGATGTAAGGATATTTCAAGTAAATGTACTTTTAAGCTAAGGGCATATATATACCCGAATGAAAATTTTTGTCTGCCTCCATTGTTTACAACTGACTGAGCACATTTTCTTTCATGTATCTGACACATTGAGAACAGAAGCATGAAGATTAAGACAAGAATAATCAAAAGTGTCAGCTCCTCTTGGGCAACCAAATTTGTGAAGCCTATGCTTGATCCTTCAGATTACTTCACATTATATTGCACTTTTCACCTTCAGACCATAGCTCCTATTAAACTGGCCCTGGCTACAGCAATAAGTGCTCCAAACTTAAGTAAATCAACCTGTAGTTCCTGATGTGAAACCCTCAGAATATAAGCAACACAGAGTGAGGAGTTATGCTTGAGAATTTTTGTATCTACCTAATTTGCCCAGCATCACTGAGGAATTCTACGGCACAGGCAAAGCTGAAACCCAATTAACCATACTGTGAACAGAGTCCTCTTGGAGTACTGTACATTATGCACTATGAGTCACCCTGTCTATATACAGTCTTAAAGCCAATCCACCTCATACACTGTGCTAACAAAAGTTTTGCAGGAATTAAAGGGAAGAGCCTCTTTAAGCATATAATTAACCATAAGGTGTATGCACAAAGGTGCTAAATTAGTCATATATGGTTCAACTATATGCTTAGCATTCCTAAGCTCTTGACTTTATGGGTTTCACAGCTACTTGTGTCCTGGTTTCAGCTGGGATAGAGTTAAGTGTCTTTCTAGCAGCTGGTATAGTGCTGTGTTTTGAGTTCAGCAGGAGAAGAATGTTGATAACACTCTGATGTTTTCAGTTGCTGCTAAGTAATGTTTAGATTAAGTCAAGGATTTTTCAGCTTCTCATGCCTAGCCAGCGAGAAGGCTGGAGGGGCACAAGAAGCTGTCACAGGACACAGCCAGGGCAGCTGACCCCAACTGGCCAAGGAGGTATTCCAGTCACATCTAGTATATAAACTGGGGGCTGGGGGGTTGGGGGAGGAATCGCCACTCAGGGATTAACTGGATGTCAATCAGCAGGTGGTGAGCAATTGCATTGTGCATCACTTGTATATTCCAATCTTTTATTATAACTACTGTCATTTTATTAGTGTTATCATTATTAGTCTCTTCTCTTCTGTTCAATTAAACTGTTATCTCAACCCACAAGTTTTACTTTTTTTCCCCGATTTTCTCCCCCATCCCACTGGCTGGGGGGAAGTGAGTGAGTGGCTGCATGGTGCTTAGTTGCTGGCTGGGGTTAAACCATGACAACTTGCCAGAAAGAAAGGGTTACTCACTTGAATAATGAGTCCAAGTCTAGGGAAGGACATTGAACAGGCACTGTGCTATCCTGGTCTTACCACCAGCTTTTAGCTTTTTCTTTTTTTTTTTTTTTTTTTTGGGGGGTGGTGGTGGGGGGTGTATGTGTGTTGATCCCCCTTGGAGCTACTGACCCCATGAATAGAAATGCTGCCAGAATATTCACTCTAAGGGTACAAAGGATGCCATTACAAAAAGCCCTGCTGCTATTTTTATCCCTCATCCAGCTGCCCTCCATAGCTTTCTGTTTGTATTTTCCTCTTTTAGTAGACAGCCTTAACACCGGTCAGAGGGTGGGGGCTAGAGCTGGGAAGAAACATCTAAATAAAGCTGATTGCAAAGAAGAGGTGGGTTGGATGTGGGGGTGACGACAGGGAATTCTTCCTCCAGAGCCTAACTTTGACCATAAACTCTAGTTCCAGTTAGTAACCTAAATTGCCTCAATTTTGTCCAGCTTCCCCACTTCACTCGTATAAAGAGCGATAAAGGAAGACAAGGGTGAAATAACCTCTAAATAAAAGATGAGGTAATTTTGAAGGCACATTAGACTTTTATGTGTATTATGGCTTTTTATATAAGCGTACTGAGCGCTCCAGCATCTCCAGTATGGAGACATCACCTGGTATTTTCCACTTTATGGCAGTTTGTGTAAAATATGAGTGCTCTGGTGCAAATTACTCAGAATTCCTTGCTAACTTTCTGGGGTGGGGAGGGAGGTGCATTGAGGGAGATGGTTTTGTTGTTGTCTCATGTTTTCCTCTAACCTTAGCCATCATTTTCAAAGGAAATAAAAAGGAACCCTCTGTATACAAATCAAAGATCCCACTGAGCTGAAAGAAGGTGTTGCCCAAGCAATCTGCTGAACTGAATGTACGGGATTGATGTGGGTGAAATTCTGGCTGAGATTCAGAGGTTTATTATACTGCCTGGATGATCCTAAACATCTGACCTTAAAATCTGTGAACCATACATAGGGAGATTAGTGCCAGTATGGATGCTGTAACAATCCCACTAGTCTAAACGTCTATTAGTCCAGTATCTTACAAGTTTTAGAGTTTCAGAATATTTTGCACTGGCTGAAAGAGAATAATTCTTGCAGGGAGTGCTGGCTAGGAAATTCCTAATTTGTCTCTTCTTCATTTTCTATCTTGTTTGGAGGATGAGCTGATGTGCAAAGAAGCGTGTGAAACCCAGGCATAGGACAGAGAGGCCAAATGCAGTAGGAACATGCTGTTAGCCATGATACGAACTACTCTGTAGTCCAGGTCCTGTTTCTGCTCCTCTCCTCTTCCCTGAAGGGCACAGAGGAGAAGAGATTAGCTGTGTCATCTTTGATGGAAATAAGTTGCTTGAAGGGAATTCCTGCAAGGTCTAAAACCTACTTGGCTACATTCAGACTTGTCAAGTCTCATGTATTATCTGGGACAGTCTCTCACTTGCTCACCTCATGCCTCATCCCAGGCATTGGCAGCAAGGTGACCTACCTCATTTTTGCTGTGGGACCTTGGGGTCCGGTGTAGCTTACTGGCGAAAGCAACCACTTGTATCAGGATTAGGAGATGCAGTGCTTGGAAACCAGAGAGTACATGCACTGGAGCATGATCTCACGTCCATAGGAGACGTGGTGGAAGAGACACTCTTCCAATGCTGCTTGTCCAACTATCTGACTTGTGAAATATCTCATTTAGGGTTAGAAAAAACAGAAATCCATAGGTCCTCCAGCACACTCCTCACCTCATTTTTTTTTTGAAGCAGGATGTGCTGGAGGAAGGAGTAAATATTTCTGATCTTGTTGCACCACAACTGTCATTAGTTATGGTATGTTCAGAGACAGATGGACTCCAGGTCAAGAAGGAGGCAGTGATTAGCAAACTTCACCCTCCTCTTCCCTCTGGCTTACTTAGACTGTAGAACTTCTCCCCAGAAACGGGATTAAGTTATAGGTTTGATAAAGAAATCTAATCTTGTTGTAAAGGATCTAAGCAAAGTGAATCCTCCTCTCACTCGGCAAACTGTTCCAGTGTTTAATCATCCTTCCCCCCAGGAAACTGCATCTTGTTTCAAGGTCAAGTTTACCACATTTCTACTCCAGCTACTGGAACCCTTCATGAATTTCTAGGAGGCAGGCTCTTCTGAGAGCCCATTTAACTGTCTGTCCTGAGCTGCCCAGCAAAAAGTGATGGGTAGTTTTCTGTCACCTCAGTTCACTAAAGTGACCTCTGGATTGGTCTAAGGAGCTCCTAAGCTGGCAGGAGGGGGACAGCTGGGAGGAGGGGGGGACCATCCAGGAGGGAGATGAGAGAGTTCCTCCAACTCTGGGAATTAGTAGTCATGTTTACAGGGGTTTAAACTGCCACAGGTGTGTCATCATCCCTGCTCATTGATCTCCAAAGGGTCACCTGCGTCGATTGAAGGGGCTGGACACCAGAGTGCAAGCAAGGGGGCCGGGGCTCCCCTGGTTATGTGACGTGACACTGAGCCCATTGCTGCACCACTCCCTCACTCCTTTTGGGCTGGCTGGAGGCCAGGTCCTATCAAAGAGCTTCTGCTGGTGTACCAAACACCAGGTAGGGCTCTGGGATCTTAGGCAATGCTTCGAGACTGGCCCAAGCTGTTGTGAGCATGCCCTCATCTCCTCACAGAAGTGCTCTGTTTATTCTGCTTGGGGACCTGGCAGAAACTCTCCTGGCAGAAACTTCTTTTATATGGCCTTGTTTTGGCCCATAAAAAGTGCATCTACATGAGGAGGTTTTGAACTGCCAGCTGTAGCCCTGCAGTCAAAACCTCAGACCTTTTCTAGCATTGCCCTGGTCCTGGAAAAGAGTCAAATGGGCTGCCTGTTGTTGGCCGAACAAATCCCTTATTATTCCAGCCAGAGCCCTCCAGGTCTCCTGGCCTGCCTTGACCCCGCACTCCTCAAACCATTATTGCAACAGTGACAAGGGAAGATTCAGGCCAGCTGTCTGAGAGCGGCCAAAGCAAACGTGGAGGAGGCAATGTGTTCTGGAGCCCCAGAGCCAAAACCTCTGTGTGCAGCCTGCAAGGAGCCAGAGACCAGGGTCTGGGGCTCCGGCTATCTCCTAGCAGACCCAGAGCCAGAAGCTGGCTTCACGTTGCTGGAATCCAGCCACAAGGGAGAATTCAGTGGAGGTAAATCTCTGGCATCCTCTGCTGAGTAGTTTATTGATGTCTTGGTTAACCACTTGTGGGATGAGCCAAGTATGTCTGTGAAACTGACTGCTCTAAGAGCTGCCAGACTAAGTACCTGCCATCTTGAGAGAAAGATGGATGGGGGAGAAAGGAAGAGCATATATTCCTGTTTGTAGTCCTGTTGGTTAGCATGAGGGAATGAGAGACGTATGTGTGGTGGAGAGAGGGCATTTTTAACTGTATATTCATTATTGCCATTAAATTAGTGTTTTTTTCCAAGTAAAGCATATAGTGCCACTAATGTCTTGCACAGCATTGGAGACCTAGAAAAATGCAATGTCCTCAAATGCCTCAAGAAACTTTTCCTTAAGTGTGCAGGATCTTGACTCAACTCCAGCTGAAGATACTTGGGCCAAACCCATCAGCATGTCTACTGAAGTGCCAGCCTGTTGGTGGCAGCTGTTCACATGGGCTTCTGACAAGTTGTCCTCTGCAGTCTTTGCAGTGTTGTCCTTGATACATCTAAAAGAAATAGTTTTACAGAGGTAGCTGGCACAAATTCACTTGTGGCTCAGTCCTCTGGTTAAAAATTGCTAATGGGTGTGGACAGCCTTGTCATCCTGGATGTTCCTGTCTTCCCCTGGCTCACCTTCACTACTGAATAATCTGCAGCCTTTCATCTGTGCAGAAAGGAAGTGTTGTGAAACTCCCTGTGCCATCTCCAAGCTGGCTCCTAGGTTAATGAAAAGGGGAGTGTCTCCATGTTCCTGTGTGTTGACTAAGTGAATCTAGAAATGATCCTTCAGCTATCACCACATTCCTTAATGATTTTTTTTTTAGTGGGCAATCTGTTGAAGCATAGGAAATACTGATAATTAGTAGGGCTAAAAAGAACTATGTACTTGTGCTTGTTTTAGTAAAAGAAAGGCTTCTGTGGACAAAGGAATAAATACTGGTTAGGACACTACAATGTTTTGCTCATAACAAGCAAAAAAGTTGCATTGTTCAGTAGATGAACTAGGGTTGCAAGTTCAGCATTCAGCTAACTAAAATAATAGAAAGGTAAAACAATTACTCTCAAGCACCTGCTGTTCAACTAAAAATGTCATTGAAGGTATTTATGCTTGTCACTGAAGGGGGAAGGTCACTCATGAACACAGGCAGATTGAACTGAGACGACCGAGGCAGTTATTGCTTCTAGCTGTCCTCCCCATTTGTCTCCTGGTGGTCATCGTCCTGCTGAAATGCTGGTGAAGCTGATCTTGAACTACCACAGCTGAAACCCCAAACCAAGGTTTACTTTCACATGCTGTTCTGTAAACTGCAGTGGTTTTGGGGCATTTGGTTGTGCTGCCCCAGTGGCAGGGCTGGCAGTCTCTGTGAGCAGTAACTGCTCCAGCCATCTCACTTGTGTTTGAGATTAATGTGGTAATTGACTGATTTTAATTTACAGCAGCTGAAGATGTGGTCTTACCTTGTTTGCTTTCTGAAGTCATGTGTGGCTCTGATAAGTAAATGCAATTTGGCCACTAGTGTGGGAGAACCAAATAATTAGATATGATCTGTATGTAAATGAATATCCATCAATAACTTGGCCTCTGTTGTCTACTCCAACCTTGCTTCTTTGTATAGGGACCACTGACATTAAAAACTAGGGTTCAACCTGTGAGTGTTTAAGTAAGATCCTGAGTAAGTTTTTTTCATAATAGCTTCAGCTTTGGAGTCTTCCCTCTGGAACTATTCAGTTATTGTCATTGTTCAGAAAATCACCATTGCTTTCAAGCAGTAAGAGTGTACGAAACACACACACACAGGGAATGCAACAAACCCACAGGCTTCTGCTCAGCCTGAGTTGCTGCTTGGTCCCTTTTGTTTGCTGGGCCAGTGCCCTATCCTGACAGCACATGGGGACATCTAATGATTGAGTAACAGACCACAAGAAAACTCCCCATTGTATGTCTGGGCTGATGTTTTTATCAGAATTTGTTTTCTCTCTTCTTTGCCCATTTTTACCTTAAAATTTGTCCATTTTACTGATTAACTTGTTTAATTTACTCCTTTTCAGGGGAAAACTGTAATCATTAGCTGTAATTTCAGTCTAGTTTGCTAACTCCTTTCTTCTAAGCAGAAGCAACAGAGAAAAACCTAAGGATACTCATCTGCCTAATTTAGCAAGAAAGATACAGGGATGACTTGACTGTGAAACAGAAATACTTCCAGGAAAGAAAACACTGGATGTTGAACTCTGCTCAGACTAGCAGAGAAAGGCATAATCAGAAATAAGGGCTGGAAGCTGAATTCAAGTTTTGTCATTAAGAAAGCTTGGGGTTTTTGTTTTGTTTTGTTGTGGGTTTTGTTTGAATTGTTGGGTTTTTTTTTTTTTTTTTTAAATCTGGGGTAGAGTCTTGAAAGAAAGGACTAGATCTTCTATTTCTTGACATTTTCAAATCAGGACTGTATGCATTTCTGCAAGATGATCTTTAGTCAAACGTATCAGCTCAGGAGTGTAGTACGTGGTTTGATGGAGTATGTCATATAAGAGCTAGGCTTAATCTTTTAGTGGGTCTATCTGACTTTAGATTTATGAAGAAATATTTGATGTTCTTGGTGTGCTTATAAGACCCTCTTGACTGCCCCTTTGGCTGTCATAAATCTTTGTAGTTCCTTTGACCACACTTTCTTGTCTTTTTGCTTCAGTGGAACTCTTTATATTACTGGGATTGTCTTCTTATGCTCACCTTTAAGTTCCTCTTCTGCACTACTCTGACATTTCAACCTCAACTGTTTCATTGCCCAGAAAGGATGAAGGCTACTGATGTTAAAATGCACTCAGGATACATAACCCTTCTGCTTCTGCTTTGATTCTTGTAAGTCCTATCTTTCAAACTGGACAAGGTGTCCAGATGTTGGCCTACAGATGACTGTAGCTATTGAATAAATTCCTGCATACTTCATCCAGTTTTCTATCTGGACCTTTATACTGTGAGAAATCCTTCAGGTTAGAACAGTTGCAGGTTACACAATATGTGTGGATGTTCTGCTATGGCTTGGGTAGGCAATCACATGGCTGAATTACTCATTGGAAAGCAGAATTAATAATGTTAAATCAAATCTAACCTAATCTAAAGGCGTAGCTGATTATGTGCTTATCAACATACTTCACTGATTTTTATCAGGTGGAAAGTGGTATCTTCGAAGATTAAAGGAAAGAAAAAGGAATCTTAATACCCAGTGATAAAAGTATTGGTGGCATCAGTGCAATCTATAGATCTGACATAATATTATTTTTGAAAATTAATTTGCTGGTAGGTCCTTGCTATTTCAGAGTATTAGTGAGAACTTGCTTGGCTCTGTGCACATGCCTGAGGTTTTATTGTTGAACAGAATACCTTGTGGAGTTCATCCACCTCAGTCCTAACCTGGCTTTTGCATGACTGTAAAGGAATATTCATACCAACAAGGAGCCAAACTGAGGTGCCAGGCTCCAGAGAGGCGCAGGAATCCATCTAGGCAGATGAAGTTTTATGGTCGGGCCCTGCATTTAGCTATGATATGTCTATGTGTAGCAAAAGCAGGGAATGAGGCAGGATTATGGGATACTGATAGCAAGAAATCAGAACATGAGCTCAGCCTGAGGTATCCACCTGTCTGTCTTCCTAAAGCACTCATTACCATTACATGACTTGGGATTGGAAATCAATGTGTGAATGCAGTGTATTACATCATATCAGAGGGTGGTGTCTCGAAAAAAGGTCAAAGCAGAAGCTGTTGATGGGAAAAATGTATTTACTAAAGGTATATTAAGGGAAGAAGAAGCTTTTTCTGAGATATTTAAGGTTAATGTAAATAAATACGTGTATTTTAGCTTCCTGATTTGCCACTGCAAGGAGAAATAAACAGTAGATTACTAAAATACAGCAAGACTAAGACAATGAAACACCACTTACTACATTTTTTTAAAAATGCCCATTCTTGCATCCTGTGGAAAGGAAGAAATCTGTTCAGTCACTGGGTGAAGGTGTAACCATGACCAGGCTGAGCTGGGTTTGTTGATGATGTTTGTCTGATTTTTACCGTGTGATTAACAAAGCTTGAGGTGGGAGCGAAGCTTTCATTTTTACAATTACATTCAGAAATTAAAAGCCTTAAATGACTGAAAGTTAAGGGCAATTTGACATGTGCTTTGTGTAGTGTCAGATAATAATACTTTTTCTGGAGGGATAGTTCTTTTATGACTAACATTTCAAACATCTCATTCATACTGGAACATATGACTAAAAGCACAAAGGAATTTAAGTGTGTCAGGAAGGGGCTTTTGTAGCTAACATCTAGGTAACACCAACTTGAGGAAGAAAAACAGATAGGTAGATTAACTGGAACCTAGTCACAGATTTCTAACTAGAGAAGGTTGCAGGGTTACGTAGTCAAGTATGACATTTGTTGTATTAATGTGAATTTGTGAAATGTAAAGTTGGCAAAGTTGATTCAGTAGTCTTTAATGGTACAGAGTTACATAGATCTTTACATATGCACCAGATGTTTGCTCAGAGACTTCAATTTCAAACCTGGCAAAGTGGAAGTCTGACAATGCACCTTAGACTTTTTTTTCCTCTTACTTAATAACCTTGCACTAGTTTTCTCCAAGAACTTGTCCTCACTGAAGAGGACCTCACCCACCTTCTCCCATTAGGTAATGGCTAGCACCCCAAATGTTTTTAATGTGCAAAACAAGGTGTTAATTCAAAGACTGGTGTAAAATATTTGTAACAGGACCTGAAACTTGAAATAATTGACTTAATTTTTTTATTAATCCTCAACATAACAACTGAGTTGGTTTTGCAGTTGGTTTTGCAGTTCACTTTGTTTAATCCATTTCTCTTTCGAGTACCTGCTTTTACTGTAGTATGTGAACACCTCAAATATATGTGGAAAGCAAAGGTAAGGCAAAGAAAGGCAATGTAATTTAAGGTCATATAGGAGGCTTGTATTAAGGTCCCTGTTCTGCAATAGGTTTTGTAAATTCTATGCCAATACTCTAACTACTGGATTAACCTTCCTCTTTGAGCCAACCCTTGATTTCTCTGACTGAATGCTGCTCAAATTCTTGCTTTTATTTGAAATACCTAAGAGTGGGCATCCATTTGAATTGAAATGGGAAAAGAAATTGAACCATTCTCTCACAATTAATCTTTAAAGTGATTCTCCATTTCCTGAGGCCAAAGGAAGAAGAAAAACCATTAGACATTCCTGCCTAAAATTTGTTTCTCAAATTCTGTACTTTTACAGATGAAAGACTCTTTGGTTCTCTTGTCTCTGCCACACAATGAAAAATTTCCTTAAGAAATCTTATGTGTTTTTTCCACCAGCCCCACATTCTTTTCGCCTTACACACCCTGGATTTAATGTGCAAAGACAGAGAACACTTATAAAACCTTGCTTTGGCACAGTAAAAATGGGAAAAGACTGAGAAGTGGGCAATAAATGTTTTCTTTACACCAGAGCTGTAAAGTAGGCAAACTGGTACCATCAGCATAAATGATATAGTTGCCACCTGTGTTTAGAGTTCCTGAAACACAAACCTTTTCACCACCCCCCCTCCATTTCAGACAGCCAGCATTCTCTGCAGTGATTATGGGCCCTGGATCAAGTTTTTGCTCAGAGGCTTTTGCAGCTCTTCCAGAACAACTTGTGCCAGCGGAAATGCCGTGGTGGGATGAACACAGTGCTCCAGCCAGAGTCAGCACTTGAAGTTAACAAGGACCATAATCATTCTGGGCTTTCTCTGTCACCAACATAGAGAGGAAAGCGTCCTGGGGAGACAATTCTGTTTTTTCATCTCCACTGAGTATAGATGGAGTCTTCAGCCTGCATGAGATGGGATGAATGCAAACCTTGCTGCTTCTGTGAGTGCAGGAATTATTCCTGTGCCCATCAGCTAGCTGAGGAGTCCACAGAGTGGTAGGAAGGCTCTTTATATCCCAACTCTTGAAAACAAAAATGAGTAGTCTTGTGTGTTTAACTTATTTTCTAGATTTTAGGACAGGCTTTTTAGCCTTGTCTGCAAAGAAAAAAGGCTTATGTTATGATGCATTATTTAGGTATGTCTATATCTCTTGTGCTGGTACATTTTGAACCCATTTGCTGGCTCTGGTCATATTTGGTGGTAGACAACAAAACTGCAAATATAACCAGGTTCTTCTAAGTTTTGTGAAAATTGTCAGTCAGATGATAAAAAAAAGATCCTGTACATGCTCTCAGCTGTGGGAGAGGAAGTAGAGAATCGACCTCGGAGAGGGCTCCTGTAGACACCTCAGATATGGGAAGAGCTTCACCCACAGCTTGTGTCATGGGCAGCAATGAGAGCTAGCCAGCAGGTGCAGATGCCTCAGAAATCAGCCCTCAGGAGTGCTGGTGTTCATGCTGATACAGTTTGAAACAAGGGAAGATATATAACATCTCTGTCCCTGTCCTGAACTATACACACAGACATCAGGGCCTGCAGGTTAGGTCTTCTGAGAAGATCTGGGTTTAACAAAATAGCAAGTCAAGGTGAGTTGGAGGGATCCAATCCAAATGTGAATTCCCCCACTTCCTGTGAATGTCTGCTCACGTTGACTTTAAATCCACTGGAACAGTCTCTGGTACCACCACACCAACACAGGGTCAAGGCAAACCTCACACGTGAGTGAGCTCCGGAGCTGTGTGTATCCTGGCTAGCACAGTTTCAGCAATTTACTTCCAATTCATTAGGGCATAGCAAGTGAAGAGAAAATCTGACTTGTGCCTTGCAGAATAGCTTGCTCTGTCTTTCCTGCTCTGTTAACTTTTAGCCTTCTTTCTGCAGAAATGTTTCTCAGAGCAACTTTTTAAGGGTTGTCCCTCTAAATGGGCAGGAAAAGCCTACATAAGTGCTAAACAAGTCATTTTCTGAAGCAAGATCTGGCACTTTCCTTCATCCAGAATGAGTATTATTATTTCTTGTTATATTTTCCCTGAGTTTGTGTTCCCAGATGTAAAAATGCTGTCTAGCTGAGGGAGCCTGGCAAAACTCTGTTCTGTGGCAAGGGAAGAACTAAACACTGGCAGTGGTGTCTAAGATGGGTTTGATACAGATGCTTTCAATCTGGTGTTCAGAAGATCCCACAAACACAGGAAATAACATCTCTCTAAATTACATATAAAAATCTAAGAGCCAAACAGATGTGTGATATACAAGCTATGTGCCCTAGGTTAAACTCTAAAATTTTAAAACTGTTTAAAACTCTTGTAAATGTTCAAACTGTAGGCTCAAGGGTATTTAAAATTTGAGTTTTGCTTTTTGTACAAAGGATGAATTTTGTTTTAGGCAAAGAGTGGGAAGTGGTCTTCTGGTTCACTAAATCTGTTCCCATTCAGTTGGAGGCAAATATGTCATAAAAATGTCTTTAGTAAATTTATCAAGTTCCACCATAACTCTATTTATGCTTTGTGGTTTTTCCTATGGAAACTTCTAGAGATTAATTACTCTAATACTTAGAATTTTTCTTCCAATTTCCAAGCTGACTGTATTCATGGCTGATGTGTACTCAATTCACTCCTGAGTCAACAAAGTCCTTCAGCTCCCTAGTTTAGACCCTACAGTTATAGGGAAAAAAAGTTGTATTCCTGACAATCTCTTTTGCTGGACTGAACAAGAAAAATATTTTTATTTGACAAGATTTTATTTCTCCTGGATTATTCTAGAAAATTTTCTTCTTATCTATTCCCATTTTAATTTGCTTTGTGAATGTGTGGCTAGAATTATAGACACTATTCTCACAGTTTTGTGTGGTGGCTTTATTCCTACTTCTTTTTTTTCTTGAAATATCACATCCCATAACAGTTTAGGATTGCATTCTCCTTTTTTACATTTGTAACACAGTGGTGACGTATAGCTCTCTGTTGAGTGTATACACAATTTCTTCTGTCTGTCTTTCTAAGCCCCTATTTGTGATTAACGTTAGTGGTGTTAATTCCCAGATGTGGGACCTTGCATTTAGTTCTTTTGCATTCCAGTCCATCTCTAGCATTCGAGCTTGTCCTGTTGTCCTTGTATGATAGTCTTGTGCCATGCAGTGTAAACAATGCCTCCCATCTCTGCATCATCAGTTGCTTGGTTAAAATATTCTGTCTTGAGGTTGGCGATCTCCACTCTAATTTCTTTGTATTTCTCAAATTTCCTATTTACCATAGTCTCTTGTTTTTCCCAAAGAACAATGAAGGTGTTCAAAACCTTATTTTTTTATTTCCCACTTTGTTCAGTTTAGATAATTTTCAAGGTAGCAGCTACATGCTAAATGTTGTCTATTGCACTAGAGAGTATCATAGCACAATTGCACTTCCTTGTTGAACATACCTATTTGCTTTCATAGAGAACATCTATTTAGCCAGACAAGGAAGGAGGAAAGAGAAGGATTTTGGAGCACCAGCTCTTATAGCCTCTCTGTATGCAGAACGCAGCCTTTTGCTTTCACGGGGACTGTAATAACATGGCTCTCGCTCTAGGCCTTTATCCTGAGATGGTGGTGGGTGCCTCTACTGGGAGCTGCAAGAAAGTATTCTTCATGAGTCCTGATTTAAAGATTAAGACTGCTTTGGGCTCCCATTATGCTGGGTGGGCACTGCAAGACCAATTTCCCATGAAGCTATCTCTTTTCTTTCCCTCCCTATAAATTCTATTCTTATCATGGTACAGCTGTGTGTAAACATATGATATGACAATTGTTTGGTGGTTGTAGCACCTACCAACATGTTCAGCTCATGTAAACTACGTAAACATGACCTTGTCACTCTATCATGACAGTGTGCCACCACTAACTTATAGTAGATCCAGCTATCCCTCATCATATTTGTGATGTTTGGTTTCCTTCCCTTTCTTCTTCCCGGATTTTGCTCATTCCCAAGCATACTGCATGTACATACATTGTCATTCCTTTGCTGCGGTTTTGTGATACCAACCTGATTAGAGCCTGAGACTGCCATGTGGCTGTACAATTCCGAGCACTGGTGAAACCGCTGGTGCTCTGCCAAAACTTCTAGGTGTTACTGAGCTATAAAGGAAAAGAGATAATGACAGTGTGGGAGGGAAGAAAAATGTATTGTGTGGACAAAACTTCCCTCTCTTTTCTATTAGCCTGAATCTGTGTTAAAAGTAGGGAAATGTAGCGAGGGTTTTAATGTTCATGTGGGAAACCAACTGAAAAACGGGGAAATGGATGAGTTTCAGTAAGCTGGGAAAGTGCTGAACAGCTGCAAATGTATCTGGTGTTTAAATGAAGATGCTCATGGCGAATGCTCCACAATATCAGCCGTATCGGGCGCATTAACCTCATTACCAGGGAGGATGTTGCAAACATACTGAACCTCTTCTAAAAGCAGTTTCACTTAATAGATAAACCATGTTATTGAAGGAAAAGATTGCTTTTATCAAGGATGCAATCCTGCTTCCTGCTGCACCTGGCAGCTTCCTTAAGATAAATGACGTGATCTGAAGGGATGGGAACTGGGCTGCGTGTTCCGGGTAGGAATGAGAGTGCCCTTCTCTCCCAACGACCTGCAAACCCAAACCACACAAGGTGTGACAGTGTGGGACCATCTCTCCTATTGACATGGGCTTACGATTTACATGCACTTGGTATCTTGGTTGTCTTGCATACTGCTCTATCTGGAGATAATGGTCTTATCCGTCTTTCTGCTGTGATTCAGCCATTGTTTTTCCCAATTCTGTACAGACTTTCATGCCTGCAACTCCATACAACACCGATGGCCGGTACCACTATAAAACTGATAACAGTGAGATCAGGATCTAACTCCTGCAGACCTTTTCTGAGGTTAATATAGGTGTGAACCACAATTTCTGGGAAGTCCTTGAAATAAAGTACACTGTGAGGTTCTTAACTTGTCTTCCCACCTTTTTTTCAAAGAGCTTTGTGGCTGGCAGCCTCCTGTTAATCTGTTCTGTTTGAACTCAAGCAACATACAAGCCAACAAAAGCAATTAAAGTCTGCAGTAATGATCAACTCTGGGAAATGATCGGCATGGATTAAAGCAAGTTTAAGGGGTAATTGCTTGGCAACAAGTTCCATAACCCTGAGTGTTAAGTACAGGAGGGGACTTTGAAACCCTGGTAATTAAATCAAAAAACCTGTTTGTATAATGCATAGTGTTCTTTTAGCTTGATTGAACTGAAAAAATATTCTTTTAAAAGAATCCAGTATTTTGTTTGCAGGAGATTTTATCTACTCGAGATACTGCTACAACTTTATTGCCAAAATATGTGGGTACATCACAATCTTTGATGTATTCAGCCTTAAACAGGGAAGTGCTGCTCTCCTTGCTTTGCTAGTGAGGAGAGGAGGATAAGGCACAAAGAGGCTTGGCCACACACCCAAACGGGCATAGGAAGTCTGTGGAAAGCCGTGATTTGACCCAGGTAGCGAATCCTGAAGATCCAACTTCTGAATTTCAGTTTTATTTGTGTCTCTGAACTTCCTACACTTCTGCTTCTCGTAAGTATGGGTAAAAACCTGTGGTCACCATTCAACAGCACCATGATTTATTGTTCTCTTATGCAATGCTTAGTGTGCACCATCAAGGGAGTAGCTCACAAGGGCCACTAACGTCAGGCTGATAAAGAAAGGCACAGTTTATATCTTGAGAAGGGAGGCAAAGTTCATATTCGAACCAAAAGTAAGAGGCGTTGCAAAGGTGAGGAGGTTAATCCCTGTACAGATAGCTCAGCACCCTGGTTGTTCCCAATCTGGGCTCTCTGTGGACTTTGGGTCTTGTTCAAGGGCAGATCTAGGTGCAGTGGCCATAGCCTCTGTAACCTGCAGCTGCCCTTTTGCTAGGGGCAGTTGCCCAGGCCATTGTCTGTCATACAGATCAGGGCAACAGGAAGGTTTCTGGCCAGTCATCCATATGATATGCACATGGCATCACAAGAGTGGTTTGTGTTTTTTTTCTGTTTGTTTTTGTTTTCTTTAGATGTCTTATGCTGGAACTATGAGATAGAGGCAAATAATTTAATCTCTTAAACATACTTATACTCTGCCAGCATGGAGTTTGTATATGCTGAGCCATTGGGTATTTGCAAGTAAACTCTTCCTGCGCTCTTCTGGTTTGTTTTTGAAGAGGTGATTTATGAGCAGTTAGGTTGGTAGCAGACAAGTGGCATGTTAGTATGTGTCATGTACCCCTACATCATATTTTTAATAAAGAATTTTCAGGCACATGAATCTTATTTATGCACCATACTGAATGTGACCTCTGACGTGGATAGTATTTATAGATTTGTACACACTGGCTCTCAGATGGCTACACATGGATTAGAAGGGCCTCAGCTGAGGTTTTCAATACAGGTTTCCAATGCGGGAAAGATTCAGGTTAAATAAAGAAGTAAAAGTGAATTTTATTATGTATGGACCACAGTGAAAGTCCCCTGATGTTGGAGAGCTGAGAAGACCTTGCAGATTAGGGTGACATTCATAATTTTTAGATCTCCACATCATGGACATCTATTATAGCCAAGGGACATCTAGTCAAAGCAGTTAATAGAACTGGTAAGATGCAATTAAGAATGTAGGAAACTAATGAGATTAATTGTGTCACCATCTTCATTAATTTGTTTGTCTAATTCTTTCCTGACTGTAAAGACATCTTCAGGTGACCTGCCCAGATACAGACACATACTTTGGTAGATACGCATCAGGTTAAGTGAATTCCACCTTCCAAGTAATTTTTTTTTCTTTCCATGGATTTTTAAAATCTTTTTGTCTGTTCTGGACATATTTAGATGTCTGGGATGATATTTAGGAATTTGTTATTGTGGTCACTCAGTGAATGACAATTTGTGCTTTTTTGGGTTTTTTTTTGTTTTTTTAACAAGGTTTTCCAAGCACTGTACTCAGCTCCCTCAGGAGAAGCTGTTCTAGGAATCAAGCTACGATCTACTCATTTCCATAGTCACAAAAATAATAGCTTGTTTGATGTTTTAAGTATCCCCACAGTTTTCCACAGCTGATAATGATTAGACCCAAGAGATAATGGTGGTGTGCATGTGAGGAAGCCTCCAATGCATATTAGTTAGAAACACTTTAAAGATGCAAGGCTACTTGTAAACAGTAATCTCTTTAACAATATTACAAATAAATCAGAGGTGTTTGGGTGGCATTTTGCATCTTTCTATGATTTCTTAATCTGTAGCTCCAAAAGTGAGTTTTTCATTGCCCTGGATGATCTGTTATGAAGGTTGTGATTGAGCCACCCACTCCCAAAGCTGAACAGGATTCTTGTGATAGCAGGAGCAGCAATTGTTTCTTGATGTTGTTATGGGTTGGAGTTTCACTGGTTGCATGCCAGCAGCAGACTGTGTGCTGGGGAACAGCTAAAGGGTGATACACTTTCACATGAAGGAGTTTAAAGAGTGGAGAGAGAGAGAGATCAGACAAAAAAAGAAACCTGATCTTTGCTAAGGGCATGTGCAGATGAGAATTTTTCTTCCAAAATTAACTGATTGCCAGATCATTTGAGTTAATTCATATATTAGATAAAGGCAACACAGACACTCCTATAACATTTATTCCAGGACTGAGGGGGGTCTATGTTACCCTGTGGGAAGATAGCTCTAGCTCATTTTTACTCTGCGAATGCTCTATTGAAGTTAATATAGAAGGAAAATATTCAATTAGATGATACTCTACAAAGCATTTCTGAGATGTACTGTCCCCCAGGACACGTTGCAGAGGACACGTTACCTACAGTAAGATTTCATATTACACATTATCAGCATAACCACGTTTTCCTCCAAAAAGCAGTCCTGCTCCTTGTGCCTTCAGCTGCACATTTCCCTTCTGCCCACCCTGTGTCCAATGTTGGGTGCCTGTGGCTCCTGTACAGGCAAGCTCAGATCACAGTTCAGACAAACAGGGGATTGTTTTTCATCCAATCAGCAAGGCAAAGTGTCTCACCTCGCAGCCTCAGGTCCTCTAGATCCGCTGCAGAAGGATGGCTGGAGCATGTCGTCACTGTGGGAGTGGAGAGGTGGCAGCCTGTGGTCAGAGAGGATTTGGTCTGATGTGTAGCATTGGCCTCGGAGGTTCGACTCCATGGCTGTGTCTCAGGCAGGGGCTGAGGGCAGTCATTTATGAAGATCTTGTAAAAGCAAGAACCCTTCTCATGGCAGGGTAAAACCTGTGAAACCCAACTCTACCTACCTCATTTGGGAGAAGAAAGGAGGGAAAGAAAAAGGCAACGAATGGTGGTGCGGACCCAAGCTCTGGAGGTGCTTGTCCTTGGTCTAAAATGCAGAATGACTAAGGTCCTTTGCATTAGCCTGCTGGGAGGAGGACGAGTCAATGGGACCCAGACACACGTCATCAGGCGGAAACCCTATGATAGCAATTTGCAACTTTGAGATGCAGAATTCTTCCTAAAAAACACTGATTTCTGGGAAGATAAGATTGCTCAGCACATTCTGGCCCAAGGGAAATTTCATAGAAGCACCATGGGCAAAGCAGCAGAAAAATCCAAAGGCAGATGGTGCTTACTGCTTTATAGTGAAGCCAAGCAGGAAAGAGGAGGAGAAACTGAGAAGGAATAAGTAGCTTTATCTCAAGTCTTTAATCAAAATAGTTTTTAAAAATGTATAATCTAGAATTTGTTTCCTTTTTTTTTTAATATACCTAATTGGTTATATTTGATACTTTAAATTTTTTCACCATCTCAGTTTTATTTGAGTATCTATTTTGCTAGTAGAAAAGAAGAGACATTCAGTCCAGGATTATTTTTCTTAGTTTAGGTAGAGTAAGCTAATTGTATCCCTGGGATTATTGTAGTAATTTTTTCAAGTTTAATCTAGGAATTTTTTTCCCCTGGACACATATGTATGACATAGATGACTGACTTTCACATTAGTAAGAATTTCTTACTAATGTATCCCCCCCATCATGGTAACATTTTGTTAATTTCTTGAATCATTTAGCTATTTCATAGAATTTGTAAAGATTTTAATTAAGCATATAATAAAGTCAGATACTTTCAGCTGCATCTCACTGGAAAGCTTGGCAGCTTTTCTTTCCTTGATGTCATTAAACAGCCAGTGAGTTACAAAGCCAAAATTGCACCTCAGCATCTCACTTCAACAATTAAAAAATCCTGAGTGAAATTATCCATGTAAGATTAGAACCTCATATCTTAAGAAATATAAATATCCTCTGCCGTCTAATCTTACTCCAATATTTTAGTTAACATTTGGCCAGTACTTTTGTCTTTCCTGTGAAAGTCCGTTTATATCAATATTTTGATAGTTAAAGGAATATCAGAATATCTTTGTGTAGACTTCTATTGCACATTCAAAGACATAGCATGAGAAATAAGTTTTTCTGTTTGAAAATTTTGGTGAAATAAAAACTGTAACATTTCTGTTGAGATATTAACATTTCACTGAAGTCTTCCTCTATTCCCCTCTCAAAATGAAACAAAACAGAATGAAACCAAAGGAATAATTTTCTCTTACAGTTTTACACTTAAAGAAATCAACATTTATTAAGGAAACCACAAACTGAAATTAATTCTTTTAAAACACAGTTTTGCACTCAAGGCTGTTTTCAAGGGAATTGTTTGAGCTCTTCTAACAAACAGTTTATCTTCATCACAGTGAAAACATTTCTAGGCTGAATTAAATTCCATTGCATCTAGAAATGGCCACATTTTTTCCTCCATTGAAGATAACAGCATCAAAAACTATCTGGTGATATCAATTTTTGTTTGGTGAGTAGCCATTAGTCATTTCAGAATTACCATTGGATTAATCAGATAAAATCCACTCTTCCAGTTCTTCACTTGTTTGAGAATGAGCAATAACAGGTCATAACCTCTTGCCTTAACTTGACCAACTGAATGCAGCCAAAGCAAGAGAGACCCAGAAGTTCACATCATCAGGTGATTTTTTTCAGTGGCTTGTGTAAAATGAGCTAGTGACTTTAACTGAGTTGCTGAGACATCTCATAACCGGTAAGTTTTAATCAACTTAAAAGTAAATTAAAACAAGATTTTCCCCCTACTGACTTAGCAATAAGATGCATAAAAATGTCATTGAAATAACCCTAGGATAGCCTGCCAGTAATATTGATGCGAAATTCTGTATTTACAGAGGTGTAATATGCAGACATTTATTGAAGACTACGAAGAATTCGAACCACTGGCATAGATCATGTCAGAATTTCCAAACTGCAACAAAATAATGATGCTTGTTGGAGATATCTGAAAGTGGTCGTCAGCAAAGTCAAGATAGCATCAGAGCTGTGATATCAACTTTTCCATTTCACATTATTTCTCAGAGGATTGGCAGCAACAATAAAGAAGTTAGTGGAGTTGCCCCAGTGATGGATTTGCCACACAGAGCATTATATTTAAATGAGTTGTCACTTGGTAGCCCAACTTATGTCTCCATTTTAGGAAGGCAGGCATAGAAATGTACATTCACTCCCCTCTCTCTCAGTTTAAATGATGGAGATAAATTTTAAAGAGCTGTTAAAAATCTATTGTTTTCATACTGCCCACTTTCTATTACTGTAATTTGTAATCGGTGAGAAATTAACAAAAAGATCTCTTCTCCTTAGGTTGAAGCAAAGCTGTCCCTTGCAATTCAGGGAGATATGATTAGTTTATTTGTTTACAGATGTACAACTAGTTGATTAAGATTTATCTTATCTCCATTTTAATAACAGCCGTGGTTCTACAGTCTGTGTTTATGATTAAGTGTGAACATTCAGCAATCCTAAAATCAGAGAACGATTGGAATGGATGTCTTTGGGCTCGGCTGCTGATTTGAAATATCTTGAAAATAAGTTGCAATGTATTTACCTTCAAAAGCTTTGCCTTGGCATATGCTTGTGCAGTGTCATAAAGAGAGTGTTAAAATCTATCTAACTAGAGGGAGAGTTCACATTTTCTAGAAAAAGATTTCCTGCCAAGTTAGAATGCTTAAAATTTTCTTTTTCAGAAAAATTCTCTCTTTATGTTTTCCATTTTCTTTTTAAATTTGAGAAGATTCAAAGAAATATATTTATTTTTAAATGGACAAAAGAGCAAAATTTAAAAGTGAAATTACACATTTCAGATTGCAACACATTTACTGTCCAGAAATCCAAAATAAGGTGTTGGAAAGATGGGCTTGAAAAGTCCCCTTCCTTCTTGTAAGACTAGTCTTTTGCTATTAATTATGGAGAAATAATCTGTCAGCACATTGTTAATCATCTAATGGAATAGTACATCAAAGAAAAATTCCCTATTGCTGCCTCTCATTGTAGAGAGTTTGTAGAGAGTTTGAGATCCTCTTGTCTTTTTACAGCCTTATTCTCTAGGTATTTTCTGAAAGCATGAAGATAACCAGAGGGGAAGTCTGTGTATGAAATGTTCCTTTGCAATACCAGATTTTCCTATCTGCAGCACTCTCTGGATAGTACAACTCGGACACTTGAATCAAAACAGCAAGGATCCTGCAAAGGGGTCACCAAATTTTGAGAATGACTGGAAACGTCCTACCATGTTAGTTGAAATCGGGTTAAAGTTTGCTTTCAGGTGACCTCTCCACTCCATGAAGGGTGAGTGTCACTCCCCTCCTTTTGGTTATACAGCCTCATTCCTCCCTCTCACTGACTTTGGTCCTTGAGTCTCCTTCCTGTGAGCTCTCCCAGCTCACCAGACCTGCAGAAACTACTATCTGATCTACTATCTCCCAGCCTGCAGCTAGTTTGTGCTGGGTTAGTAAATTGGCGAAAAGGAGTGGCTCAAAGGACATCAGAGCCAGCCCAAGATAAGAGTAGGGGGGAGGGCGAGTGGCATAGGGAGGAGAGGGAAGACGGGGAGAACCACAATGTCAACACCAAGGTGTTGACAATGAGTTGTTAGGTTGGCTTACCCCAACTCATGGGACTGCACCCTAAAACCTGCTCCTTTGAATGGTTGCCCTCAAGTCTTTTCAATCCTCTTTTGCAATGCTGCTATCAGGGTATGGAAAATTTCTTCTGTATGGTCCTCGGCAGCATCATAAACCCATGTACTAACACCACCAGAAAAAGCCATCAGGAAATGTCGTGCATAGTTTCAGTGGTAAAGCACTAACATGCCAGAGGATAAAATTGTGATTTTACAAGACTTGAAGAGAATAGAGGAGTTAAAACATTTGTCACTCTCTAGGAATGTCACATTGTATTTTAAAACCAGAGAAATCATCTGACAGCAGCTAGGACTTTAGCAGCTCATATATTACCTGCTCTTCAGGAAACTTGGAGGAGAGGGGTATTGTTAAATTGTGTTAAGGGGAAGCTGTCATTAATGAACTCTGAATCCTCCTGGACAACTGAGAAGGTAACACCCTCAGAGGGAAGAAGGAAAAGTGGAGCTAGGGTTGGCATGTTGGCTGCAGAGATTCACAAATTAATCTCTCTGTATTTGGTTAAACTGAAATAGTATGTTGCAAAATGTTTTCTGCTGAGTGGATGCCTGTGTGGTTTTGTGTCTTTGTCAGAGGTGGTATTTGCTGGTGGCAGGCACGGTGGGCAGCCAAGGGGATCGACTCCACAGCTGGCAAGGCAGGATTTGGCAGAATTTGTCTGCTGAAGCCTTAAACAAAAGACGACCCTTTAGACAATCAGTGTTACGTGGTTTTCAAAGATTTATTTATCATTTTGATGAAAAAAAACCATAGGGCAGGAGGTCAAGATAACTTGCATGAAAGCTGTAAACAGCTTTTTTCTTCAGTAGACTTTGACTTGATTAATTCAAGGTATTTACTCAATATTTTGCCTTAGACCATGTACTCCCTGAACAGAATATGCACAAACTGCTTCAGACAGGAAGCTTGCAATGGATCAAGGCATTGCAGTGTAAGAGG
Organism: Elanus axillaris; assembly: GCA_026212715.1. Taxonomy (NCBI): domain Eukaryota; kingdom Metazoa; phylum Chordata; class Aves; order Accipitriformes; family Accipitridae; genus Elanus; species Elanus axillaris. The sequence goes on along the minus strand of JANZLQ010000029.1, from coordinate 42,520,986 downwards.
TCATCCTTCAACCAAAGATGGTTTTAAAGTAAGCTATTTACATTTTTCACAATGGTCTAAGCATCTAGTTATTTACTGCACCTCAGCTGAGGGTCAGTGACTTCTATAACTGCATTGACTGATTGACCATATGTTTAGACATAACTGATTTTAAGATTAAATGGATTTAAATGTTAGGCAACCATATAGAAATATCTTATGTGGACACCTTAAAATTAATTTACCCTCTATTTGCATCTGAAGTCAATTTTAGGCCATCAGTATGAAGTGAAACCAGTTCAGCTAAAAATTTTAAAATAACGTCTTTAGTTAAATTGGTGCAGGTTCAGGTTTAAACCAGGTCTTAGATGAAAGGCACAGCAGCAATGTACAGTACTTACAGAAAAAATATTATGGCGATTGTTTTATTATTCATCTTTAGTACAAACCTACTCTTACAGTGATAAATGCAACAAATAACCCGTTCTCCCATATAGGTCCCCCACTATAAAAAAGAAGCAAGCAGATTTAGTGTTTCACTGGCAGTAAGTCAAATGTTGCTTAAGACATAAGTCAGTCCCATTTGACACAACTGATAGTTTCCACTTCAGTAAAATTCATAAATGTTACCAGCATGAGATCTGAACAGATTTTTAATCTCTGGAGTTATTGGCAGGGCAGTCTGGGGAAAACTAGGGTTATTTTGATAGACTTATATTTGGCCGATGAGTAAGAAGGTCTTTTTTGAATTTCCTGCCTGAGAGCTAGCCTGATATTTATCCATCTGTCATTGTCTGGTTTTCCTGTGCATTCCTGTTTTATTCAATTGTGAGTTGCTCTGTCTTTTTTTAAAAGGGGCTTGTGTGTATGTGTGAGTAGCCGCACTTAATATTGTAGTTCTCTTTTCTGAGATGGAGATTGTAATTGGTTATTGATGGCCTATTTGTATGCTAATGTTGCTCAATAAAAAAAGCTAAAGCATAATTAACACTCCTGCTTCACCAAAAAAGACAGGGAAAAAGGAAAGCTTGGAAAGGTCAATGGATTTCATATAATAAATTACTAAATAATGGAAGACATAGGATCCTACATACTAGAATATAATGCTTTCACTATTTATTAGCTATTATTTATTACAGATGCTGACTATACTTACTTTTTGGTAACTATTTTCTATATACAATGTATTTAGACATTATGACCCTGTGGTTGGTGGTATAATGCACTGCAGCCTGCCAAATTTCAGATGTAGTGGCTTTCAAGAGAACAGCATCTCTGTTTATTCTCCTATATTTCATTAACCCACAATTCAGTAAAACTGCAGGCGAAGCTGGGCAGCTCGTGGTGCAGAGGCACGAGTCAGAAAACCTAGCATCAGATCTCACAAACACTTATTCACGGAATGGTAAACTGCAGCCCTGAAGGCAACACATGCAACACATTTACTGCTGGAGTCAATAAGTGTTAGCAGAAAAGGCTCCTTGCATGCTTAGAAAGCAAGGAAAATTTAAAGCCCAAACCCCTGTTCATGCCAGTAATATAGTTGGCCTTGGGGGATTTCTGGGATGTGCCACTGGACACAGCATGAGAAAGAAGTATTTGGGTGTATGGGCAAGTGTGGAGCTGAAGCTGGTTGAACAAGTGACCGTGCCCTGGTTTTATGCTGCCTTGGCTGTGAGATGAAGTAAATTGAGCTGCCTTACCTGAGATTAATTAATGTGTATAGCCTCGTGACTGGGGTTGTGTGGACCAAGTGTGATGTATAGGTGGTTATCTCCGCTTGGGCAAGAGAGTAGTCACAGTTGACTTGCTAAACAGCCACAACGTGACTGCATTCAGTCATATGACTGAACCTTTAGATGCTGTTTGGATTTTAATGTTAAAATGACACCAAACTTCTAGTTGAAAGAGAAAAAAAAAATCCAAATTATGACTGCAATGGTTATACATAAGTTTTAAACCCAATGTCTTGTACTGGAGGCAACAATGCCATATCACCACTATCTGTGGCTTCCTATTAACATAAACCACATTTTCAGAATTAACACTTGCAAGTTATTGAATCTTAAAACTATTTCTTCAAGACAATTTCTTTCTGTTTTGTTTTATTTGCAGATGACAGAGCATAGGAAACAGACTTCCCCAGCAGTGTAACTTTGCCTCTTTGGGCATATTACAAATTATAGTTCTTGCATCTACTGTTCTTCATTTTCCTCATGGAAAGCAGGTGTTGGATATTCACAGACTAGTTGTACGGTCTAAAACCAAATAAAAGACTGTTCTGGGAAAAGTATTTCCTTCCCTAAGAAAATTAAGGATAACAGTAAAAAAATTAGAACATATGTTCATATATTCAAAAACTAGCAAATCCAAACTCTGTATACTCAAAAAATCAGTAAAGTTGAGGATTCTTTTGATTTGCTTTCCCTTTTTGCTAGACCTCAGTCACAGAAATTGTATTTTGCTATGCTTCAGAGTCATTGCTGGGTGGTAACTACATGTGGAAATTCAATTTATATGCTACATTCTCTGCTAGTGTTAATCAAAATATTTCTTTTGTAGTTAATGGAGCTATTTAGTAAGCACAGGTGAGGATTTGTTCTACACCATAGCATGTGACCTTTGTTTCTCAGAAAATATCTGTGATGAAGTTTGTGTGTTACTCTACATAATTATCTTCAGTTAGTGGAACTTCATACTGTTTCTTCTTGCCATTCTCTGATGAAAGGTAAATTATGAGATCTAGGATTTTAGTCTAGGCATAAGGAACAGCTTACATTGAGTCAAGGAACACTTGCATGAAATAATTGACTTTGTTTATATCCATCTGCAATTTATCCGCAACAACAACATTGAAAGGTGACATTTATCTTATGAGTTTCTCATTCATTCCTGTACTCTGATCTCATCGTTCATGCAGCTCAAGTGCATGATACATGTAGATGAATATTTATTATAGATGATGAAGTGTCTTTTTGGCAGTATAATATACTTCACTATAAAAATAAACAGATTGTACACGAGGCTGTCTGATTTGAGTGTTGGCATAGGTAGTACCTCACTCTTATCTAGTGCTTGTCATCAGCAGATCTCAACGCCGTTTACTGAAGAGGGAAGTACCATTATCCTTCCTTGGTAATTCCACATCCTTTATTGGATTGTGCAGGGTCTGAAGATCCTGAGATCTCAGAAGTCCCTCTCGCAATGCCCAGAGTATTCTTACTCAAAATTATGTTTTAAAGTATTGGAAACACTGTGGTCCTGTAGAGACTGAAGAAGGTCTGTATTTTGATATTTCCAGGGGTAAATACAAGTTTCTTCTACTGAGATTGCACCTGGTTCTTCAATAAATATTCTAGTCCCAATAGTCTAAATTAAATTTCTCTTAAGAACATTTGTGCAATCTGCTGTTTTATTCAAAGTCATCTCTGGGATATTAGTGGAGAGAGTTTGCTAAGTTTAGTCTTTAGTTTAACTCTGCTGTAACCCATGACTGGAAAGGAAAGCCAAGACTCCCAAACTCATACCACATCCAAGACAATGAGAGTTTATAGAATTACGATTTTTTTCTACAAAAATGGAATTAAAAATGCAGCCAGACTTCACCCTAAAGGAGATGATAAAATAGAAATCTAGTTTTAAAGATGTGTGTTTGTGGCTAGCTAAAAAATATTGCTAAGAGATTTATATGTGATTTATGCTCCTTTGTTGTTTACTGAGGACCACATCTTATCTGGGACACCTACTCTGTGAATAATATACTGCAAAAATATAACCTGCTAATGGGAAATTGGTGCTCAGAAAGGCTGAGAATCCACCCATCTGTTCAGATGTCTAATGTGAGATACCTGGCTTTAAAATGCAGTGTTATTAATGCTAAGCCTGCTTGTTTTCTGAAACAAATTGGTGCAGAAGTTGGATGGTGAGTGAGTTGCCATTTACCAGCATCTATCATGAAGGGCCTTTTCTGACGTCTGGAAATGGGATGTGTGGGCAAGAAAGGAAGGAAAGTAAAATTCTGGGTGGGACTTACAGGATGTGAGTGTCCTTGCTTGCCAGTGTTGGCTGCTGAGAAGGTTGTGGACCTGAGGTTACCCTTGTGGAAGGAACTTGGCAAGTTAGGATTTCCATGAGAGAGGACAACTGGCTCTGGGAAACTGTACTGGGGCAGTCATGTTTGCTGGTGAAACTGAACCATATTCAGAACTATTGGATGTGTTTTGGCTTTTAGACAAAGGAGGATGAGCAATGAAGACTTCATCAATGCCTCATTTAAAATCTGAGCTGTTGGCTCTCAGCATGTCAGTGACACATTACAACTCTTAGAAAAAAAAAAAGCTGGTTTTGGTTGTAATAGATGCAGTCCCACTGGAATCTCTTATTACAGTAGTATGTTTTTGTTCACTGTGGTAATCTTAATGACATGGCTGCCACAAGTTAGGGATCAGTCAGGTGAGAAAACTGCAGAGAAAAGGAGGAATTACAAATAATCCAGCTCTATTTGACCTGAATCAAATTATATTTCAGTATAAAATGCTACACACTAAATCTTTAAGTGTGTCCCTTTAAACATTTCTGAATTTTCAGCAGAGATGCTGTATTTTCTCAAGCAGCTGAACTGCCTGATCCCCAGGAATTGCAGCATGATTAGATAATGCTATTCCCTGTTCCCCTTTACCCAGAGGACAGAGTTAACCTTTCAGTTTGTCCATGCCTGAGCTTTAATAAAAACATTCGTGAAGTTAATGCATTTGAATAGATTTTATCCAGTGAGTACTAAGGAGCCTGTATTAGTGGTGTGCATGAAATGTCACAGTGAACATGAACCTCTCTGGAGCTCCACGATCAACAAAGTTATGTACTCCTCAGCTCAGCATCTTCTCGGGCTTAAAAATCCTGGTCCCCTCTTAAGCTTTCATTTCTGCAGTGCTGTTTACAGTGACATACAAAATGATGCCCTGTTGGCCCAATTACTTCTGGTATGAAATCAGATTACAATATCTTCATCATTCATGGCCAATTTAGCTCCAAAAAATGAATCTAAACCAACACAATGAAATGAAAAATGTTACTAATTTAAGTGATTGTATTAGTGCAGATTACAGCCTTTAGGTGCTAACATACTTGTTTTTACAATGGATTCCTTTTAGTGGTTGCTGGAAGACCCACATCTAAGGATAGCTGACACACAAACATTTAATTATGTAATAAATTATGTATACTATATCTCTGAGCATGTTTGTTTTTTTTTTTTTTCTAATTCTGTCCTACTCATAGTCAAGTCATTTGATGACATGAAGAAACATATCCAGAATTTTGATTTGGGTTATCACTACTGCTAGTGATTTCTGTTTACAGTGTCAGCTCTGAGGGGACAGATTTTCTCTCTCTACTGTGCCAAACACAATGAGAATTTTGACAATTTTGCTTGACCTGGAAAGGGAGACCTTTGGGAAGTTACCCCAATACAAGTAAGTGTTAGTAATAACATAATGGCATTCCAGGGTGCAGAATGTGCTGCCAGGTCCTGTTTTACCAACAAGGACCCCTGCGAGAGGGCTCTGGGCACACTTGTGCACTGAGGCGAGTGGCACTGTGGCTCGTCTCATCATAGCCGGCCTGCTCAGAGAGAGGAGCTGTCTCCTGTGTGTGATACTCTTTTTCTCACATGGTCAGTTTTCTGAAGAGGTAGGAACGGATGGGTGAACATCCTTTTCTATTTTGCTTTCCTGTATTTCTTTTTAATTCCAGTGCTTGTCAATTGAAAAGATGGAACTCATTTGCAGATGTATATATTTTTCCTTCAAGTTCCTTTATCTTTCTGGCAGTTTTGACACCACTAAAAATTATGTCCCAGAGAACTCATATGCATGCCTCTCACTTAAGCTCTATGCTGAAATACACTGATCTGCTTCCTGTTCTCCTTCTTTTGCAGATGAAAAAAGTGATTTCAAAGGCTGAGGTCTTAACTGATACTATAAAGCAAACTTTCCTCAATGGCAGCAAGGAAGCTGAATCTAACAGAGGTACAAACGGTGCTCTCTGCTGTATACTGAAACATTACGCAATGACTATCACTGCCATATGTTTACATGTCCCATGATTTTCAGAGTTTTGTCTCACATAATGCTGTTATGCTATCAAATTCAATTTCATTACTACTATTATAATTTTTTTTTTTTCATTTTTACATTGAGGTCTATATAGCACATTTTAGAAACGAAAAAAAATTGAGAGATGAAAATAGCAGAAGTTGCATTGACCATTGTATTTCTAATCTGTGTAACCATAAGATGCCTGGAAAAATCTGCCACTTCCTTCAGGAGAAACAACTGGAAAAGAGGTCAGAGAATGTACTTTCTGATTTCCAGTTGTAATATATAGACCCCAAACCCTCAGAGTTGATATCTCATTTGAAAGCCTAGCCACATGTGAAATGAGGGTGCTGTTTGATCAGACACATCGAGGAACAATATTGTGGCATGATGCACATTTTTTAAACCCATCAGAGAGGGAAAGTGGCTGAAAGAACTATGGCTTCAACATCAAGCTGTGGTATGGGCAAAAGTACAAGAGTTTAAGCTATGGTCACTGTTCTGATTTTGGACACATACATATACAACCCTGCACAAGTGTATGTCATGGAGTGAGGTATTTGGAGGGCTTCAGGCACTTCTATCGTCTGCTGTCCCCTGTTTCTCTGCTGCAGCACTGGGAGCTTTGTTGCTCATACAAGAGTGCTGCAACTCATCTCTGGGTCTCTCCTCTCTTGTGACAGATGTAGAGTTTTCCTCTTCTCTTTCTATCCCCAGAAAGCAATGAAAGGTAAGTGTAGAGGAATCAATCTCTAGTAGCAAAGCTGGGCTATGTCTGTTCCTGCACTCAGCTAGCATAAAGGGAAATTCCATCAATGTCGATAGCACTTTGCCTAGATTTCAGTGGAACTGTACAAGGAATAAGCACTGCTCACTCTAAGTGTTAGTAAAGATTTATTATGATTATCCTGAAGGTGTAAAGTACCAGGGAGGCTTGAGAAGAGAAAATGAGGGGAGGCACATGTGTTGGCTGACCAGCTCCTGCAAAAGCATGGAGAGCATGAGGAAGCTGGGAAGGACTGTGCTGTCATGGGACTGGGAGCCAGGAGGTGTAGTTCTCCTCTCAGGTCTCCGAGTGATCCTGGTTACCTTCTCATCTGTAATCTCTTGTCTAGCTAGATGGTCAGTTTTCTGTTGTCATATGTATGTACAGGACTGAGCAGAGATAGCCTGGAGAATGGCAGGGCAGTACCATCATACTGAAGATATGAAGACCAGAAGTGCTGAATCAGGCCGGGCCTGAACAATATGTGATAATTTTTAGTCTGGAAATTTCTGAGCTGAAAATCTCTGAGCTGCAGAACTACTCTGGGAAGGTATTCTCATATGCTCACATTGTTCTCTCTTTTTCCTTCTACCTGTTCTTAGGCCCTGCCAGGAAGAAGAACCAGGACTAAGTGGACTAGTGTGGCTGCTCTTATGTTCTTGTGTTTTGTTATTCTACCTCCCTCTATTTGCAAAAGGTACTGGAGAAGAGGAGGTACTTTAAAGTCCAGTCATTCTTCAAAGGTTACAGAATGAGACCCAGGGGAAGGTCAGGGGTTTAACAAGTAGAGATTGGCTTAACACAGACAATGAAGTCAGCAATATTCCTTACAAGATTGACTTATTAGCTGCATAAACCTTATTATCTTTCAACTAAATGGCTTTATATCTAATTTACTATCTGATAAAGGGATAGCCTGAAAACCAATACTGTTTTGAAGTTATTCAGTATGCTGCTTATGATTCCCTGCTTTTATTTATACTGTGCTTTACCATTCAAACTGGTTGTTTTTAATAGACAAAAATGGGAAGATCATGTTCTTGTTTCAGCTTTGCTATATTTTAAAAAGAAAGCGGGTGATGACATACTCTTCATTACTGAGTTGATTGAGAAGAAGGGCGATTAGGCAACATGTGCACTGGCAGAGGGAAGCCTAATGGAAACAGGCCCTATCCTGAGTTAGTGTGGTATCAATCCCGATAGTGTAATTGAGATTTTCGGGTGTAAAAGAGATGAGTCAGTTCCACAGAGAGGGACTTTGTTTTCTGACATTACAGTCTTCTGAGGTCAGTGCAGGATCTCTATTCTTCCTTTTGAGCATGGATCAAGTCCCACACTGCCCTCCTACAGTGCAGACCCTGGGAGCCTTGCCTGCAGGGGGAATAGCTGGGCTGGTGCTAGCTCAGCTGAGCTACCACCACCCACTGTAGAGTGCCTGTCCTGTGATATCAGACAGCTGGTGTCAAGTGGGGAAGGGGGGGAGTTTCTTTCTTCAACTGCTCCATGCACACAGCCAATCATTTTGGGTTTTGTAGGTAACTACTGATGTCCTTTAGCTGGCAATATTAATGGACAGTGTAGGTCAAGGAACACATTGCACATTAGCTTGGTCGCCAGTCCACACTCCCCTGCCTGAGGTTCTTGTCTGAAAAGATCAGGTTTCCTCATGCCCAATATCTTACTCACTTGGGGCACTCACAGAGAAGTGAACATATGTCACTGTATATCCCAGAGTCCCTTATCCCGCTACCTGCTACCAGACATCAAGACACGTTCCCACCTTAGTGAGAGTCAGCAGAAGTAAATGAGTGCTCATATCCTGCCATTTTTCTGCAAGGTTTGGCATTTTGGCTTAGGACAGCTTCCACCAGGGCTGTGATGTTTTGCATAAAAACAGGTGCATTTTCCAGTGGTTTTTACTCTGGTAGCAGCAAATTCAATCAGAAGGGAGGAGAAGACAGTTGGAGGTTTGTTATTCCTTGCATTGCCATGACAGGATTCCTCAGAATTCATTTTGGAGATTAAATTTCCTGGAAAAGGAGTGTCCCTTACATGTATATATCTGGATGGTATGAGGAGCCACTTATATGACTTCAGTTCTTCCATTAGATGTCTTTTGAATTACTGGCTTTGTAATCTTATTATCTGTAGGTCCTGTGTTATTTTATTTCCTCATGAAAAGGGAACATGAAGAGAAAGGTGCTAATATCTCATGACCTAATTTAGCTGGAGCCATGCTCTTCTTCAGCATCACAACAGCTATGTCAGTGGAGGATTCCCAGGCTTAGTGATTTGTCACTCCTATGTTTAGATTCCCAGTCATAGCTATGTATATTGCACGTAACCAGTTCCACACCAGCTTTCACAGCAGTATGGGTGGAATTACTCTCTATTCTGCTTAAGTCTTTTATCCTTGGAGCAAAGGAAAAGCCAGAAAGCACTGAACCTCTCATCATTTTGTGTTGTCGTTGAGTCACCTTTCTGAAAGTGGCAGGCTGTGCACACCTTTATCGCCTTCTCTCTTTTCCAGAATGAAAAATAGCTGGCTTTTGACATTCCTGATCAGGTTTAGGAATGAGCTAGATGCCAAGTTTCACTCTTCTTGGTATTGTGCAACAATCCTACAGAGCCCTCAAGCAGAATATTAAAAGCCTACACAACCTTGAGCTGAAAACTAGAGGTGTTTCTACAATGAGGCAGCAATTTTGAAGATTATGCCCTTGAACTTCAGTGTTTCTTTGCTGATGGGTCAGAAAGTTTTTGTGTCCTTTTTCTCAGTACTGCAAGCCAGCTGGGTGCAAGCCAGATCCTGTTTAGAAGCTGTGCATCATAGTATTAGCCTGGGCCAATAATTCCTGTCTAGTGACAAGGCATTTTAACTTGGGCTCAGTGCCATGTTAATGCAACTGGACTTAAACATGTGTGTTTTTATGGAACATGCATACAGCAGAAGCGAAATGGTAGGCATCTGCCCTGACAGCCCCTGTCATCATGTTCATCTGAGGGTGTCACCCTGCATTGATTTTGCTTGCACTTTCCAACTGGTACAGAGAATTGCACCCAAATAATCTGAACTGAAGGATTCTGGTGGCAGGACTGTCCTTTCTCATAATCAGATAAACAGAATGGTCCTGTCTTCTACATTTCTACTCTGTTGATAGCTTAGACTCCAGAGTATCTAAAAATATAGAAGCTTTAGAATATCTAAAGATACAGGTTGCATCAGTTTGTTCCCAAGCTTTCATGATGATGTCTTCCTCAAAATACATCTTCCTTTTGAGGTGCTTTTCCATCAATACTCCATCCAAAGAAGAAACCATAATGATATTTTTTTTCCTTCTCCACAGCTATGCTTTTTGTATGCTGGTGGAAAATGTGTTGGAATTTTGGCTTACATTCTAGTTAGAAATAGATAAATCTGTTTATACCAGGTAGTGATTCAACTGGAAGACTCCTTACCACACCCAAAAGAAATAAAATGAGTACTTATAAATATTCTCTTTAATCATGGAAAAGAACCTTGTATCCAAATTTATGCAGACTCCCTTAAAGACATGTCCAGGTTCTGCTTTCATCATTAACTGATTTGCTTTGTGTCTCTCAGTTAGCTTCCTTTAAGTTGCACCACTGGTTTATGCTAGAGTTACGGAGAGATCTTGCTGCCAGGCAGCTGAGGAAATGCGTCCCTTTTCCTCATTTTTTGTGTCTTTTGTTATTTCTCATATGAACTGCTATCATAAATATTTAGATGGAAATGGCTAATAGGAAAATTGTATGGTTTCTAAGTTCAATGAGCCATTAAATAGGTTCTAATAATCTCAATAAAAGTTTGGAATATTTAATAATGAGAAGCAGACATATAGGTTACTTTATTGCTACCAGACTCTCAGTAAATATTGTCAGTGGCTCATACACTGCGGGTTTCTCAAACACCCTCAAAGAAGAGCCTCTGGGGATGGGGGAGGGAATCAACCAAATTATGTATAAACAAAGTGCTGTTCAAGAGAACATAGCTTGTTTTTTTGGAGAATGCTGTTCAGCACATGCTTTTTATCATCACTGTGGAAGGTTAGAGGTTTTCCAATAAGACTTAGAGACCTAATCAGACTTTGCATTTATAATAATTTACACTTGTATTGCATGTAAAAACATCATGGGTTTCAGTGGCCTTTTCTAGAATTGACATGCTCACAAATTGTAAATTTGAGATGGACAGAGTAAATTTCTCCAAGGCAAAGCACCTTCCCCTCTAAGAGACTGGGGAAGATGTTACTTTATTCAAATTAAGTCAGGGCATAAAGCCAGGTGGGAAACTTTGATAAGCAGCATCTCCCTCTAGAGCCCTTCTCTTTGTCTATACAGTGAATATAGGAATTGCTTAATTAGGTGATTGAAAATTAGGCAAAGTTAGGTTCCTAAAGAACATTGCAGGTCTCCCTATTTGCTCTATGCAGTGCAAACAATTAAATATTTATTGGGCCAGGTGAAGCTAGCCAGAGGCCTGAAATGTGTTTTTTGCAAAAAGTTCCTTGAATAAATGTGAATGCGTTCCATACCTTGGTCTGTGAGATATGGGCTAAACTCACCAAAATGTTTTTGTAACAGGCAGTCTGCTTACGTCCTCATTGGATGTTGGATCTTGTGGCCTCTGAAAGGTGGCAGCAAAATGCCTCTGACTACAGAGACCCCTGTGCTGGTTGAATGTTCTCTGGAGGTCCTTTTCTGCAAGGCAGGACAACGTCTGTCCATCTTTACAGCCATTTATGATATTTGATGAGATAGATCAGAGCTTCAGGTGGTACAGCTGCAGGAAGCAATAAACTAATTATACATTCTCCTACCTTGTGTTAACTAGATAAGAAGTGCTCACGTGAGCTGCGTTGTGCGGCTTTTATGTTTGCACTGGAGGAAGTGAGAGGGTGGGGAAAGGAGAGATGCTTTATCTGCTCTACACCTTCTTTGCCCTTATCTCCTTGTGAAAATGATAGATGAAGTTACTACGCCTGTAATCCCTGCTGAGTGAACAGAAAAAAGAATGAACGCTGTTTCCAAAACATTTGCAGTGGGGTTGCATAATCTTCCTGCGATTTGCAGAGATCTCACAGGCTCCACCTGGCCAACTGTTTGTGCAGCTGTAGCTCTTCTTAGAGCTCTGGCCATGCCCACCTGGATTTTCTCTGACTTAGCAGGTGGCACCTGTCATTAAGCAACATTGCTCCTATGTTGTTTGACTTACCGCACATGGATGTACACACCTTCTGTAGGGTGGGACAGTTATCCCTCTGAAGACATTAATTTTTGGGGTTCGTGTGTCATGTTAGCATTAAGCAGCTGGTGAGCTAGGTCTCCTGTCCCTCAGACCACTATCTGTTTAATTGTCTCTTGGCATTTTCTGTATCTGATGAATCTGTCCTCTAACCATTTTAAACTCATATTACATTAGCTATTCAGTGTGGGAACTGATTCTTGGTTGTGCCTTACATAGCTTAAGAGGACTCTGGGGCACAAAACCTCTAGATGTTACCCTGATAATAACTAAGCATGCATTTCATGGAATGTGTACACATGTGTAATTTGGTACCTCTTGCATATTTTAGAAGCATAAGCACTGCCATTAAGGTCAATGATGGACACCCAAACCTGTTGATCATCTTCAATTAGGTAAAAAAAGTATCAAGCATATTCTGACCATATTTACAGTGATTTAACTCCAGTGATGTTAGTGAAAGTACACTGCTGGAGAGAACAACCAGAATTAGACTGAGTAACTAGTATGATGCACTGCCCTTTCAGACAGCTTGGGGTTCTTTACCAATGGAGAGTCCTATATCTGTACAGAGTTTATGCTACATTTAGGCCCTTGTCAAGGAATCCGATCTGTGTGGGAAGTCTTTCACACTTGCACAGAATTCCATTAACAACAGTAGGGGCCCATCCAGGCAGCAGGACCTGCATGCATCCAGCTGAAGGGTGGTGGCATATATATACGTATATATAAATATATTTATAAACAAACCCCAGGCATTAGTTACAAAAATGTTTTGTTTCCAGGTTGGAAGGAAGCTGCTTTCACACATTGTTCTGTGACACTTCAGGATAACTCTGAGTCTCTTATCAAGCCGATGGCACTAAGATAGCAGGGGGGACAGACGGAAATTATGTGCCTGGAGTTTTGCCAGAGCCACTGAATCACACACTCGGTTCTTTCTAAAAGCTCTCGGGATCTTTGGTAGCTTGTACCATTAAAGCTGTAATCGCCATTAGGATGGTGCTTTCTTTTCACTGCCAACTATGAAATAGGTGGAAGGTTCCTTTATTTTTGCTGCCTTTAACATCCACCTGGCTGGAAATTCAAGCAAGGCAGAGATTGCCCTTCTGTTCCCCAGTGCCGTGCAAACAGCTGCTCTGCAACCGAGGGCATCAGTGACTGTACTTTCTCATTTTTTCCAGGGTAAGAAATCTGTCTTCAAGACCTGCTTTTGAGACCCCAATCAAAGGGAAGAAACTGAAGAAATCTTTTATTGACAGCACCAAACTTCTGTGTGCTATTTAACTGATAGGCAAATGAGGTGGCGACTGTCCTCTGCACCCTTCTTTAATCAGTTGTTGTTGGAGATCTGAGATTCTTCAGCATCATGGTAACAAGTGGAAAAACGTAGCGGAAAGAGGAGCCTATTTTCTCTGCCAACTTGCAAATGTGGCAGGCTCGCAAAGGTCTGACTCACTTGCAAAGCCTCTGCCACTCCAGCAGCAGTTCAGTGAAGCTGGGCTGTTAGTAGTAAGTGCAATTTTTTTCAGCATGTGTATACCTGTGCATGTCTCTGTAGTCCTCCATCTGGGCTGCCAAGGTCTTTTCCTTGCAATGGCTCTTGTTCTCTAGCTATAATGATAGCCTCATTGCGTAGCTTTAGCTGGCACTTCACTCATGACTGTTAGGCAGGGCACTGCTTGAAATTAGATACAACAGGCCGGCTTTCAAAGAGTGAATGCTGAGCCTGCAATTACAAATTCAAGTCTGTGAAACCACAGATGCAGCATGGTTGGAATGGTTTCTTAGAGGTGTGCTGCAGCATAATGTGGCCAGGCATGATGACTGACGTGTGGGGTAGGTAAACTCATACCTCTAGCTCTTCATTTCTGGTCCCAGGCTGTGATCAGACATTATTCCAGATAGAATTGAACAAGGGTAAGAGGTTATTGTTTCCATCTGCTTGTCATGAGCATCCTCATGGCTCTGGGTACTCCCATCCTCTTACCTCCTGAAATAACTGCTCATGGAGTTCCTTCCTACCCTGTGCTTCCCTCCCCCTGAGATGATGTGGGTTTAAACTTAATAATATAAACAACATTTATTTATTGATTGATTGATTAATTGATTTTCTGAAATAGGTGTTTTTGGAAGAGGCTGGGCTACACTGGTGGGTTGGTGAGATGGATTACACCAACTTACTGTCACCAAGTGAAGACAGCCCCACTTTTGCCACTCATGTGGCCAGATATTTCTGTTATTTCTCTTGTACTAGGTTCAGGTGCTTGTTATATCCATGCATGAGCTTTTTGCTAAGTGAATGAGCTGAATCTGTTCTCCTGAAGGGTTAGGGGAGCACCAGAACTAGTGGAGGAAAGGACTGGACTGTGCAGTTGGGGCAGAGAGAAAGAAAGGAGCATAATCATTAGCTGGCTGCACATGGCTACAGATGTGAGCAGATGAGGCAACCCTGGGAGCTTAGGGAACAACTCTTGTATAGGTGCATTGATAGATCTGGAGGGCTGGTAACTTCAGAACATGGAAAGAGACTGATGGTGAGTTAACGACCCCCTCCCAAAGGCTGGTGGATGCCCAGCTCCTTATTATAAGTGTTCAGTGAGAGAGAGGTCTCTAAATGTAACCTTTTGAGAAACTAGTCAGGAGTTTGTGGCTTCTCCAAGCTGCAGCTAGAAACACTATCTGCATTTTGAAGCATATGAAGGACATGTTTAGTGAAAACTCTTGAGCATGCTTGGTTGGAGGGATGCTTCAACACTGCCTGTTTCTTTGAGGGTCTGGTGGGATCCTGGTGGGATGAAGAAACACAGTTACTGCTGATCCCTGCCTGGGTCCTCTCCCCAAGCCAGGTCAGAGTGGCTTGGCAGGCAGCTGATCTGAATTGCAAATATAAACTGCCCTGTAAGTGGTGATGAGCCTGAAAGGGAGGAACAGTAACCATGGGATTTAATTGCAGCATTTGGATTTGTTTGCTTACCTATGCCCTGCATCTTCAGGCTGCCCAGGCTCCAGTAGGAAAGTGGAGAGCTGGTCTGTGACCTGTGCAGCACACCTCTTAGGGCAGATGTGTACCCATGTGCCACCGAGGGGCAGATAAATCCCTTTGCTGTTCTAGCTCATAAGTGTGGGTAAATGAGAGGACTAAGCTCTGGTTTCCCTTGATTTTCAACTCAGGCATGCCTTTGTAACCCAGCCTACTCCTATTTATACAGTTAAATGCCAGCTCAGCAGAGATAAACAGTATGATTTCCCACTCTCCCTGGTGCTTAAGCTGGTGCATTTTGTTACAGGTGATTAGGCCATTAACTTACCAACTCCAAACAGGACTAAGAAGGAATTAAATGCTGTGGGGAAGATTTGTTCAGTGGCGCTTTAACTTGCTCTGTTCCTCAGGGCAAGATCCATAGGCCTCTTGGTTGTAGCCAGTGACCTGTTCAAATAAATCCTGACCCTAGGCACTTCATTGATGAATACATTGTACAATTTCACCCACTCTTTCCATCAGACTTTGCAGCCATCTCCCATGTAGTTGCACCCTTCATAGGAGCTGAGAGCTACAGTAGCTATAAAACATGACGAGCAATGAAGCTCATCCCTAATTGAAATGAACAACTCAGAATATATGTTGGAGCTTCCTGTTTTATTAGAGGCTGTTCCCTACCCCTGTGTTGTCATTGGAGAGGCTACGCCATGGATTTACAGCTTCCCCAAATAATAAGGGCTTTCTGGTGGAGACACCTGGGCTGGAGGAGCGAGAAGCCTGAGAAACTCGACATCCTGAATACCCTATCTCCCACATAACCAGGGTGTGTGTGAGCCTGGAGGATCTCTGCAGCGGGAGGTGATGATAAGGCAGTCCTGTTTCACAGCCCAGCTGGCGTGGAGCTATCTGTATCTGTGGGATCCCTTCAGACCTGGTACGAAGGAGTTGGGGTTTTGCTGATCCCTGCCCAAGTTCATTGCCTGCCAGCCAGCCCAGTGGGGAACATGCTTGGTGCCGCCAACCCCACCGCAGGACAAAGCTGCCAATGCAGACGTAACCCCGAACCCGACTCAAGCTCATGGCTCAGCTCTGTGCCTACTGTGCTGTTTTGGGAGACGGGACTGGTGAAAGCCCAGCAGCAGAGCAGTGCCCATCCAAAATTTTCTGCTTCCTCCATTTTCCAGCTTTTCTCTGCCTTGCAGACTGCTGTTGAGCCAGATTTCCTAAAAAGGTCCTGGTGCCCCACTCCCAGCTGCTCTGGCCTCCCCTCACCCTCTGCACTTGCGTGGGGGTCTGTGGCTCTGCGGGTACCTGTGCACACAACCTCTGGCAGACCGTCCATGAGCACGCCAGGGAAGGCAAGCCAGCTCTGCCAGCTGCACATAACCCTCTCAGGATTTATTTTGCACCACTTTTGCAATTAAAATGTGTTAAAAAGGATGTACAAGCTCCTTGCTTTTTTGTGGAAAAGCCTGGCTTTTTTCTTGGGTTCACTCTGGGGGTTGTGTGAAGGAAAGCAGAGGGGAGTCTGCTCTGATCTCACGCTTGGCTTTCACCAGCTTCTCTCCAGAGACACCCAAAATCTTGGCTTTACGAAGGCTTGAAGATCTGTGAAAACACTCTATAGAACAGGGAGTGTGGAGAAATGATGAAGGGGCTCTCAGCTTCTCATCTGAATTTTGTAGCCAAACGTAATTTTTGGCCTTATGTTCAGTGTACCTGTCTGTGAAGTGGGTCTAGGGAGGCTACAGGTGGGTGCTACCAGCTTGGCTTGTTCCCACTTCCACAGCTTAGCTTGTAGGATAAGTTGGGAGAGCCCTTTGGCAAGCAAAAGGCCAAGCTGTCTCTGTCTCTGTAGGTTAAGATGCTCACTGACTCACTGCAGCAGAGCTGGGAAGGTGACTGCCAGCAGGGACAGTCTTCAGCTGGTAACAGGCCTCTGCAAAGTGAACGTTTCTCCATGGCATATCCTTTTGATGTTTCTTTGCAGTGTCATAGGCATGGCTGGTGTGATGCTTGCAAATTAATTTCAGTCCCTGACTTAAAAACACCAGGGAAGCATTAGATAATGGAGGCTACATGGTCTCCATGCGTCCTCTGGGTGGCTGAAAAAGAGGCCCTTGTGTTTCCTCACACCATGATCAGTGCCATTCAGAGGCGTTTAATGATTTACACAGAGTTAGGAGCAAAACAAGGAAAAAAGGCAATCCTCACCCCCCTGTGAAAGCAGAGCCATAATAGCCTTCTGTATCTAGATAGTCAGGACTGGAAAAGAAAATGGCCTCACCCATAATTTATGGCTTACTGTATAGCCACAGAAGCTTTGCCGCTTGCAAATACAACCCTTAGTGGGTTATTAACCTGAGTCTCAAGAGGCTCACGTTAACACATCCATCCTCCTGTTAATTAATTAGCTGAAATATGCATGCCTTCCTCTGATGCTAGCTTGCAAAGGGTAACATGAATTTTGATTATACTTAATCCCATGCGAAATACAACAGACGCTCACACTATGTAAATACTGATGGGCAGCTTAGAAACCTCTGTAATCCAACAGGATCTGATCACAAGCGCTGGTGTCTGGCAATCTGCAAAATATTTTAACACAGAGCTGCCGTGGTATTAAAAATAAAGTGGTGTTTGTTTCATCGTAGGCTTGGTTTTGGCAGGAATGGAGGCAGTGTTAATACTAATGCCAGTCAGGCAGTCATTTTACCAAGGCATTATCAATATGCTTTTCGAACTTTCTTTGTGAAAGAGATATAAATTTATTTGCACGCAGAAGCCCGCCATCTACAAAGCTGCTATAAAGCTTTGGCGGTGAATAGCTGCCTTCGAATGTCCTGCTACACACCTTTCCCAAACATTTGATACGCAGCAGGTGAATGCAAAAAGCTTATCAGTCCAACCCAGCGTTATTTCCTGTCATAACTTTGCACAACAAAGGAAGTTTCTGTCCTTGCCGAGCTTTGGTGTTGCGATATGTACTGAGGTTCCTTCAGAAAAACCACTTTAATCCTTGGGAAGCTGAAATCACAGAGAAGAGGACAGGGATATTGCTCCTGCTAACTGCAATTTTATCAGCACCCAGGCATATCAAAGGGCGGGGGGGTGACACTGGAGGCAGCCGCAGGTGATGGAGGGATGCTCGCCCAGGCTTATGCTTCAGCAGAATAAAGAAACAGCTAGGGCTGTGTTTCCAGTGTTACATTTCAGTATCCTGGTGCAGTAAAACAAGAAACAAAAAGAAAGGCTGGGATTTATGTTTAAAATTATTTGACTAGAACGTCTTTTATGCAATCTTAGAGAGAGATCTCATGGACGGTGTTGAGATAAGTTTGGGTTTTTTGAACAGGAGAAAGGGATGATGCATTTGCTTTATGCCACCTGAGTAATTTTCTGCCTTATGAAACTGCTGGGGCTTCACAGGGTAGGCAGTTGTGCTCCATAATGCCCATAATTTGGCATTGGCACAGCAGGGAGGACAAACTCATCCATCTGAAGGGGACTTGAAATCTGCTGCTTTTGCATGAATGGCCAATGCAGAAAGAGATTTGGACTTCATGTATTTTCATTCCAAAGGAAATGCTCCTGCTGAACTTATCAGCCTTCAGATCTGCCCTATTACCTGCATGAAATGCTACTGGGGTTACAGAAAGAGGTCTGCTCCTCCTCTTTCCCACCAGCCCCATTGCTGAGGGGGGAGAAAGATGTTGTGCCCAACCCCACCTCTGAGGAGAGCCTGGGAGGAGACGGTGAGTAGGTCCTGACCCCACCTCAAATGGATGAACAGCAGTGTCAGCCAGCGCAACCAGGACTAATGTGAGCACGTTCGCCCTTGGCTGTTCCTTGTCTGAAGTGCTGTGGCTTCTGTCCCAAGGACCTGAGAGTGCTGAGGCCCTGATCCTGTCCTGTGCATGCTTTACCATCAGAGAGGAGAGCAACCAGGGAAACTCAGTGTCCACGGGCCCGGTATGGTCTGCACATTGCTTCAGCTGTGCTGGAGTAGAAGAGATGGAAAAAGAAGGGAAACAGATCCTCTGCAGATGCTTTACACATGAAGTGTGAACCAAATTAAAAACACTCAGCATTCATGAGCATAAACATGAATTTAAACAAATATATTTCTTTAAAATGTCAAGGGCTTGGGGTGTCAACTTTGCTGGGTATTAGGCAAAATTTGGAAAATTTTGACTGAAGGGAGGCTCTCTAAGAAATACCATGTGTGAGTGTGCATGCACATATATGTGCACACACCTGTCCACTCCAACTGCCTTTAAGGTGGAAGGATGTGTGATCTGCAAGGGATTTTATTCTTTCAAATGAAGTCAGTGAGAGTGTGTGCTAAACGGAGGTTTGTCTACACACACAAATTGTTCCAATTTAACAAAATTGGTTTATAAATTAATTTAGTTAAATCAGTGCGACCCCTTTAGTAGCTAACATTGCTTTAGCTTAATTGAGTTTCTTCCCAAATTAAGCTAAATCAGCATATAGTGCTCATCAAACAATCTGAGCATTCACATTAAAGGCTGGCGATTTCTACATGTAAGCCAGGTCTGGATGAGTTGGAGGAGTATCCTAATATCCTAATATTCCCATAGGAACTGATGGTACAGTGACCAGGGAGTGCTGCTCCGTCTTCTGCTAGGTGGAAGTGACATGGGCATGGCCACCTTGAGGAAGATGGCATCATCAGCAGCTTGACCTGCTTTTGGCCTTAAACAAGGCTTTTGATGGGTGACTTTGTAACTTCATTAGAGGCTAGTTTTGCTTGGGAGTTTCATCCATGATGACTATGTCAAGTGAATGACAACATTTTTTATTCCAAGCCATTGATAGTGAATTTCAATCAGAGCAACATAGTCACAACTTAAAATACTCCAAACCCATTCGTTTTTGAGGAGAAAGCAGCACAAATTCCCTTCTTTTTCTTTTGATCTGGAAAGTCAATCTCTTAAAATTGTCAGCCGACAATATGTCCTTTATGTTCAAGGAAACATAAAGCATTGCTTAAAAAAAGAGATGTAAAGTGCAGACAGAGTTGGCTTTTCACTGTGTTATTTCCTCCAGAAGTTTTTCTTGGATATTGCCTTAGTATATATTAATAATGGGACAATATTTCTTTATGGGGTGTATAATTCAATTAAACATATTAACGAGATAGTCACTTTAAAACAAACATATTCTTCACATCCACTGTCAGAAAAGAAAATGTTTTGCTTTGCAGATGAATCTGATACGTTAGCCAGAAGTTGATTGTTAACCAAGGTAACATAAAAGCTACTGTAAATGGTACTGAAAAAAACAAGAAAAAAGATCCCTTCGTATTCCCTTAGAAATATTGATTCGTTATGTTGGCTTTAAGACAGAGTACTACAACTGAGCAGATAGGGTAAGTGGATGAGTCCGTAATAGGTTATGCTTCAAACAAGTGTTCCCACTTCCATCATTTTTTTAAAAGTAAAGTAGGATTTCTGCCTGACAGGTCAGACTGGAAGTGAAAGAAGAGATCAGCGAAGGGGGACTCAGCCCTGCTTTTACACCAAAGGCTTTCTGGTCTTTTACAGCAGGAAAGTCTTTTGGACTTTGAGGACTTCAAGAGATCATGAAGGCAGGACAGCAGCAAAACTGCCTCTTCAAGGGCCCCCTAAAAGGTTTCACGTCAGGCACGTGTTGTGGACAACAGAAGGTCCTTGTTTAGTAATGAATAAAAGGCCAGCAGTTTTGCTTCTCTGCAGCCAGATTTTTAAGCCATAATTGGATCTTGTAACACTGCCAAGGTAAAGGCAGAGGGCCACGACAGGGAAGCCTGACACTGCAAGTGAACTGAAACTAAATATAGTTCTCATGCAGTTTAAAAAAACACACATCAAAGCCCAGAGCACCCGGCCCCATCTAAGACTCTTGCAATGGAACAAAATGAGAAAACGACAATGATAACATATGTATTTTACTGCGGAGCTACAGGCAGGCAAATGAAATAATCTGAAAGTGGCTTTGGCTGGTTGTCATTAAAGATCATCATGCTCCAAGCAATCCAAGACAGAATCCAAAACCCAGCTGCCGAGGGAGCTGCTGGGCAGCGGGAGCCGGGGCGAGCCCTGGCCGGTGCCGGGGCAGTGGGGTGCTGAGCGCGGCTGTGCTCGGCAAGAAGCTGGGCTCTGCCAGCAGATCAAAATTATTTGGGGCCACATGGTGAGGTGAGATGGAATCAGTCCCCCCACCGTAACAGACCTGTTTCACACAGGCTGTTTCAATTGCTGGGTACCTGAAAAGCAGTCGCTCCTTTCCAAATGACAGTGGTGTTTGCTGCGATGTGTAAGTCTCCTTGAGGGCTGCAGTGCCAGCCCTGAGATGGTGTGGGTCTGGCTGCACTATGAGTAATTTGTCTGGGTGTGGTGCGTATTTGGTAAATCATCCCAAAGAACAAAATGTCTGTAACAAACGCAAGCGGTATTTGCAAAAGGCAGAGTGTTGTGAATATGGACTTGGTTAACTTGGTTATCATCTACTAATGATCTAAGATCCCAGATAAAGACTACTGATGGGTAAGAACAGATGGGAGCAATAGTCAGAGAGAGGATTATTTTTTGCCTCAGGGTAAGAGGCTGGACTAGTTAACATGCTGATACCCTCTAGACCTACACACTACAAAGTTTGGATGCCAGCTGTGATGCCCTCTAAGGTCAGATTTATTCAGATTTGGGGATTTGGTCAGCACCATTATTCAGACCAGGAGTTATCTGGCAAATTGGAGTCTGGGATGAGGCTCAGATAGCTCTTCCCCTCACTCAGATGACATACATTCCTCCATTTGGTATGCACCACAAAAGTGGAAACAAAGAAAGATGGAAATGAACATCCTAGATATTTTCCAGCGTGGGAAAGCAAAACCATTAGAAGTGGGAAGCTTTCACAGTGTTTTGCATCCAAATTGCACCTTTTATCCTAAGAGATCAAGTACTTCACACATAACTACAGTCAGCACCCTGCTCAATGCAGCCATTTCTGGGGTGGAGCACAGGAGAGGAAGATTAAATACATCTGAAGACACAGGGGCAAAAACGCTCACAGGAAGGGTGAGCATCCATAAATGTCCATGAAAGGAACTGCATCTAGAAAACCTATAGAAAGTACAGGCTGTGCGGATCACCTTAATCTATTGGAGAATAGGAGTGAATTTAATCCAGTAGGAACTGCTGTAGATATTTTCCCTGCTATTAAGGCTTCCAAACCCTCTTCCAAGAGATGCAGTAGATTTATACTGCACGTGCAATCCCTGTCTGGCCAGAAGGAATTGCACGCTTGACTTCTGAAGAGAAACACTAAGGAAATAGAGTTTTCATGGAGAAAGCATCTGTTGGCTTTCATTCTTCCCTTTCATGGGAAAAAATCTGTTATGAAAAAATGAGGTTTTCCTCATATGGTCAATGAGAAGCTACTGCCCTTTAGCCCCCTCCTTCCCTCTAAAATACAAGGGGATTCCACAGTCATTTTGCTGTTAAATCAGTTGGTGTTTAAGCCAGGACGAAGCCTGTATATGGGCGTCTGTCCAAGAAGTTATATAGCTACTTTGTTTATCTGTTGTAATATAGTATTTCCAGCTTTTCAGCAACCTACATGCAAACCTAAGGTTTGGATTTGTTTTTGTTTTTGTTTTTTTTTGTCTCTCTATGTGTGCGTGTCTTCCATTTATCCTACATGCAGCTTTTTAGAGAGCAAGCCCTTCCCACATCCCTTCATGTCTTACCAAATAAGCTTTGTATCATTTAGATCTATTAGACTTTTAATCATTTTAATCCTAAAAGAAAATAATAAAAGCAATTACACATAGTGGCAGACCTGTAAGCTGTAATGGCAGTCTGGCACACCATGGGACTTGAGGAATGGTATGGAAGGTATGGAAGGATGCTGTTTGTCCAGGAGGAACAAGGGAGGAGAAGGGAGGCACTGGGTACCAAGTGCTTGTGTTTAGGAAGTAACAGGAGAGTGACTAGTTGTACATTTCTGGTAAAGGAAGAAAACCAAGGGCAATTATCATAGGCTTTGAACCTGATATTGATCAACTCATTGGGACAAGCAGGGGATAGTTTTTTCTGAGCAACAGGAAGACACATCAGTAGGACAGCTCTTTTTAGTAGTAAGACATGATAATTGCTTTGATACCTCCACTGAAAGCAACACAGCTAGATATAGATGGTATGCTATGTGCCTGCATGTGATGAAGATGATGCGGTTTCAGAAAGCAGGAGGAAATGGGCAGGGGAGCAGCTACTTTAAACCCATTTCTGACTAACAGAGAACAGCCCGACAATCTAAGGGTTGGGTGGTAATTTGGATGAAAGCAAGCATGAAATGATAAAGTTCATTATTCCAAGGGAAAAAAGCTAGACCAGCTGAATATGGATAATAACTCCAAAAAAGTAGACTTCAGCAAACTTGGGGAACTGGTAAGTAAGGTCTCTGAGGAAAATAATCTCAGGGATAAAGGAATGCAGGAAAGCTGGCAGTTACTAAGCCTATTTTAAAGGCAAATTTCTCTGATGCAGAAGACAGATTGGAAACAGAGTGAGACACCTGTATAATTTGAAGAGCTCAGGAGCTCTTCAAAGACCTGAAAATGAAACAGACTTGACAAATGGAGAATGCAGAGACCCCAAGCAGAGTTTCCACTGGATTTCATTCCCTACCATAAGGTGAAGCTAAAAAGAGAGCAGGCCAGAGACCATCTTAGAAGAGTCCTGGCTGAGTGCTGCAGCAGAGGGGGCTGCCATGGGATGTTGTGTGATGTATGGGAGAGCGTACTGCATGAGTGGGAAGTTGGTGAGCTTATGCATGAGTGTGGCATGGAGTGAAAGGAGGTATGAATGACCTGAAGGTGCAGTGATACTGCAGCATACAGAGATGATACTAAGCACCTTGAGAGATTGACAGAGCACTGCAGCTTTTCTTAGTCTAGTAGGATAATGAACCTTATTTTTCTCTTTGTCTTTTGTGCCCCAGCTTTTGCTATTCAAGTAGCTAATACACTAAAAGAAGGCCTTAATGGGAACTGGAGATAGAAAGGTGATTTCCCATGTTTGCTGCAGTTATGAGAGCCAGGTCGGTAGGAGAGACTCATTTGCAGACTCTATTAGAAATCTCAGCATTTGGGAGGAAGAACTGACTGTGCAGCACTGCACACTGGGACAAGCCAAGGACATCTATCGCTGCAGCCCATCCCTGTGGTGACACAGAAACCTCAGTAGTTGTACAGCTGCCTCTTCTTGGGAAGTACCATAGAGTCACTGCTGGTGTGGGAGGAAAGTGACTGAGGGTTTTCCATAGGAGAAGACCATATGGCTGCCCAGACACTGGGCATGGCCAATGCAGATTGAGGAGTAGAGGCTGTAGTGGTGGGCAGCAAGTCGAGGTTTCCTGATGGGAAATCACTGCAGCATGGGGCAGGAGCTCTGGGATGCAGGAATGAGTGGCAAGACCCTGCAGTGGGACTGCAGGAGGCCACGGGACGGGGATCAGAGACTTTTCCAGGAGTGGAGAGGGGTCTTCTCTGCCTCTTGAATTAGGGGCCAGAGCAGTTGTACCTGCTGTCCCTTCTCTGTCTGACCCTCGAGCTGAGTGAGGTGGTGTTCTTCTCCCCTCCCATCAGCTTCCCCAGGCATGAAGAGGTAGAGGAGCCCTATCAGTTCACGAGAAAGCAGTGTCTTTACTCTTTGCTCCCATCCCAGCATCCCACTGAGGGCCTCCTGCCCCGACAGCATGGTGGGGGATGCCACGGCGGCACACTCACTGCATGGCACTGAGTGGGTCTGTGTGCTTTAATTAAAGCTATTATTTATGCTGTAATGCTCAAAGCTTTTGTCAAACTGGAGGGTGATCTCAGCTCCCTAAGGACTGTTCAGAACCCTCCTAGTTGGGATGGTGACCCTCCAACCTTCACAGGTCTGTGGGGTTATTCTGCACTGAGCCACCCCAGTGGGCACAGGAACCTGTGGGCTCCGCAGGGCTGCAGCGACAGAGGAGATACCACCGGCAACAAAGGAGCCCAATCTTGCCCTTTCACTACCATCAGGCTTGTGTTTAAACTGATGTTTTACATTCCAAGATCAACTGCTTAATTGCTAATGAATTTGCCTGCTGGATCAGGGACGGGGAAAGAAAGACAAGTCATAGCTGTGTGCATGTACATGGGGAATCAGGACTGTCAGATGAGGTGCCAAAGTGAAAAGGAGGTGAAGGGAAGGATGAGTAAGAAAGGCCAAGTCAACGCTGGCTGTCAGAGGGAGGGTGGGGTAGGTCACACTGCGAACCAGGGCGAGCCGTGTGTCCAGGATTTACAGCCAGCCACGCTATCTTTCCACACATTAAATCTCCACTTCTGGCAGAGCAGAACCCTTTTTCCAGGCCACAATGCTCATGAATCTGTTTAGAAATCCTTAGGTCTTTCTGAATAAGGGTTTACACCAGGAGATAAATCCGCAGAGGCATAAGCACAGTTATCCTACTAGTATGATTTTCTTTCTGGATATCTTATGGAGAAGTAGAATTGCCTTCATTTCTGATGCTTTGCAAGTTGCATATGACATTATGCCACCGAATAAACAAGTGTTAAATTATAATGAGCTGTTTATGCATTACCTGCATCCCTTGATTCTTGGCTGATTCCCACCTGGCCTTCAGGAGAGCTCTATACTGATCGGGGGTGTATGCTCTGCAAGCTTTATACCACAGGTCACTAATTTTAAGGACAGCATACCTCAGTGGTCTTTGAAACTGAGACTAATGTTCTTGACTTCATGGTGTTAAAGATAGGGTATTAGGAACATGTTTCCTGTACACCAACACCCAATTATTTTCCTCTCAGTGATGTTCCTTATGTGGCAAGCAAGCTAATGGCCTAAGTGTGTACACTGTCAATAATCTTGGGAAACTTTAAATGCCTATGGTCAGTCATTGTGTGAATAGTAATTTCCTAAATATATTAGCTGCCGAGAAATAAGTTTCCAGCAATAGTTGTAGGGGTGGAAGTCTTGAAAGTCTAAACCCAGAAGGCCCTGACATCAATAGGCACACACAGAAAGTGCCTGCAAACCAGTAAAATGCCACCTATGTGTGCAAGAACAAATGGATATCAGAAATTCCTGTGGGCCATCTCCCAGCCTGCCATTCCCCAGTACGCAGGTGAAGGCAACAAGCAGAAGGGCAAGAGCAGCCCCAAGCCCCATTAGGGGCTGAGAGCTTGAGGGGAAGGCAGCTCTTCCAGCAGTGGCAGGCAGAGCCACTGCCACTACCACCACTTCAGGCAAGAATTTTGGTTCTCATTTATTAATAAGCAGGTAATAAGTTTGAACAAAATCTTGACAAAATCACATTGAAACCTTATGAATAAAATTCCTGGGGAGGTTCAGGGCAGGAGCTCTGACAAACTTTGCAGGACCCAGCTATACTGCAAAATGCGTTGTTTGGCTTGATTGCAGCAAAGCTGATTTTTTTTATTTTTTGATAAAACGGAACCCCAAACTCCACATTAATTTGCATTGCTGTTTTCTCTACCTAGTGGTATGCTTGATGTATCCCATTTGTTTTCACTCGATCAGCTAGTATTAATGGCAATAGAATTCAAATGCACAAAGACTTTTGTTAATGAATTTCAATTGAAGTCTTTTAGGCAGTCATAGTAAGAACTTGTCAGTGTGTGTTAAACAGTTTTGCTTGTTATGGTTTCAAATGGAATAAAGAACTGATGCAGATCCCCCAAGCTGACAAAATTTGTGACTTGCACATAAAGAAAAGACAAAGATTTTGCAATGCCTTGGTGAATGCAAAACTCCTCCTTGAGCCAAAGGCTATCTAAAGAGAGGAACCTGAAGTATGGTGATGGAAGCACGTTGGCAATGAATGCACAGATGAAAGATTTGCTAGAAGCAAAAAACTTAGCAAGTGATAATGTGCTGCATACTTTGAATAATGAATGCTTGAAGTCTGAAATGCTCTGTGTATTTTCTTTGTGTTTTGAGGGCTGTGGTCAAGGAATATATCCAATTGTCCTCTCCTTGAGTCATAAAAAAGACTGCAACTCAAGACCCTTTCTTTTATGGACCATGAGTACTTGAAGCACGAGTTACAAGAGTACCTGCTTTAGTGCATAGATATGAAAGTTTCCTAGTGTTTTGCGGATTATGCAGTTAAGGGAAGAAAAGTATCTCACTTTTTGCTACATCTGCACTATGTGCTCTGCATAGGCATTGATGTGAAAGATTATTATAATATGTAGGACTTCCCAGCTGTCCAGAGAGCATCTCCAAGACTTTTGCTTAGCTAAGAGTGAGAGCAGATGCTTTTAGACTAAAAATAAAGGCCTGGAACAGGACAGCTGGGGTCATCAAGTTCGAACTTCTGCAAGTGGAGGCAATGTGGAATTGTTTGTGTTTAATTCAAAAGTCAGGAGCTGTTCAAGTTCAAAACAATTCCCGACTCTATGACAAACTACCAGGAGAGAGTACAAAAGGCCAAAGTCTGAAGTTAGCTCTTTTATTGTATATCTCTGAACATGTGCAAGCCTCTTAATAAACAATGCATGTGTTACTACTTTATTGCTACACTTTGGCAATTCACGTTTCTGAGGAATGCTTAATTCCTTAGAAGGAGGATGTGATAGTGAGAAGGAAAACACTTCTTGTGGCATACAAAGAGTAATGGCAAATGAGATGCTTCATACTTTGAAAAGTGTCATTATGAGTACTTATACTGAGGAATAAAATGCTGCACTTTTATCCTGACTAAGACATCCCAGAGTGTTTAAGGTAGATTTGACTTTCAAACAGAGACTGGCAGAATGACACATTGTATAGGACACACACAGAGAAAAATAAAACAACCCTTAAAACTTCTTTTCAGACAGACTTCTATTTTTCTTCTAACTACAATGCTGGAAGAGTCTGAATGCTCCAAGTCATGCCAATGCCAATGAATAGCCACTTGTGCAGAAGAAGTTTCAAAAGATCTAGCCATGAGCCAATAGGTCCTCTGGCTGGTGTGTTTTGTGAACATTGGGATTCACTTCTGATGCAGAAGGTACAAATCACTGCTAAATATCAGTGATTCCTCCATCTGACTGGTGATTTGGTGCTGACATTCTGCAGTGGTGGCTCAGCAAATGGTTGCAGAACGTTCCTTTAGTCCTTGCAATAACCTACATTTCTCTCTTCCCTGGCTTTCCTCTCATTGACAAGTGTCTGTGCCCTGCCAGTAATGATGCCAAGTAGTATGACAGAGAATAGGGGAAAGACAGGCATCTCCTTCCTAGAGAGCTTTGCCAGTGATGTGTGCTGGTGCTAGATGCAGCGAATGCATTCAGAACTCCTGCTACTGAGCTGGTCAGCTATTACAAGAAGACAATTTCCTGCCAGACAAGAGAGTTTTACTGAATTTAGGCATCTTAGACTGTTATGCAACAGCACCAACTAAATTACTATAATCTCACTAATGTAATAGCCACTTCTTGGAGTTGTAAGCCAGTGGTTCCAGCACTTACCAGCTAACACAGCTGAACACATCAGACCTCTCTTTTCTGAGTGCTCATTTGTCATTTAACCTCAGGCTGGCTTTTCAGAGCCCTAAAGGTCATGGTTTGTTCACAACCCTGAGTCTCTCCTTCGCTCTGGCAGCTATGAAACATTTGATGGTGGAAAAGGCTTCCCCATGTTGCAATAATCCTGCTCATCTTACTGTCTACATAGAGAGTAGTTCTCTGGTGTCTTTTTACTAGCCTGCTAGTCCTAGACTGTAGGCTCTCTGGAGCAGGGACCATTATTTTGTGAAAGTTCTCACTTTCACAGTTGGACTATCCTTTTATAAAAGACCTGGTCTGAAAGCTCCTATAGCATCAGCCACTTGGATACAATAATATTCAAAATCAGTATAAAATTTCAGGTTTGTTTTTTTTTTTTAAAGTGAATGTAGGTGCTAGACATCTGCTTGGAATGACCATGTTGAGCAGCTGTAAAAAGCTGTCATTTTCTAAGATGTAGTATACAGTGGCGCAATCTCTCCAATTCAACTTGCATTTCTTCACCTGAAATTTACATTTATTCTAGCCATTATTCTGGGTTTGATGAAATGTCTGAGCCTGAGGTTGTGTCTAGTCTAGCTAACAAGATTAGAGCTAAGAATATATGACACCAAGTAAAAGAGATGCTGAGCATCCAGTGGTGGACACACAATCTTCTAACTCTGGTCTTCCCCAAGCCACTGGACCTTATGCTTTTGATCTCCACAGACAAACCAGTAAAGGCCATATTTAGAATTTGTTTGACTTTTTCTTGTCCTCTGATCACCAGGCAATTAAAGAAATACCACTTAGCTTTGCCCCTCTTGGCCAAGGGAAATTCTGCAGGGATCTGATCCTGCTTGTGCTTTGAGAGTATGAGTCAGGAGCAATTCTGTTGAAGTTTGTGGAGCTCCACCAGTACTAAAATTGTGTTACTGAAAGGAAAACTAGACCTAAAGATTGGAGACTTTTGCTCATGATAACTAAAGCTTTGTCTAGACTGGGGATTTGACTTGATTACTGCCACTGGCTGCCAGCCATTGGTGTTGCTGCACCAAAGTGACCTCTTGCATCGGCAGGTCATGGTGCTAGTGGTGGTGATAGAGTTTTGTCAGTTTTAGGCATAGGTAATATTCTCTGCTGCATGTGTTGGCTTTCTCCATTTGTACCATGTGAGATCTGTTAGTGTTTAGTTGTCTGGGACTGGAACCTGGCAAACCCTGTCTATACATGGGGCCCATGGATATAGAGACAGGAGAAATGTTAAATTCCCCCAAACTTTTCCAGAAATTCTCAAAGCCTTTCTAAATTAGCTTTGCTGTCACATATGGGTCAAATTGAGAACACATGAAGGTGTTGGTGGGGACAAAAAGTGAACATTGACATAAGAAAAGGTTAGTTTTGTTATTTGAGAGTGCTGTAGGACAAGAAATTTAGAAATGCCAAGTATATCAGCCCATCTAGCCCCTATCCGAATAATATATTAAGTCATCTTGCTATACAGTTTGCATTGCTTTGTCTAGTCTAGTTCTTAATGACTCAACTTATGGAGTCTGCACCACTTCCCCAGGGAGAGAGTTTTCCAGTCTGAACTGTTACGATATTTTTCCTGATATCCAGCCTACAATTTCATTTCATCCCATTATTCTTAGCCCCGTCCTTCCTCGCTAGCCCACCTAAACAATCCTCTTTTTTGGCTTTTACACCTTTTGAAGTCTCACAGACATTTCTTTTTCCTCTAGCTGTCCCCCATCCATATGTTCTCATATTTAGCCCATTGATGCTTTCCAATGAAATATTCTGGACTGTATAAATAAGGAGCAAGTCATGTGTAAAACAAGCAGGGTCGCTTTTCTGCTCCACTTGGCAGTGGTGAAAGCCTCAGCTGGCATAGTGAATTCAGTTTTGGATGCTGCTCTTTAAGAAAAGACACTGACAAATTGGAGAAAACTCAAAGGAGAATAACAAAAATTATAAAAGATTTAGAAAATCAGACTTATGAGAAGCAGCTGAGAGAGACAGGCATGTTCAGTCTGCACAGAAGACTGAAGGAAGACATAATAGCTGTCTGCAAATACATGAAATGATGTGATAAAGGGAACAGGGGCCAGTTATTCTCATTAGTCAGAGAGGAAAGAAGCAGCAGAAACTGATTTAAGCTGCAGAAAGGAAAATTCCGGCTACATATGTGGGAGATGTGTTTCAGCTACTCAAACAATTAGGCAATGGAACAAGCTGCTGTGAAAGGTTACGGTGTTAAAAAGGCTAGAGAGATTCCAGGCTAGACTCAACTGCTGGGGCTAATGAAAAAAAAAATCCCAACCTGGTTTTGGAAAAGTAACCAGATGGGCTGCTGCTGACAGACTCTCTCAAGCAAATATAATTTCATATTAGTGATACCAAGTACACTAATACTAGGACCCCAAAGAGATAGGTATGTGCTGAAAAATTGTCCATCTCCCCAGCTGTCCATCTTACTGCAAAGCAGAGAAAAGAAGGGTGAATGGTAGTCTTGTGGAGACATTGAGAAGACATGGAGATGGAGGTTATGACTAACCACCTGGGTCTAGACAGGTGCAAGAAAGGTTTGCTTCATGCACAGACATGTGGCAGCTTCAGTTCAAAGGCTGAGTGGCTGAATGGGCACTGCACATCAGCTGAGGGGAATAAGCCCAGCTGAGAGGTGTAAAAAGAGTCCAGGCCGGGGCATGGGCAGAGCAAGCATGGGTATGCATTTTTTATGGGTCAGCTCATCCCACTGGACTTGCCTGAAGTCACTGAGGAAATCTATGGAGGAGCTGGATCCAAGTGTCTATATTCTCAAGCCAGTACTTTAACCACAAGCCCATCCCCCTCTCTGTAGTGCCGCTTTCTTACCACCTCCTTATGAACTCAACAGCCAGCCGTCTGATCCTGCCTGGCTCATGCATCTTGAATTCCTGCAAACTTCTGTGAGGAATTTTCTGTGCATTAAAAAAATAATTAAAAAAAAAAAAAGAGAGAGAGGAATGGAGAGTAAGCTGATGCTTTGTCCTGATGTTCTCCACCAGGCAAGATATACCACTAGGAGCTGGCATGGCTGTGGGCTGCATAGAAAAAGATCAACATCTCATGACACGGTAGCTGACGATTGGCAACACTAAAACCGAAAAACTTAGCCTGCTGTTTTAATCAGAGTCTTCACTGCAAGTCTGCTCCCCTGGAGCTGTACCAGTGCCATGAGCCTCCTGCCAGCTGAGCAACACTGGTGCCAGCAGTGGAGAATAAGTAAGGCTCTTTGCTTGCGATTGTAGACCGATTCTTGTAATTGATGGCTGTGGATTTGATCCTCAGAAGTCTGTGGGGCTCAGCCCTCCTTGAAGTGAGAGCAGTATTTTTACATTGCTTGTGGTATATTTAACATATTAAGGGGTGTTACTTTCTGGCACTGACTGTTGAACTTAAAACAGCATTGCATAATTCCCCAAGATTGCATTACTATGAGTTGGCTGGACATTCCACCAAGTCAGGATAATGCACAATCTGAAGATGGTTTTAGCACTGGAATTGCAAAAGTGTAAGCTGGGCAGTATCCAACCTGGATGTTCTGCATGAGTTATTGTCACTTGTCAGCTGGTATGTCTTTATTCTTGTGAGCTACCACAGCGGAATTACAATTCTTCCCTCCCATTAGTCGTCACCACTACGCAAACTTTATTTGGAGGAAAAAGGTCATGGCAAGGACTCTGAGCTGTCCTGGCTGTTGCTCAGGATAAAGAGCAAAAGTACTGGGCAATTCCCTGGAATAAATTAAGAGGCTGTGAACATAGCTCTACTTTTTACCTGTCTGCCTGTGGGTGACAGGGTCTGTTTGAGTGGGATCTGAAGCCCCTTCTCCTGGCTAATGAGAAAGCTGTAACTTCCAGCACTACCTGGCACCATGCCACCCAGGACTGGAAGGGGAATTCCTAAGCAGGCATTCCAGGGAGCTTTTCTCAGATGCTTTGGGCTGTTGGAATTGGTTTTGCAATCTGTGCTTTCATCTTCCTTACGATTTTCCACTCAACAAAATAGGAACTGTTGTCCTGGTTGTATCCTACTACAGTGAAACGAAGGGAGAAAACTTTGTGAGAAGGGTCTTGTGAAACCTGCTGAAACCTAGAGTGGACGCACACTTTTATTCTTTGCTTTTTAGTCTCTTAAAGTGACTCTGCAACCCTGGTAAGAAGCTATCTTGGCAGCAGGGTAGGAATGAGGTGTGACAGTAGCCCTTTCTTGTGATTTATTTTCCTCTAAGCACTGTACATATGTCAGACAATATTACCTACGAGCAATCAGTGCTTTTCTAGAGACCCTGATTTCTCCCCCCGCCAGGAGCATCCGGTGTGTGGTACATCTGTACCAAGGCTACCTTGCTTTGAAAATCTATAATTGTCATAATGGTTGCCTCTGAGCAAGCCTTGAATTTGGCAGCTTTCAGATGTCACCAGCCTCTTCTTGTAGCCTGCTGCTATAAAGTGAGCTGATGAGTAGTGTGAGTGCTTGGGGCTCAGTACAGCTATGGAGAGACAGAACAAGGTGTGATAGGACTTAACTTCCCAACCATGCATGATGAGAAGCCTGTTTTTTTCTGTTGTACAGAAGCACCTGGCTCAGGGGTTTTGTAAAACTGGGGTCCAGATCTGAGACTGGGGCTTGAAGGTCCCACACAGGAGGTCTTGCAGAGACTTTCTCACATGCAACGTTGAGTTGTGCTACCTTGTGTAGTGCCATGTTAGGAAAGTTTTGTTTCTGCTTTTGGCCCTTGTGGTTTGGGAAAAAACTCAGGGAGTTAACTCAAACATATCTAGATATATATGGTCTAGTTCCTGGCTTTCTCTGCAGAAGAGCACAAGATGGTCCATAGACTCTCCTTTCCACATTGCAGGCCAGGCCACTTTAAAGTCTATGAGTGTTACTGTTTCCCACTGATATTTGTAGGGTTTGAACTATGGTTGGCAGAGTTTGTCCCTTAATCTTGATGCCTCTTTCAGATTAAGACAGTGATTCCTAGATACATGATGCCTTCATATGGGTAACTGAAGCAGTACACTGGAGCTATTGCTGCTCAAGGAACTGGGAACAGAGCGAATGAAATTGTCTCTTCCAGTACTTCATTGGAAAAGAATTTCTAGGCAAGTTGCCTAGCAGGCACACTGCACTATATTCTTAGAAAGCAATAGATCTATTTAGGACTGCTGTATCTCTTTGGAATTTACTGTATGAAAAAAAAAACCTTTTGGCAGGAACTGATCTTTAGTGCTGACTGAGATTTGCAGCCTCTGACTGACAAACTAATCCAAGCATTTTATTAGAAACTGCTTCCCTCTAAATTCTGTTTGCATTGCATCTGAATTCAGGAGGATCATGTCAGAATGAGAAATGAAGCAGATATCTTGCTGAATTGTTAGCTCCCCTTCACTCATGTGTGCACACACGTATATGTATATGCACCTGGGTGGATGTGCAGGTTTTTTGTGTTATACACGATAAATGTATTCCAGCTTGCTCTTAATCCCTTCCTAGTGAGAGTGCAGAAAAGCTAAGTGACTGGTAACTTGTAATTATTTAAAAGGGCATAAATGCTTTTTTTTTTTTTTTCCAAATGTGTTGTGGTTTAACCCCAGCCAGCAACCAAGCACCATGCAGCCTTGCTCAATTCCCCATCCAGTGGGATGGGCGAAAGAATTGGGGGGGGAGTGAAACTAATGGGTTGAGATAAAGATAGCTTAATAGGACAGAAAGGAAGAAAATAATAATGAAAATAATAACAATAAAATGACAATAATAACAATAATAATAAGGATTGGAATATACAAAACAGGAGATGCACAATATAATTGTTCACCACTAGCCAACTGATTCCCAGTTAGATCCTAAGAAGCGATCTACCCTGCAGGCCAGCTCCTCCCAGTTTATATACTGGGCATGAGTCCCATGGTATGGAATACTCCACTGGCCAGTTTGGGTCAGCTGTCCTGGCTGTGTCCTGTGCCAACTTCTTGTGCCTTTCCAGCCTTCTCGCTGGCTGGGCATGAGAAGCTGAAAAATCCTTGACTTGGTCTAAACACTACTTAGCAACAACTGAAAACATCAGAGTGTTATCAACATTCTTATACTGAATCCAAGACATAAAACTATGCCAGCTACCAGGAAGAAAACTAAACCTATCCCAGCTGAAACCAGGACAAAATGTATAGGTGGCACAGTCTCCATAATGAATATCTGTTCTTGCTCCAGTCTTTTCATAAAGCTTGTGAACTTCAGTAAGTCACCTCACAGAGCCCAGCTCCATCTTTATATATTCTTGAAATCCACAGCTCCAAGAGAAGGCTCTTGAGAGAGTGCACTGTGCTCAGCATCCATCCACTCTGGATGCAGAACTGCAATCCAAAACAATCTGTGGACACCATATGAGGGTAAATCTAATGTTGGTGCTCTAGACTAAGGAGAAAGGCAGGTCTGGGACTTTTCCAGGTGATTTCTAAGTAAGTGGGGAATACACTCTGTACAGGCTTTCTGGCACAGGAGTAAAGTACGGTCTCCTGAAAACCTGCAGCTGGAGTTCTGCAGTCCTTGCTGGAATGAGACAATTTAGTCCTCTGTTCATGGGACTGTCACTTACAGGCGTAGTCTGGTCTTAGACTGAAAGTGAACTCTAGTAATATATGCTGAAGGATGGAATGGACCATTAGGAACAACTTACTACATAGGTGTGGATGACAGTATTTCACTTTAAGGCACATTTTCTAGTCTTGCTTAGAGGACTCTAAGGTAAGAAGATACTGACCCTCATGTGGAAAGTTCTTAGCCAATGCTTGGGGAACTCAGCTATGTCAGGTCCTTGACAATAAGAAATCACATAGAAAATAGTAAACAGTTCTCTGGAAGAAGAAAAGTGGCAGATGGCACAGCAGATCTGCATAGACTTCTCAGCCATTAGGCTGACAGCTCTTTAGAGCAACAGAGCTATCAGTCACAATGTGCTTGTAAAGCCTCCAGCACTGTAAAGGCTGTAACTTCTTGTGACCTTTACATGTTGCATGAAGGACAGGCTAACCAGCATAGTGTGAAAAAGAAAAATCACAAATGGAAATAATTTTCTGAAATTTGGGTTAGCTGTAGTCTGGCAAAATAATTTTGCTTTAAGTCCAGCCTTGTAAAATATACAAACCTTGTCCTACTGCTAAATGAGAGAATATGAGCAATCAGTGTCCCACAGAGAAAGTGGTTTACGCATGTAATGGCTTAAAAAGAAAATGAGAATCATCCAAATCTCTGGTTCTGTAACTCTTCCCACTGCTAGTTTGGAAATTTAATGAAATTATTGTCGATGAAAAACATATGTATCTTTGGCTTTCAAATACACAACATATGCTTTTGAAGTTGTGTAGGAGTATTGTCAAAGTTGTGATGATCTTGTGATGCAAACTATAATGGTGAGATACAATTCATTAGTAAGACTTTATTTACTTTTCTATGCTGGTGTTTGAGACAATGAAAAGCAATGTGACCCCTTTAAAAAATAAATTTTAGAAGTAATTTTCTTTAAATTTTAATTGCAAAGGGAGACATTGTTCCTGGCTGCTGAAAGGCATTTCACTGTTTTGGGTGGGTTTTTTTTCCTTTTAATTTTTAAACATAGTTCTTAAGGTACACCTTCCCAGCAGAATAGCTTGTCATTTACATGTGCAAATCCCAGGTTTAGCTGCAGCAAGAAGAAACAAGTGAAAAAGCTGTAAATGGATTTCATGTATCACCTAATTTTTGGTGAGCAGCATTTAAGTGTATCGAGTTTGCTCTGATCTCTTAGCTATGCTGACACCAGCATTTCAACTAATACACCCATGAATCCAGAAGGACCACAAATGTGAACATGAAGCAATTCTGGAGTATGACATCAGGGGCAAGGTTATAATCAGCATGGGCTGGTTGCAGAGAAAAAGTAGACGGTACCATTCACAGGTGGGGTTAGTCTGAGAATGGAGCTGAGCCCCTTGTCTTTTATCTTAAGTGTGAAATGGAGGAGTACAAACTTTTCACATCCCACTTCTTTTTAATCAAAAGAAGGGTTACTCTACACCTCACTATCCCTGTTTGGAAAATGGAGCTAAGCCATTTTCTCAAGGAAAATTAAGGAAGTTGAGAATTCATTATGGCTGATGCTGGTGCCCTCCTTCTCTGAATAAATGTCATAGCAAGATCTCTCAGTCTGAACAACTCTTCAGCTGGAATGCTTCAAAGGGTCATTTTTCCTCCATGTGACTGTAAAAGCTAAGCATTTTCCATATCCTTTACAAACTGTGTTCTTGGCCAGTGCAATTTGAAGCATGTTTTTTAGCAGTCTGATGGCAGGATTTAGAAAACTTGTCAGGTGGCCTTTCTTGTGATGGAGTAGCCCAGCAGTTGTCAGCTCTATCACCAAATTACAAACTTTTTCCCAGAAGTCTAATTTGGAAACCAGATTTTAGTGCTGAACACCATGAGTGGTGTCACTTACTCTGGGATTTGAGCTGCTTGGGTAGAACCATCTTGAAGAAACTGCAGAACCGCAGTGCTTGGCTGGAGAGAGACCCTTTCCTGCTGCTGTTTGACAGGCTTGTGAACCTATATTTTCTCAGCAGCTCCTCTTTCTGAGTGGACACCTCATTTCAGTGCTGATGTGGCACAGCTTCATATCTGGTCACAGCTGAAAGCTCAACTGCAGTGAGATAAAGACCTGGGATGCTTGTTTAAATGCACAACCTCTCAAGGGCATCAGCAGGGTTATGGCAGCAGACAACTGCCAGGGCATCAAGATTTCCTTGTCCTCCATCTTAAGGCTTTCTCATCTCATGTCTTGCTGCCTCCATTTCCTTATACATACACTAAGTTTAGCAAGAAGACATTATGTGCCTTCTCAGAGTGATATGAGGTTGATTTAGGGGTGTTTATACAGCTCTTTGCAAATGTAGATAGCCTATGGTGCGGGTTGCTACAGGCTGAGGGGGATGATGGAGTTAATGAAATTTCTATTCAGGAGACTGTACCTTTTGAACTATGAAGAGATGTGCTCCAGGACTCAGTGTAATGAGAAGTGAATCCTACAAGGTGTTGAACACCTCCTGTGAGATGCTGAGAGCTCTCAGTGCCTAATGGAAGATTGTCACAGGAATCTGGCTTTATAATCATAAATTTGAAATTTGAAATGTAATCTTGCAGAGGATCTGTGTGGAGGATAAAAAAGACAAAGAAACCTTTCTGGTGCTTAAAAGCTCATGAGAGAGAAAAAAATCCACTCTTTTGCTGAACATTTAAAAAGAAAAAAAGGAGGAGGAGGGGACAGATGAAATATGTTTTATCTATTTTACCTACTTTGGCAATTAAGATTGTAATCTAGATGATTACCAGAGCTTGTAATGAGATTATACTCTCCATTAAAAAGAATGTTCCAGTGTTGCAGTGAAGAACACTTTGGATCTGTTTAGTATGCTATCTGTCTTAGCAGAAAGCATCAAAATGCATTAAACACACTAGGAGACGATCTTGTAGACTTACACTCCCAGTCTGATTTTCAATAGGGTGAGTTGGCATCGGATTTGTAGTTCTCATCAGTACCTCTAAGCAAATCCACTTAGAAAATAGTTCCCATAATTCTCAATTGTTCCATAGGTCCCATTTGGAAATAACCCCTCACTCCCTTTTTTTGAAGAATAGAACTTTCCTGAAAATTTATAGACTGCTATTTCTTCACAAAGAAATCCAACAAAGACACTGTTAAGAAAAAAATAGTTTACATTTCTGTTGATCTATTGGTTCTACAGGTCTCAGCTTGTAGAGTTGTAGTAACAATTCTATTTCTGCAGTGTAAAGAGAGACTGAAAATCAAGTGTAAAAATACCTGCCTTATGCTGGGTTTTGTTGGTTTAAAAAGGATGCTGAAATGCTGCTAGAAGGCAAAGCTGTTTCTGTAGCTGCTTCTTTCCCTGTGTATACATCAGAGGAGTTTTTAGTAAAAGTAAATAGTAATAGCACAGTGAATAGTACATAAAAATAATCTCAGAGTAGTTGTGGGGTGAAATGGGTTCTCTGCCTTTACTGCATGGGCAGAGCAGTGTCATCCCTTTCAAATCCAGGGACAAGCACAGGGCATGGAGGTCATCAGATAGGTGCTTCTTTCTCCTGATTCTCCCAAACCTGCTGAAACCAGGACACACATGCAATACTATGATTACCTTTCCCTGGTCCTACCATGAAGTTTATGCACTGTTAAGACAAGCACTA
The DNA here is from genome assembly GCA_026212715.1 of Elanus axillaris. NCBI lineage: Eukaryota > Metazoa > Chordata > Aves > Accipitriformes > Accipitridae > Elanus > Elanus axillaris. The sequence continues at coordinate 42,482,064 of JANZLQ010000029.1, read as the reverse complement.
TGATCTTTATTTCAGTAGCAAAGCCAAGGAGGGCTGATTTTTTCAGCACTGAGGCCATCTGCAAGATGACTTCTGGAGAAGTTTGCTGTAGTTGTTTTTATAGGAAGCTATGACCCTCCCCACAACATCCATACCTTCTCTGGATGTTATTGCCCCCATGATAGCAAGGGAAAGCCTGCCATGCTCCAACTGCTCCAGCTCGTGGTCTCTTCTATGAGCTTAGCGCACTGAAAAAGTGGGTTTGCATTAAACTGCTGCGTGTTGGGCAGCAGTAGCAGAGGTGCACGGGCACGCGTTCCTGTGGTGCTGTACAGGGCAGTGACAAACAGCTCAGGAGCAAGAATATCCTAAACCACCAGAGCTGTTTAAGCAGAGTATGTGAAACAAAGCTGCAAGTGCAGTTGGTTACTGATCTCAAGACAGACAATTTTATTTAGGTTGAAAGTAGGCAGTGACTTCAGAACTAAATTTGGCCTGTACGTGTAGGAAGATGCACAACCTCTCAGTTCAGGGGGCACCTTCTGCAGCAAGTGTTCCCTGGTGCTAGCAGTTAGGGACTGATTCTTCACCAGTGTGATCACAGGTGGTTTCTCTGCTGATTTCACTGGAAATAACATCAGAATAACATGAGAAAAAAGGATGTTTGCTCCCATGCTGTTTTGTTTTGGTTCCTACATATTTAAAAAACTTAATGATTTTCCTCAAAAAATAGCTTGGTCTTTGCCTTACTGAAATCAATGAAATAAAATGAGGTGAACGTGAGAATAACCTGAAATACGTGGCTCGGCTATATCTGCTCTGCTCTGAGTTCTGCAAGGAGCAGGGAGTCGGTCTTGATGATCCTTATGGGTCCCTTCCAACCTGAGATATTCTGTGATTCTGCCTGACACCTTGTGACTGGTTATTAGTTCAATCTTGGGCATAAAACTTTTTTGGTGTCAGTGGAATGGAAAGTAGAAGATGTGAGGGAAAACCTGGGGAACTACAGGCCAGTAAATCAAACATCCACACTAGGCAAGATGATAGAAACTATAATAAAGTGTAACATTAGCAAGCATGTGGGTAAATATGATATATTGGGGAAGAGTCCCTGTGGCATTTATAGAGTTGTGCATCATAAATCTATCCTTTGAAGGAGTCAATAACCAAGTAGACAAGGGAGATCCAGGCGATACTTGGGTTTCTAGAAGGCCCTTGACAAAGTTTTTCATCAAAGACTTTTAAAGAAAATGAGCTGCAACAGGATAAAAGGAAAGGTCCTTGCATAGATGAAAGAGTGGTTAAAAGGCACAAGAAAAAAGGGTAGGATTAAGCTGTCAGTTTTGTCAATGGTGGAAGGCCTCACTGGTGTCCCATAGACATTCATAGTCGGCATGCACAGTTCAGTAATTTTCATAGCTGGTTTAGGAAAGCATGTAAATAGGAAGGTGACAAAGTTCACTCATAATACTAAACTATTAAGAGTTGTAAACTGAAAGCTCATTGTAAAGAATTTAGGAAAACTCATGATACTGGACGTGAAAGAATAAATATAGAATAACACACCTGGGGAAAAACTTGTGACAAACAGGCTATGGAGTAGACACTGCTCATCAGGAATGAGATCTTGGGGTTGTAACCAAGAACTTGAGAGAAAAAAACTCCAAGAACTCTATGAAAAAATTAACTCAGTGTTCATTAGAAATCAAAGCTTTATGTTACAAATTTTTAGGAGAATAGAGAATAAAACATTTTGTGTGGAGTACACAGCCTCATGAGAACAAAGTGCATTTTTGGTATTCCCATCACTAAACTGATATAATAGAACTGGAAAGCAAGGAGACAATGGACAGTGGGGATGATCAAAACTATGAAGTGGCTTCTGTTTAAGCAGCACCTAAAAAGCCCAATGGCACAAGGGGTTTTGGAAGCCAAATGTTTACATAGACCTAAAAGTGATTACATAAATTTATGAAAGAAAGATGCACTGAGGGTTATTACATGCAAAGATACCTCCATTGCTGAACAAATTCATGAACCATAAACTGCTAGAGGCTGAGCTATATACAGCAAAGTAAAGTTTACATGCTTGCTTGATTCTTACACCCTTCACCTAGGCATCTGACTATGGTTGGAAGTACAGTATTGGATTAGATGGACATTTAGTCTGACTTTACAAGAACACTCCTACTGACTTGATGCCTCCAGATGTGAAACTTAGATGGAGTTTAAGCTGGTTTTGGTTTGTTGCCTGAGGTCAGTGAGGGATCAGGAGCAAAGCTGGGTGTGGAACATTAAAAATCCTTTCTTCACTTCTAAGACTTGTAATTATTTCATTTTTTAATTATATTGCAGATCCAGGTTTGTAATCAGCCTTGGAGGGAAGCCAGAGTACATACTTTAGTTTGGTCTAGTGACACAATTTTAGGAAAAAACTTTTTTTCTTTTTTTTGTTTGCAAAAAAATAATAAAGACAAAATTTCCAGTGGGTCTTACCTGCAATTTTCATAGAAGCCTGAGATTCTTCTCATATTGCAATCTTAGGAGCTCACAGTCTAAGTTAGCTAGTGATCAACCCCTGTCCCACCCCTCCACTCCCCAAAGACAATGATGTAGCAGTACGCTTTCTGTAGAAATGAGGCAAAAGGAAACAAAATGACTGTCACTAGGTTATTCAGAGATCCCATGGCAAAGAGATAATGACCAAAGGTCCTCTGGAATAATGTTGTGGTCCTGGGTCAGCCCTCTTCCCTCCTGTAACACTCTACTGTCTCTGAACAGTGTGAAGCCTTCTGCCTCTGCTCCATCTCTGCTAGGCTGGGGCTGAGACCCAGCTTTAGTCTTTTCTCTGCCCTGCTATGGAAGCACCATGGAAGGACGCCCCACGATTGTCTTCTGAACGCTCTCTATGGAGCCTGGTGCAGGGAGGACAGTCAGGGAAGCAGCGCAGTGAAGCAAGGCTAAAGCAAGACTTGCAGTGCTATGCTTCTGCAGTGACCTGGGGATGTTGTCCTGACTTGGATGCATTCCCTGAGGACCTGTCCCAGCCCTCTGAAGCAGCCTTAATTGGGGAGTATGACTGTGGCTCAAAGTCACCTTGGTCTCGGCTCTTGGGCTGCAGTCCTGTGTTGTGGTGCTCGGAGAACTTCCCCTGGGGTAGGTTTCTTTTTCTGCCACTGATTTTAGTGAGACCTGGTTCAGGCCCTCTGTGATCTCTTTTACACTGTATTGATTGTTGCTTCGCTGCAGCAAGTGATTAAGAGGCAAGGGATAGTGCAGTAGCCATGAACTGCCCCAAGCAAAAGTAATTTTTCTCTCCTTTCTTTTTGCAGTAATTGTGAATTTCTTACTAAACCTGGGAATAAATCTGTCTAGATCAATTCTGTCTCACTGTCATCTGTGGCAATATGCTCCCTTTGTGTTGTTCCCATCAACTCAGGGGATATTGTTTATTGGAGATTTTTAATAGAGAAAAAATGAATGAATGTATGTGATATGGGGGAAATCCATCAAACGTACAAATCTGTAAGGTCCTTTGTGGGGTACACAAGTCTGCATTTCTGTAAGTGGTACTCCTCTACTCTGTTACTATTTACTCACTGAAACATATATGCAAAGATTCATCTATCACATGTCCACTTTTAGTTTTGTGACTTAGCCATTATGATATTTTCTCTTTTAATTCTCCATACATTATTTTAGTCTGTGTTGTGGTCTCTGCATGTTCAACTTCTGCTGCATTTCTCTGCTGGCATGATTTGAAGCTTCTGAACTATACATTTGTAAATAAGAGAAGAGTTAAGCCCTGGAAGTTTATTTTCAGTTTATTAATTTCTGCTCAAGAAGTTTCATCTACGCAGCTTTGTAGCATGCTGCTGTCTGTTTAGTTTCGTGTTGGTGGGATTAATTCTGTTAATCATTGCCATGACTTATTTTTTGAAGTGTAAGCTTTATTGTACTGCTTTTAAAATTGTTAACAACTTGCAGATTGAAATTCCCAATTTCAAGTACAAAGGTGACTAGAACTTGGTATGAAGGTTTTGAGAAACCTATTAAAAAAATAATTACCCTAAGCATAGTTGTGTGTAGACACTGAGCGGAATCTCACTACGCTCTTTGCATCCAGCCTCCCAGGTCAATCTGCTTAGGATGCCTCTGTAGTTAATAGAGAACCTCCTTCAGGGAGCAATTCAAAGCTCTGGAATTAGGCTTTTGCTCTGCATTGCCCTCTGAGGAACCCCTCCTTTCTGCCCAATCAAAAGGGAAATTATGGAGGCTTTCCCCAGCTGAGAAGTGTGGGGGTTTTTTTTGAACCATGAAGTCAGTTCCTGGAGAGGTGAACTCACACTCACCTCTGTGATTGAATACCCAGCTCTGAGGAAGGATGCTCCTGAGCAAGGAGGGAATCCACATGCAGCTCAGCAGCCGTGGAGCTGCACCTTGCAGTTCGGCACTTTGGCAGGATAATGGAGAAAGGAGCAATGCTTGTACACGATATCTACCAAGGGTATACAGGTCAAAGAGTAATCTTCCATCATGTCAGTCTTCATCCCGATGCCCTGCAAATAGAGGTTGGCTTGAAGCTTGGAGCAGAGGTTGGTATATACTCCCAGTTTAATTCTGTGCTGTTTTTTATCATTTTGAGTGCTCTTATTCATTAAAGAATATACCCTATCTTTGAATTTTCTTTAATTTCTGAGGTGCATGGATATATACCTATGTTCTTATAGGCCAATAGCATATGAACTAGAGGGCCATAGCTCATTTCAGGGCTGGAGAAAATATTGGGTCACCTTTCTGAACTGTTCTAGCACAAAAGTAGCCCTGGGAAAAAACTGAAACTCTTGGTCTACTTTCTCTGGTCTGTTCATTACTCTATACTTTTCTCATGTCCCCTTCTGGTTTACCCTCCTAAAGGTAAGCAATCCCTGTCTTTATCAAATCTGTATTTTGTTATCCTCCTTTGATCCCTACAATTCAGGAGTTCCCTTTTCAAGTGCTGTAACAAATGCTGCATACCCTGTTCCAGGAACAGCTATGCAATTGGTTTATTATGCATTGTGTGTCTTGCACTACTCTTTATGCTGTTCCACATGCTTGCAATGTCTAGTCAATGTTTTGTTTTGTTTTGTTTTTTAATCTTTTTTTTTTCTTTCCTGTAGCTGCATATTGAGCTGAAGTCTTCATTGGGCTGTCTTGAAAGAAAGGGATATTTATTTCACTGAAACAAATAATTTTGAAATCTTTGAAGTGTATGACTGGTTGATATTTTTTCATGCAATATGGCTTATTTTGTATGTAGATCCATTGTTCCCTAGTACCAATATTGTTCCTGGTGTTTAAATGACATAGTGATGGGAACTTTCAGAAGAGAAAAATGCTGACAGCTCTGCCTGAAGGCTAAGGGATACTAAAGGGAATCAATGCTACCCCATATAGTAAAACTGACTTGTTATTCTGACACAAGATGATGGCTACACACCCATGCTCTTTGGGCAGAGTTCTTTTTTCTGCAGCTTCCATGATAGATTACTGTGTGCCAGCTGTCAGAGTGTGGTGCTGAAAATTTCTCATTTCATCAGAGGAGCAATGTATGTTGCTGCGCTACTGATTCATAAAATGAGGAACCATTTGTGTATTAAATAATGCAATGATACAATAGGTACTGAGACAAATGTGAGATGAAATGTTGAGAGCATCTGAAAAATGGCAATAATTTTATGGTTAGGATTTAAATGTCAGTGGAAAAGTTCAGATTCTGACCTGTCTTAGAGTGGCTTGCCTTAAACTGTCTTTGAATAGCAAGCAGCTGATAGGAAGAATAAATTGTTTAAAATGAAAGAACACAAAATTGAAAGGGTTCCAAAGAAAAGTGTGACTTTTGCTGGCTAAAACCCCTACTCAGCATTAAAGATGTGAAATGTCAGTTATAATGATCAGAGATATCTCCCTTATTGCAATAGAAATGATGGTTGCAGTTATGATAGACTAAGTATATGAGAGGAAGCCTGTAAGTGGAAGTGCTGTCCTTTGTACACCAGCTGACATATTTGGGAAATCATATCTCAAATAAACTTCCAGGTACACAGACTCTTCCTCAGATCTGTTCTGTATTGAGTTTGTGGTTATTCCGAGATTGTTCTTCTTAGTTTCAGAACATACTGAGTGCTAGTTGATTTCCTCTGGCAGTAAATTAGTTCAAGAAACGTGAAAAAGGATTTTGTGTCCCAGACTATCTGTGTTGCATTTTAGTTCCCCAAATTAATTCCCCATACAAAACTGGCTCAGTTAAAGATTAAAGACAAACGTACATCTTGGAATATACCTTGGAGCAGCTAAAATGACAAAAACTTTCAGAAACAACTAAGTCAGGATTACTGTGTACCTTTTTGTTGAGATACTATTTTGTCCCACCTTTCTGAATGTGGTAAACAGCCCCAGATCACTACTGCAGGTTATTTACAATTTTACGGTATTATTATAACACAAAAAGTAGAGGAGGTCAGAAGTTCTTCTGTGAGTCCTGCAAATTAACAGTTGATAAGAAAGGTTTGTTTCCAGTGATTTTACATGTACTGTTTACATATACTGCTGCTGTATCTGGGGTTTTTTTGCTTGTTTGTTTTTTTCTAGCTTTCCAGTCACTGAGAACTGATCTGATGCCTTAAAACCTCAGCCTGACTTTCTAAGTGCCAGGCTAGGAGTCAATTTGTACTGGCAAGATAGTGAAAAAATCTGTCTCTGCTTTGTATGGCCAACTAACACTTTTGAATTTCAGGTTGACATAAAAAAAGTCATTCGTCATTTAAATTCTTGGGTTATAGGAATTATCAAAAGCCAGCTTCCAGAAAAGCTGACACTAATAGAGCCTTTTCCAAGGATTCTGCTTCACTGGAGAGCTGCTGCTTAACGTGCATTACTGCCAGAAGACTGCATCCAAATCCATGTAGATGGTGGAAGGAGACGATTGGTCAAGGGTTGCTCCTTCTGCCTTGAATCGTGTAGGTAAAGAGGGCAAATTAAACTGCTGGATGCCCAAGCTGCCCCATGAGGGAGATTTCCTCTCGTTGATCTGCACATGCTGTTGTACCAGCCTTGCTGCTCATGCACGGGATCTGATACTGCTATGCAGTGCTGAGTGCGTATCACTGAAACCGGACACCATCCCTCTCCCTTTTGGTGCTATGAAGTGGCAAATGCAAACAGAGATTTCCTGTCCTTATAAGTGGTCCTGAAGGGTCTGATTCAATGAAGGGAAAAAGCTTGGCATCTCCATAGGTCTGAATCTTTCCCTAATTTTTGGCCTCGATGCTTTTATGTCTCAGCAATTGCTCTACTTGCTTCCTAATTCCTTTCTCCCCAAGGCTCAATGAGGCACAAAGGGAGGAAGCACAGGAAGCCAATGCTGATCTTGTAGTGAATTACGTCTCTTTCATTTTGTTCTGCTATGTACAATTTGATCCTTCTGATCAGTGATATATCCTGAGGGACTTACAGTACTATGCTCCATGGCTTATGATGGGAGAGGTTGCAGGCTTCAGGAGCCGTGGCGTACAGCACAGCCAAGGTACCTCTGCTTCCGTGCTTACAAGCAAAGCAGATGAAGACATCTGCTTTGACTGACTGACAAGAAAAATCGTCACATTCATGGTTGTTGAGATTATTCCAACTGGTTGAATTTGGAGCCTGCACAAAATGGCATTATAATTTTAATTTTATTTTTGCCTTTAGTTTGACATTTAGTACACAAGCAAAAATACCCTGGCTGTGGTTAATCATTCCAGTTTAAGGAATGACTTTGGGGAAACCACATCTAAGAATCATTCACAAGATACAGAACAGGACAGAGCGAAATGCTGTTTATCTGATGTGTGAGGAAAATCTAATTAAATTCTTTGCTTGATTAAAGTAAACAAATGCCTCCATAAAAATGTCTTTTGTTGGTATTCTGTAATGCTTGTCAAGTCATTCTTACAGGGCTAATTTGGAATCCAAAGCAGCTTCCCCATGTTACATTATGAGCTGTTGTTGGCTGGTCCAGGGGTCAGGCATTAGTCTGAGCAGGAGGCTGTCTCTGTTGCTGGCTTAGTTGTTGCCTTGCTGTGAAAGCCAGGAATGATGATTTTACCTTGTTATGGATATCCCTCTGCCTATCTTTTGCATTCAGAGAGACTCCTCATCAGGGCAAGGACTCGGTTGCTGTTACAGTGTCAGGCACAAGAAGTTGTTTGATTGATGTTGGGCATCTCAGGCTTTCCAGTCAGACAAAATCATGCATGATGGCAACATCATCCTGACCCTGAGAGAGGCACAAGGTTTCAGATGAAAGCTTAAGAGAAAGCTGCTATCATAGAAAAAATCATGAGGAGTGAAATGCATGAGGACAGCTGCTCAGCAACATCAGGATCAGGAATGGGAATGGTGCGGTTGATGGGGGAAGGCAGCTGCTCCCCCCTGTGTGACATGGAGCTTGCAGGTACCAGCCAGCACTGCTGGGTCAGAGGACGGTGGCTTAAGGCTCCCCTAGGGCTTTTTCCTAACTAATATTTCCACTGGACACAGCAGCAAGTATCACACTTTTAAGGAGGCAGCCTTGGCTATTATAGCATTTGTGGGAAAAGAACACACCAGATAAAATGAAGCAAACCCCGCAGTCAGTGGGTTTGTTTCATCCCAGATATGCTGCTGGTCCTCAGTGGCCTTGCAAAGAAAGCTGGCTGAGAAGTTCTCTGACACATAATTTCAAGAGCAAGGTAAAGGGTGTGGGAGAAATCTGAATATTATGTGGACAATCACTGTGGCTCTACAACACTAAAACCACCATTTAAATAGAGTAATAGAGTTGATTTAGTGCAGAATGGAACTCTTTATTGCTGCTGCACACAGCTAACAAGCAACCTAGGACTTAAAGTGTGTGCCATTATTAATAAACAAATGACCCAGCTAACAAGCAGTGTGATTGAGCACCATGCTGTGAACTCTGTGGAGAGGTCTGGGGTTGGAGCTAATGGAGTAGACTCCTCTCCTCTTGTCTTTCCTATAGCTGCTGAGATTAAGAAACAATTCAAACAGGAAAACTAAATGCACAGATTCTTTTTGTCTGTACAAGGTGACAATCCTACCTTCTACTGGCACTTTTAGCAAAATTTTTAAGCATCCTATGCTGGTTGTTCTCACAAGGAGCAGGGACCGTAAGATGGATATCGTGTGGCAAATTATAAATTTTCTTTTGTTTGTGACTTCCTCACCACCTGCTGGGCTCTGCAGTTCCATCCCTGCGGGTGAAAGCAAGCTGAATACTGGAGACTCCAGGATCTTTATGGTCCCATGACCTCCTATCTGTACAGGCACTTATCTCTAGCAGTCAGTCTAATGAAAGATACTACCTCAACTTACAGCTCACGCCTTCCAAGTATTTACCTGACCTTTGCCACTGACACTCAGGCACCAAACCACCAGAACTTTAATCTTTATAATGCCTAAGCGAGATAGGAAATGGTGTTTTGTCTGTGTTGAAGCAAAGAAGGTGTCATGTTCTCCTTGCTACACCACAGCTCCTGCCTAAAGTCACTAGGAGAAATCACAACACCCAAGGTGGGGGCACTCCCCACCGTGGCTACGGCTGCCTAACCTCGGTGACGTAATTGCTTCTCTCCATCCATCATTTTGGGAGTCTTCAGTACACAACAGGTGGCCTGAACTGCTTGGATGTCATAGGATTCACGATGCCTAATTTTAGGCCTTTCTGGTTGGTGGCCTGGACATGGCCCTAAATAACTGGCCAAGGTCATACAGGAAATCAGTCTTGTTTTCCAGCTTCCCGGACGGATTTCCTAAAAATTGCATCACTTCTGTTTTTCATTACTGTTGAAATATTAGTTAAGAGATGTCAGAAGGTGGGAGTTGTGTTTACAGCTTCTTTTTCCTTTTTCACCTTTTTCTTCTTTGTCTTTTCTTTTCCAGTGCTCAGTTATCTGTTTAACCAAACTGCAAACATGTTCTTTCTATTCACAGGAGAAAAGCCAGGTCTTAGATTTAAGTATAGAGGGGATTATTTTCTTAAGACTACAGATCATGAAAGGCAAATAATGAAAAAGCAGAATAATCTATGTTCATCTCTAAATTCTATCAAAAAACAATGTGTACTTGACATTTTGACGTAAAAGCTAAAAATATTGAAAAGCAACTATTTATCACTGGACAAACATAAAAGCTTAAAATGTTAAAAATAACCAATTAGCAATACTCAGACAGTCTCAGGGTACCCAAACTCTGCTTCATCATTTCATACATCTTCTTGTTTATACAGCTCCACAGAGAGGAAATCATTGGCTTGGCACTCACTGATTTAAAAATCCTTTTTTTGTCAAGGTGAGGTTTGCTGTAGGCAGAACCCAAGTACAAAGTCTTAATGAGTGTAAATCTGATCTAAAAGCCAAAACCGCTTTTACCGTGTGCTTGTGTAGCCCTACTTACATCTGGAAAAATAGACTCTTATCTTGTCATTTTTAATTTCAGCCCACAAGTCATAACCCAGTAAAGCTGTGTCAATCCCAAAGTTCCAGCTCAAGCAGAGGACCTAGATACTGCATTGCTTGATATTACATCTGTTGAAATATAAGTTCAGTTTGGCTTTATCACAGAATAAATATTTATTATGAGCCTTTTTTCTTTTTCTAGAAAGCTCATACCCATGCACATGAAAACCAGGAATGGTCATTTTTCTGGCCAAGCTGCCTGGAGGTGAATTTTGGGAAAAGGGCAACATTTTCAATGTCATTTTTGGTTAACAGTCTCTAGAATTGTTTGAGTAGTTTCAGTTCGTCCACTTCATGTCAGTAGCACCCTCTAACTATTTCTTCCCTGGGACCCACCTTGCTGAGTGTTCAAGGTGATCCATGTTCTTTTAACAACCAGCTACTCAGCACTTTGCCCTATCCTCCTTGGGTTCTGTTTACCCTCACTGTTTAGTAAGGCCCTCAGAGCTTTTTACTGTATAATTGAGGGCATGCTGACCTACTCGTGTTCACCCTGAAGGCAGTCCTTACCCAGCCAGAGCCACCTGAGCTGCCGATCTTCTCTATTGTACCAGCAAAGCTGCAGCAGGGACACCCATGTAGTACTGCCCAGACCAGCAGCTGGTCCCTTCTCTAGGAATCAAGTCTGGCCTCTGTTTCCACAGCTGGCTTTGAGGACAGACAGGAGGCAGGATGCAGGTGGGAAGAGGTCAAGAGTAGGAGAGCTGAAACTGGCATGAACTGATTCCTCATGTTTCTCAACTCACACGGATGCAGCAGAGAACATGTTGTGAGGAGAAGGGAACTCATCTTGTCTCAGTCTTAGTCTCTGAACTTGCAGGCTTGATCAGTGACCTCTAAGGGCTGACATGACAAAGTTTCAATGTAGTGGTTAGGAGAACTAAACATGGCCACAGCCTTAATGTCAGGGTTCGGTGACAGTGTGTTGGAAACAGTTGTGAATTCAGCTGGTGCCTAAAGATTGGACATTAAAGCCCAACAGCTGTAGTCAAGCTCAGATAAGGCAGAAAGTTTATTTCACTTATATGAAGCTCCAGGGATGTTTTGCAATAATCTGGGTACAAATTACTCTTAAGCTGCATAGACACCTCTGTACAGATGCAAGCCTCAAAATATGTGGCTGGGACGTAGCTGGAGGGTTGGCTGGGGCTCAGCAGAGACAGGTTCAATGTCCTGACCTGCTGCAGAAACATCTTGGGTGCATGGTGCGAGCCTAGAACCTTATAAAGATTAAGATTCTTGATTCTCACTGGGCTTATATTTGGGATCCCAGCATTCAGGAGCCTTTGAAGTCTTGGGCCTTGTAATCTGTCTGCCTGAGCATGCCAGTATTTGTATTTTGAGGAAGCAACAGTTGTATTTCGTTTCCTTACTGGAGAGAAGTGAGGAATGCGAAGATTAAAGCTAAGCAGTGTGAAGTGCCTTCATGGTGTCACAGCAGTGGTGAGGTCCGTGGCAGGTATAAGACTGATAAAACACTGTGTTGTAGGAGACATAAACTAGTGGGCTGAAGTGAATGTTGTTGGTGTGAGTCACTGAAAGGAAACTGCATTGATTTCTGCCCTGTTCTTATGTTTCTAGATCTGGTTTATTATCTAAATGGACTTGATGTTAATGTTCTTACATGGGCTAGGCTCCATCTCAGTGGGCTTTTTGCATGCATAAAGACTCAACTGTCTTGTAAGCAGTGATGCTGCTCCTCTCGCTCTCAACCTAAACAAAGGCATTCAGATTGTCTGTGTGGATTCTCAAAGCTCTTTACTCATGTAAACCCATCACATAAGCCAAGGAGTTCTATCTGAGTGAAAGGAAGTGGAAAATATCTGCATTAATTTTACGGTAGTGGTGGTACTGTTAGAGGGAAGTGGTTAGCCTTGGTTTGGTGCTGTGCACTGCTCAGTCAAAGAAAAGAAGTTCATGGAATATAAGTCATGGGGGCTCCCAGCCTCCAGCCAGAGCCGACAAGCAAAAGTAACCCTGAAATATCAAATAGTGTGGTTTTTTCAATGCAACTGAAATTCCTCATCAAGATTTGCTAGGCTGGGGCAGGGACCTTCCCCTCTGCTTTTATACAGTTTTGAGCACAGAGGGGCTTGGGCCAGGGCCTCTTGGAAGTACTGGGCTGTAAAGAATAGCCAGGATAGAGTGACGCAGCATGTTAACTAGCTGGTTTACGTGTATATCAGGGCTTTTCAATCCTTTCATGCTAACTCAATTAAGCTAAGAGGTTGGAAAAGAAATCCTCCTGTTTGCTCATCAAAGCAAAGATCTGAATGTATTTCAGTCCCAGCCGATTGCAGTAGCATTGAAACTCACTTAAATGCCCTAGGAAAAATGTCTGTTTTATTTTGGAGCATGTTTGATTCCAAATGATGCATTCAGTCCCAAAGAGCCATTTCTGAAGATGCAAAACTGTGGGTACTAAAAATTTTGGCAGGTATCACATCATTGTGTGAGCTAATAATTAAAGGAAAAACCATATGCAGATTATGAAAAAGCACTGCTGCAGTAGCAGGTTTTTTTGGCAGGCTGTCAGGGTATCATTCAGCATGTTTTTTTGTGTATTTATTATGCCCTAATACACACTTTGAACTTACGCAGTGCAGAGGGTCTTGCTGAAGATCACTGACTGTTACTGTAGAAGAGAGGGAGTGGAGATCAATCGCTGTGTGCCACTGCATATGGGTGAGGGGAGGCAGCTGGCCAGGGTGGATGTTTTTTAGATGGTTTTTGATCTACAGCCTGCTTTCTTTGGTACATAAATATGGTTATGTATCAAATCATGCCAAGGCGGTTTCCTTGTCCTTTTTTTTTGCCAGACTTTCCCTTTTTAGACAATGAATTCATTTACGTTATCTCTGAGTGTCCTGAACTGGCGGGGAGTGAGTTGGGAGGCACAGATTTTTGCTAAACGGGCATATGGTGCTTTTAGCTTGTGGTTAAACATAGATGGTACAAGAAACACATGTTAATAATAAAGATGTTAAGTGGGTACCAATGGACTGGGCTGATTGCTAAGAACAGATCTCGCAGTCATAAAACTGTTTAGAGCCTGAAGCACTTGGGCCAGAGCGCTAATTATTACACATTTTAGGTCTATTGTCTTGGCTCTGGGAATTGTATTATTTTTAGTGATTTTCATTACGTGTTGGATTTAAAAATAGACTGAATTACAGCCAGTCGTTGTTCTGCTGGGATGAATTATAGTTTGTTGAAGCAACTGCTTATTTTGTCTTGTCCCATGGCATTATGTGAAGCCAGACAATAAAAAAAGGAAATATGAGTGGCATTAACCTTTTGAAGTAGAAGGAAAAGGAACCTTAATGAAATAGAGCAAATCAGGCAATTATATTGCAGCTCTTAGTTATCATATCAAAAGGGAAACTGTGTCCTATACCATTTAACCCTTTACCGCCTGCTGTGGAGGTGAGGTATATGCAATAGAAACCCAGATGTTTTTCTGCTAAGTAACTAATTGGTGCTAATTAACAGGGCTAGAAAGAAATACCTTATTTAGAGATACACGAAGGAACAGAGTTAAGTTGATACTGAGTGTCTAATTTCTGCAGTTCTTCCTATCTGATGATGCAGCCCTGAGTTATAAAAACTGACTTTTTCACAAATTTCCCTCCCCCTGCGCCATTTTTTCCTTCTCTTCCTAAAGGAAGGTAATAGACTGGTTAATGGGAGTGGTACTGTCCTCTGTCCACAGTTACTTGATTTTGATTTTTTCAGTCTGTCTGGGTGGTATTTTAAAGACCCAAGTGTTTTTCAAGTATGTTAAGAGTACAAGCTCCCAAATAGGTCCCACAGGCATTTAAAAAAACCCCCCTCCCACTTCTTTTGCTGAGGGCATGATCAGATGAAGCGCTCTGAAAAGTGCTGAGCCAAATGAAGCTATCTCCCTGCTGGGCCTTCCCACCCTGCTTTTTGTGAAGGTTGCCTCCGATTTGGTTTTGCAGGTTTAACCATTTGTCTGATTACTTCTCACCCACTTCAGTAAGGAATCTGAGTTAGAAAGCAAAAGTGCCCCCCTTTGACTTAATTTTTAAAAAATTAGGTTATTATTTATTTTAAAGACTTTTTCTCTTGATTGGAATCATTTTACAGATCTGGGTTACTGAGTGAAGCTTGCAAAGTCCCAGGAATTACTGCTTGCCCACATCAAAGACACTCCTGATGGATAGAAATACCTAAAGACCAGGGGAACTTTTTTTTTTGTTGTTAAAGGACCCCCCTTAAACTGTTTTGCAGTGTGAGAATTAGGAGGCTGTAAGAGTTTCTTATCTGTTTATGACTTAGTAAAAGATCCCTTTGTGTTTGACAGCAATTAAATTCATACCCACTAAGCAAACTGCAAGTCAACACTGTTTCACTGAAGCAAAAATCATTATCTTCCATCAGTCTCAATGCTCCCATACTCAGGCTGGACGTAATTTGTATTGAACAGAGTGGATCCAGGTTGACTTACTGCTACTGTGGTCCAGCTTGTGAGGCAAAACCAGTCTCCAGGGTACTGTCCCCATAGTGTAGCTGTCCCTGAAGTGCCACAGCCCAGGGCTGAACACTGCAACAGGGCTGGATGTCCCAAAGTACTTCCTTTTGCAAAAGCTTCTCTTAATCCTAGTGGCTCGTATGGTTGCTGTTAATAGACAATAAATGCCCTTCTTGTGGAGAGGATGAAGCTTGGTACAGAGGCAAAGGAACATGCTCTTACGAAGATGCTGAAAGAAAAGAGACAGGGTTTTCACTTCCAGCCTCCAGTCTGATAAATCTCCCATGTAAACTGCATTGAATGCTGCTTCTTTGGTCAAGGAATGAAAATCGAGCATGAATTTGAGCTGATAATCAGCAAGCTGATGTTCAATGAAGGAGAGTGCCTTGATTTAAGTTGTTGGCCTGGCATTTATTTTTAATGAGCAATCTTGCTTCAATTGTCAGTTCTTCTGTTTGGCCTTGGGCCTCAGTTTCATGCCAGAAAAACAAGATGGTGATTATTTCCTTTGCCTGTCTTGTAAGCTGTTTGGGGCAAGACCTGACTCTCCTGTTAACACAGTGCTTGGCAGGAGAGGTTGCTGATCTACACTGGGGCCTTTTGGCATTGCTATGGTTCAACTGGAAATATGTAATTATGTACCTTTAAAGGTGGATACCTGAATTAGGCCCCCTAAATCCCTGTTTAGATATCTTTGATAGATATAAGGTTTTTTGTTTCCTGAGCAGGTGAACGCTCATCTGCAGTTCCTACCGCAAGGCCCCTCTTGACTCATCTGAGCTGAGTGGAGAAAGAGATAGTTTCATCTTCAAAGACACTGCCTACAGCAACCTTTTCCCATTGGAGAAGATGAGGCATCCAACCAAGACCTGTATCCATGTGTGGATGCATGTTTCTTGCATGCTTCTTCTGGATTTTTTCTAATGCAAAGGTTTTCACAGAACAATTAAAATGCAAATGTAGATTCAAATTGTGACAGACACAAATGGCAAACTTAGCTGTGGAAGGATCATAATATGTGTCATCTTTGCCATTTCTCTCACTCTCCTCACTGTTTTTGTTTCACCAGGCTATAATTTCCCCATACAATGAGGTTCTCAAAGTCTTGTCAAAACACAAATGGCAGCCTGGTTTCAGGCTGTTTCGCAGTATCTATTTCCCTCTCATGCAAACATTTCCTCTCTGGAGCACAATCCAGCAGGCAAGTGTTTGCATCTGAAAGCATGTCCCACTGTAAGGATAGAGGGATTTCTTGAGAGTATGTAGTAGTACCTCTCATACCTGGGTCTCATCAGGGCAAGGATGATGTCTGGTCCCAGCCACTCCAATACATGAGTGACAGTATTCTAAAGATGACACCCTGCCTGGTTTAACTTTTATAGTTTACTGTAAATTAACAACTGTTATATGGTTAAATTATACAATTTTTGCAGTACTGGAAGAGTTGCTGTCTGTACCAACATACACATACATATGAAGAAGTGCCTGTCTGATTTCAAACAGACAGTCCAGAGTACAGAAAGGGAAATGGGTGACCCTTCTTGATTCACTCACAAATTCTGTGGAAATGTTGAGAGTTAGACCCACGCATGCCTTTAGCTCTTAATTCAAATGTCCCAGTCTTATTTTCTCCCTCCCTGCCCAGCCTGTGTCACTGCAGCTTTTGGGACTGTCATAAACTGCAGTGGTGTTTACTGTGACTCCTGATGAGCTTGGCCATATCATGAAGCGATACCTACAACCTGGGTTAGTTATTCCAGAGTGAAATTTCTTCTGAGCCTTCCTCCATCTTAGCCTCCTCCCTTCCTTTTCAGTTATTTCTCTGTACATCCTCCCATCCTCAAAGAAAGGGATAAAAATAAAATAAGCTTGGGATCTAACTGTGGAACCAATGGCAGCCATTTGCTGTTATTATGTCATTTGCTCTGCTTGTGAGTCTTATCCTTGCCCCTGCATCTGTGTTGTCTATTTAAACTACAAGCTCTTGGGGATTGCTTGACTGTGATGTTTGTACAATGCTACAGTATGGGTCTGCTTTGCTTGGTTTTCAATTCTTATCTTCATAAATGTAGGTAGGGTGTAAGGTCTGCTGCCCCTAGAGAGGTGACCCAAGAGCCCCTATTGCCACTGAACCTTCTGCACCAGTTCTGTAAGCAAAATACAGCAGTTTTCAGAGACCTTATTTCAGTGCTCCTTCATGATTGCTAGATCTACTACAAAAAGATGAAACCATACCCTAGTTCTTCACATAATCTTGTCCTGCTTCCAAATGAAGGAGAACTCTTCAAACCATTAGAAGCGTACAAATATTTAATCCTTATACAGCCTGGATACCTTTACACCAGCATCCTCTCAACCAGTTCTCACCACTCTGACTTTGCTGGAGACCAGACTGGTGATGAATTCCTAGGTCTAAAATGGTTACATTACTTTTATTCCTCTGCCCTAGGGATACGCTGGGAGCACATTTCAGGTTTCCCACTTCTTATGCCATTTCCTTGACTGTTATTAGGAGGTCTCCTGCAGTTAGGCCTGGATCTCTGCATAAATGTTCCTGGCTCTTCAGTGACGCTAGCATACAACAACAGTACTGGGAGGCTCTTTGTATTTTGTGGCTAGACCTCACCACATATCACTGAGTGGAGAAGCAAATCTGATTCTTCCTTCCCTGATAGGAACCACCGATATGGACTTTGTGATACATCTTGGTCATCAGGCCTGTAGCTTCCTCCATGATAGGTAGGCAATGAAAGCCATTTGTGATCTAGGTACACAAATACTATCAATGCCTATTTGCACAGCAATCCAAGATGCTGCTTGGATCTGCAGCACCCAGGCAAGTAAATGTCTGTGGAGAAAACATAGGCTTGTCTGACCTGTCTCTGTTTGAATGTTTTCAGAGGCTAAATACTATAGAACATCTGTCTTCCTTCTATACCCCCTTGGTAGTAGTGCTGGGTTTTATTAATTGGGATTTTTTTTTTTTTTAATTTGGCCAGAGATTTTCCCAGGGGAGTTTGCATGACAGTGTTGGGATGTTGAAACCAGAGATGAGATGGCTGAGTATAAAAGGGATCTTTCTGCAGTTTGGGCATCGTTCAGGTGTCTGAAAAATATCACTCCAAAATAGTCATAGATGATTTCTTTTGTAGAGCACTTTACAAACAAGGCAGAATTTTAAAATCTGAGCCTGTTTTTGCCACTGACTATTTGTTTGAGGATCACAGAATGTTTCTTTTGTCAAACCTACCTGAGGCTTATAAAAGTAGATACAATTGCTTGTTCCTGATGCTACATCAGTCTCAAAGCTACCTCAGTATTTGGCAAAAGAACACTTGGATCTTCAGCTGTTAAAGTGGGATGAATCAAGATGAGACACTATTATCTTCAAAATCAAAAGGAGGCAGCCAACTCCTGAAGCCTCTGTGAGGATGGCAGCTTCCTGCCTGTTTTCTGAAAACAGGAAAGAAAGAAACCTAACCTTTTTTAATAGTTTGGTTATACACAAAGGAACACAGACAAATATTTCAGCATCTACTGTACACAAATACATGAAACACACTGCACTAATTACACCAGTCAGAGACTGGTTGAAGGGCAGTTAATTGGTTTTCAGAATATCTCAATCAACACAGGCAGCAAGACACATGTCCAAGGATTTGAAGAGTCAGCAGTAATAGATGTCTGTGAATTCTCTATTGCAAAGTAAACCTTTATTTTCACTACAGCATGTTTTATAGTGCAATAAAAAAGAAGGAAGTCAATAGCTATATCTAATATAACTGTAGCTGAAAAGATACTTTACTGATTCAATATTGCTTGAAGGGCAGTGTAATATAGGTATTTGACCTTAACCAAGGGCTCACATGCAGGTATTGGGTTCAGGCTGAATTGTTGATGAAAGAAACTGAGCCCAATTGGGACCAAGAACATGTTAAGATGAGTTAGATTTCACATTATTTTTTACAAAAAATGAGTTGTCTACTAATTCTTTTTTTGCCTTTAATCCTGCTTAGGCCCACCTACGCCTAAACATTTAATACAGATGGTGGTTTTTTTCCACCAGAAAATTAATTGCTTTTTGGTGAAATTCAGCCTTATGTGTTCTTGGTCTTTAAGTTTTGTTCTTTTCTTATTTTCCTAGTCAGTAAAATGGTTGACTTGATTTTCTGTTGTTCACTTGTGACAAAAATATTTTATCATCTTCCATATACGTTATTGGAGACAGTACCAGAAGAAAAAAAGGCAAGAAATGTCTGTGCATGGTGTTGTGATAAACCCTTTTCTCCAGAATTCTGAAGTGCAGATGTTGCATAAACACACTGGAATTGCTATTAGAATTGTTGGGAACACTCATCGTGCATAAACACATGAATTTTGCGGGACTAATACCTGATTCATGAGGTATTCAAGCATCACTTGTGAGTTTATCAGTGCCTTTACTGTGACAAATCAGAATTGCAGTTCTGCCACTATAGCTATGTTTTGAGGGAGAAAGAATAAAGTTATCCAAGGCTTGCAGGTGCAACTGCATAGGTTTTCAAGTGCAACTGCATACTCTCTTGAAGTAGTCCCTGTAGTATTTCCAGACAAGTGTAAGCTTGCTCTAACTGTACTGTTAACAAACTTGAAGCCCTGTAGCTCTAGTCATCATGTTTCTGAAACTGAGCTAAGTTGTCTGAGAGTCTGCATATACTGACTCTGCACTGAGTTAATACAACCAAGAGTCAGCTTGAACCTTTGGCAGAGTAAGCTTATATCCGCCTGTAAAAGGCTGTAGAGTTATCCCTTCCATGTATTCCTGAAGGCTCTTAGTGTTGACAGCAACCAGGAACATTTTAAAGCTGTCCATGATGCTGCCAGAAATCATGAAGTTAGGCCAGTGCTAAAATGCAGACTAAATGGTCTCTCCATGTTCAGGAATGAACTGATTCCAGTTCCGTGAATGCAGTCTTGGACTCTGTGTTCCCAGTTGGAGCTCACATTAAAGACAGCTGATGACTGAGTTTTACAAACTTACTCAAGATCTTAGGCAGTGCTTAAACTAATCACTTCAGGAACTGTGTAAAATCTCAGCTAAACAGAAGTCTTAGCCTGTGTGATGGGTTGACCATGGCTGGACGCCAGGTGCCCACCAAGTCGTTCTATCACTCCCCCCCCTCTTCGCTAG
>JANZLQ010000029.1:42411332-42461782 GCA_026212715.1 Elanus axillaris | reverse complement strand
TCAAGATCTTAGGCAGTGCTTAAACTAATCACTTCAGGAACTGTGTAAAATCTCAGCTAAACAGAAGTCTTAGCCTGATTCTGACCTGTGCAAAAGACTTACAGACTCCAGAGAGGTAGAAAGTAGTGACATCACAGCAAAAATTCCCAAATATTTGCTACAAAGACCAGTTTGTTCAGACTTTAGGATTTTTGCTTTGCTTTGCTTTTTGGTCATGCCTTCCATTCAGTTTGATGCAGTTCTTCAAATTAATATATGTTGCCCTGATGCTGCTCAGCTGAGTGCTTTCCACATTCTCTCTGAGTCAAAAATTTTAAAAAGAAAATCGTTTTGGAAAATAGATCTTTTAACGTTCAGAAAACTGATTTAAAAGTTTTAATGATTCCGAGGATAAAACATCATTTTGGAGAGTCTAGCTGTTACCATTGATTTGGAACAGGTACTATGAAGATGATACATGTGTTTCAGTGACCTCAGTGATTTTTTGGCTCAAAGCTTTGGCCTTAGGGACAACAACAAATTTAGCAAAACATCAGGAAAAGGTACCTGGTGTTTCTGGCATGTCACAGCACTCTTTAGCCCATGGCTCCTTGTCTGCTTCTATTCCCTTCCACAAAACTGCAGAAAAAGTGATAAAGCAAGATGATTTTCCTGAGGAGCTTTCTGCTACACAGAGAAACTTGCTTTTGGGACAAAGCAGCAGAAATGTCTTATTTCCCTCAGAAAGTGAATACTTAGGAGTAAAATTAGTAAAGTAAGGACATAATTAGTCAAAGTACAAGTCTTCTGGAAGATGGTGTTGGCTGGACTTCCAGAGAAAGGAGCCCATGATTTAACATCATTTGAGATAAGCTAAGGTATTTTACCCCTTCTGGGCAACTGTCTCAGGCTTTCTGTACATACATGTGGATATTGTTGTGTATATCAGTGCCCCAATCTGACCTTGACTCTGAGTGTGGGCTCAGTGCTAGGAAGTGGTGCTGACCTCACTCTGGTGAAATGAAGGCTGAGAAGGTAAATGGTACCATGAATAAGAAATTGCAGTAGTGCAAGTGTTGGGTTTTCAAAGAGCGGGGATTAAAGTGAGACAATGAGGGTGGAGTGTTGCATTTTTCAAGAGGCTATGATATGAGAGTGGATTGTGAGGGTGTTTTTTACATTGAGGGGAGACTCACCACCTCTTCTAGAAAAGCAGAAGGTTCTTGGCCATGGACCAGCTTGGCTGAAGATCAAAAGTCCTTCCTCAGCTCTGTTGTGCCTGTCTGTGTGTCACTGTGGTATCCTTGCTTCTTGATAGTGTCTCCTCAGGCTCTGTCTCCATGGGTTTGCAGCCTGAAATACTGGTTCCTTGCTGGTTTTCCTCAGAAAGGTGTAAAGCCAGAAATACAACTGGCAATTATATTGTAAGCTTGTGTGTTTAAAAATAATAAAGTAGAACAAGATCTATTATTTATGTAGTTGGCCAAATTATTCCTTGGCATAATTATTTGGTGACTGCATTTTGTCTGATGGTTCTATGTAGAAAGGGTTACTAATTAGCCCTAAATGTCAGAAGACTATCACAAAGTAGGGCATTAGCAGAGATTTTGGGGCTGGAGCTAGATGATCTTTAAGGATCCTTTCAACCCAAACCATTCTATGACTCTATGATTATTTCAGTAGAGGGCTACGCTAGCCTTTAAAAATGGGCTTGGCTGACTTTTTCTGCACCATAGTGCTACTTCATAATAATACAGAAAGAAGTAAGGTGCCTGCAAACTCTGTGATGTTGTGGGCTGTATGTGGCCCACAAGTGAGAGTTTCCCTGTCATTTATGGGCTCAAGGCTAGAGAAATGGTTGTCACCTGTGTCACCTGTTGGATCACTCTTAACACTTTGTTCCTTGTTTGCTGAAGTTATTAATCCTGTGTTTACAGTTTGGAGGTTGTAGATGGAACACCTCTGTGAAGTGCAATCTAATTCACAGGACAGGCTTCAAGCTCATGGAGGTCTCAGTTGTGGAAAAGGCTTCAGGTGGACAGAGACACTTCTGCCTGGAGGAAGCCACAGATTTACCATAGGGCTCCCCATTAGCCGAGCAATCTGCCTGCATATATCCAGGTGGAGGATCATATGCTGTGCTGTCTGGAAGGAGTCTCATTGGGAACATGTTCTAGAGGGAGAACAATATGTGTTCATTTTATATACCTCAGTTTGAGGCTCCTATGTTTTCATGGTAATGTTGGATATAAATTTCTCAGTGCTCATGCTGTTATAGGAGTTAGTTATAATGTTAAAGAAGCTTCTTTATTTCAAGAGCTTGTGTTGAGAGTTGCTGAAATTATTGAAGATTCAGCTTCTAGTTTAATCTACTCTTTTCAATTTATCATCTTCTGAAAATTTCCCCATGGCAAAGGATATTCAGAAGTATTTGTGTGACTTAGAAACTGAAGTCGCTGAGGGAATTTTAATCTCCCCAGTAATGTTGCACAGCACAGAAAGGTATAAAGAATAAAAACACTTCTGAAATTTTCAGAGAGCAAAAAGAAAATCCCAAACAGCAGAGCACTGTACAAAAATATTTGCAATGTCTTGTGGTCAAAATATCTGGAGACTAAATTTCAAACTGACAAGGAAAATGCTCTTCTGGGCATAATTCTTTTCTATATGTGACAACACTAATCCTCCTCTAGTCCTGTGTGAAGACAAACAGACCTGTAGAAGGCTGTGGCTTGGGAAAAGTACAGAAATAACCAGTTTATTCTGAGAACAAGTGAGCAAGGATCACATATTGCAGATTTTCAGTACGTAAGCTAGGTGTTTTCTCAAGCCTGTGAAGTGTGTGGCCTATGTCATGTCCCACTACTCTAAAAATGAAAATGAGATGTTATCAAAAGATCCTGCCCTGAGCCACAGGCTAAATCTTTGTGGACCTTGGGAGACATAAGCCAGCTTGCTATTATTGCTGCTTCCTTTATACAGGAAAAAACACAAGGAGCAGAGTTAGAGTTTCTCTTTGTCCCTCATGTCTTGCATCTCAGGGGCATACAGGCAAAGCCGTGTGGGAAGTAAGAGTATTTCCAAAGTCTGATCACTTTGTAAATATGAATATCCTTGACAAGTATGAGCAAAAAGATTTTTTTTTTCCCCAGGTAACAATGTATAATACTGATCCTTTTCTTATTTACCAGATTTTATTGGTGGAATCAAGGTTGGTTGGACTTCTGAAGGTGAATATGCATTTAATAAATTTTAGAAGATTCTTTCTGTAAAATTACATCACAGTAGATGAGTACCTGTGGTCTACTTTTTATAAATATAACAGATGAATTGTTTCCAGAAAGACTGGGAATATGTTAAGTATTTGTAATGCTGAGGACAGCATGAAGTGAATGGTGCTGGAGGTATCTGGAGAGGCTACGCATGTGAGGCTTTAACTTTCATGCAACTTCTGTGGCTATACCTTAAAGGCAGAATGGGTTCTTAATGGGAATGACTTTATAATAAGGGTGGAAAAAGAGTGTAACTTCTAGTAAGTCTGAACAACCAGATGTGATGTTATTCAATGAAGAACAAAGAATGTAAGTGATTTCTGCAGTGTGAGGACTGTCCTGGAAAAGTGTAGGTCTTGGAAAGACTTTTGGGTCATATCAGATCATCAGCTGAACATGAGCTACAGACACTTTAGCTGAAATGCTAATACAGACCTGAAAGTATGAATATTGATGTCTCCTGTGAAGAGGAGAGCATCTGTTACCTCTGTGCTCAAATGGTACAGCATCCACAACAGCTCTGTGTCCAGCTCCATTTCAGGAACAATTGAAAAATTAGCAAATGTTCAGAGAAGAGAACTGAGAAGCTTTTGAGAGCCATGAAACATGCTTGTGAAAGATTCAAGGAGTTCAGTCTGATTAGCTTATTGAGGGCTTAAAGGGTGATTTCGCTGGTCTGTGAGTACCTACTTTGGAGAGCAGAAACATGATTATAGATGGTTCTTCAGTTTGGCAGACAAAGTTATAGTGGATCGAATGGCTAGCAATTGAAACAAGATATAATTGGACTAGAAATATGGCAATTAAAACCAAGATAACATTAAGTGACTCCTTGATGTGGACGTGCAAAATTTCAGGTCAATATTGGGAGATGTTCTAAAAGATTTGTGCTCTAGTAAGTGGTCTTGGGCTGTCTTTGATTTGCAAACCCCTGAGGATTTCCCAAGGGGAATGATACACCTTTGTACAGCGTATTTAAACCCCTTTTCTAATGGCAAGTTTTGTACTTTCTATGGACATTATTCTCAAAGGTCCATTGGCCACAAACTGAAAAACTACTGTTCAGTCCTAAATCGGGGGGCTTGAATTAGCCAAGCAAGTCCTATGATCTGTGGTGTACAAATGCTCAGACTAAGTGATTGCCGTCGGTTTCCTCTAGATTTGTGATATGTAGGAATCTCAGCCCAAAATGTAGCTATGTCTGAGGAACATTGATGCATTAGCCCTTACTCAGCTATTGCTCCCTATCCTGTGAAACATTTATGTACAGAAGATGACTAATGGGTTTAACCATATTGCTTACAAGTTTTACAGCACTGGTGCCTGAAGCCAAATCCCTTCTGCTACTACTACTCTGGTTCAGTGGTTTTCATTGTCTCTGTTTTGTCTGTTGTGTTCACACATGAAAATGAAGCAGAAAGATGCCAAGACAGGCTTTTTATTAATTTAAAATATCCCGGATACTGAGAGCTGAGTGGGCAATGGATTGCAAGACTAAGAGATGTCCTCTGCACAGGCACTTGTTCTCAGCCCCATACCATCCTCTTCTAGCAAAAGCATGAAGGGAATTGGGCAGCCAGCCCAGAGGAGAGTATTTTTTTTTTCTTTCTTGTTTTTTTCTTCTTTTACTGCATAATTTTCTAGCAGGATCAGTTCCCTGAGCTATTTCTCTGTAGGGATCACAAATATTTGCCTACTTGACTTGGTACAAGATAGAGGGCAATTTTAGGACAGGACTGGGCATTTGGGGAATATAATGATGCTTAAATAAAAAACCCTGAAAACCAAAATACAACTATGCTCTGCAGTTTAAACTCTTTCTTATCGCTGTCCTTAGATGGTTGTGCTCACTTGACTTTATTCCCTGGATATTAGGAAATTCCTTGCTGGTAGTTCTACTAAATTTTTGTGTGTGCAGAAGCTGATGCAATCAGCTACCATTTTAAGGTTTTAAATATTTAAGTAAGTGATTAATTATTTCCTTTCATCCTGGGTTTGCCAGCTTTCACATCCAGCTCCTAAGCTGTGACTCCCCAGTCAGTTAAACTCATTTTGATGGATTGAATTGACACAGATACCCATTTACCTCCATTTTTATTCCAGCTTCCTTTTAGCAAACAATTATGGAACAGCAATAGCTTCCCGCTGGGCAGACAAATTCTTTCTGTCCTCTTTTAACACAGCCATGCATTTTTCCCAGTGATGAATGCAGTAGAACCAAATCATATGAATCTATGATCTGTTCCAGCTGCTATTGAACAGAAATGATTAAAACAACAGCAAGAAAGTGGAAAGAAAACTCCCTGCTTTTTTTCTGCATGCCAGCAAACATGCTATCATTGAGTGTAAGCAGCAAAATACATTTTGAGACTCAAGAACCAAATGTGTATATAAGCAGTAAGAGGCTAAATGAATAATAGAGCAGAATGGCATGACACCATATCACAGTCCTCAACTAGTAAGTAGCACAGTTCAACCTCAAAAGCTACTGAGTAAGACGAAAATGTCTCTTTAACAGTATTAGGGGACAATTTATTATGTGTATCCTTCGAGTGCGGCACAATGTCACTGCAGGCCCATTGCATTTGCATTATTTCCAGACAACGGCAGCAGCAGAAAAGGACACTGATTTATTTCAGAGCAGGCACAGGTGATTTTTATGTCTGTTGGGACTCAGCCAGATATGGCTTAACCCATTCAAGCCTTTTCTGCTTATACGAAGAGGTGTCTTTCTGTAACATCCTTATCTTCCAGCTCAGATTTCTTTTAAGTTACTCAAGGAAAAGATGGAGGATTTTGAAGTCTTTTGGTCTTTTAGACAGTTACTAAAGCTTTGTTCCGTTCAGAGATAACGAGTGATCGGCACTAGCTTAATCTGTTTTAAATAATTCTGACAATCTTTTTCACTATGCATTTTTTAACACAGTGTGTGATTTCCACACCCTACAGCAGCCAAAACTGACTGATCTCCTGATATTATTCGCTATTGCATGTAAGCTAATTTGCCAGGCTCAAAAGATAACATACAAGTAAAAAAATGTCATTGTCCGGCTGTTGTGATCCAGTCAAAGTGTGCAAGCTTTGTTTCTGCTCAGCTGCAGAGCCCCAAGGTCTGCCTGCATCCCAGTTTTCCAGCACTATAGAAGAGGGAAATCTGGCAGCTTCCTGGAAGTACCACCCTCTACAGAAAGATGCAGGACTGGGGTTGGGACCAAGTGCAATCACTAATGGTGATTAGAAACAAAGTAAAGGTGTTAATCCAAAACAATTATGACTGGCTTCTGATAGTCCATCATTTTTTTTACTTTTCTATATCAGTTAAGCACCAGTATTGTTTTTCCCCTTCCAAACAGCTGCCTGCTGTTGAGTGGACATGTGGCTGTAATTCTGCTGATGGCTGAAAGATGCAGAAAGCCGAAGTGTAAATTTATGTCCTATGTGAAAGTGACTCCTGTGTAACTGGAATGATGTACATTGTGTTCAGCAATAGGGCTGAGGAAGAGTAATTTTTCAGGAATGTTCCACAGGTTTTTTTCATTCCAAACAGGAGTAAAACCTGAGTATTTTGAAATTTTTTCAGGAGAATTTTGCAAAAGTTTCCTTTCAGGTCCATTAAAACACTTTCTTTTTTTTTGGTTTTTTTTTTGGTTTTTTTTTTTGTTTGGGTTTTTTGTTTTGTTTTTGGTTTTTTTTGTTGTTGTTGTTTTTGTTTTTGTTTTGTTTTGTTTTGTTTGTTTGTTTTTTAAATGGGGTATTATGAATCTGATTGAAAGCATTAGAACAGGACAAAGAAAAACTGCCTACATGCTACAAATCCTTAAAAAAGGACTGGCGATATATTGTTCCAGAGCACTGAGACAGGACATGTCAATATTTTTGGAATAGATGCTTTGGGAGCCTACTAAAATAAGTATCCGGTAAATTAGCCCATTTCTGCAAAGAGTTTTCATTTTCACTGCACTCAGAGCATCTGCTTGAGCACTGCTCTGCTGGACTTGACTCTGATCTGCCCTTCTCCACTATATGGTCCCATTGCACTTGTGTCTACTGGGGGAAAAAAAGAGCTTGGTCAGTGCACAAATACATGAGCACAGTTCAGTGAGTATAATACATGTAAATGTAGGCTTTGGATTTGTTTTTGTTAATGTTACTTGGGGTGTTTTGGTGCCTGTGATGAGTCAGAGCTAGTTGTAGAAGTGGAGAACATGCCTTTGTTCAGTACCTCTAGCAAAAGCTGTCATGGGTGGCAGCCGCTGAAACAAATCACCTTAGTGCCTGTGGACTTGCTAGGGAGTGATTCTTGCACGCTCAGTGTCTTCAGCATGAATTGCTGCCTTTATCTTCTTACAGGAGGCAAGTAGGGCTCAATGGCTGTTGCACATTAGGGAAGCAGTGTATTGTGAGCCCAGCTCTATCACCAGCCTGCTGGGCAGTCTGAGGCATTTTTCTGTGGCCCATTCCCGCCTCAGTAACATCATTTGCTCCTTTTTAAAGCATTTTGAAAGCTTTTAATAACATACACTACTGGCATGGCAGGGGGTGGTATTACAGCTCCATGATTTTGATAGCACTGAATAGGCTCAAGGGGAGTCTGGGTGTTGATGGGTCAGGCACTGTGTCAACTACCTGGAAGGCTTGATCCCTGCTTTAAGGAGCTTACAGTAAGAAAGAGGGCAAGCCACAACAAAAAAAAGCAATAACTAAAAAGGGCAAAGTAGAGGAGAAAATGGTCCCTGGGACACATACAGTCCCATAAGTTAACAATTTGCGTAACCTCTGCTGAGTTTAGTTTAGCTTCTTCCTAGTCCAGCAGGCTGTCAGATCTCAGAGCTGTAAGTCACATATTCTGAATAGGAATTACCTGGTGCTATGGTCAATTATAACGGATATCTGCTCTCTGCAGAGATGTTTAAAATGGGCAGCTGAAGCCTGTGTAATAAAAAAAAAAGTCACTGGGATTTGGCAAAAAAAATTAATTTTGTTTTCTAAAGAAAATAGTCTAATTTTTAAGTGTAAGTACACCACGGTGATGAATCAGGTGGAGTGAGGAGCTACAGCTTTTTTAAAATTAAGATTATTTATTTTTCCTTTTCTGCCTTCATTGACAGATGAAATACACTTTAAATACCAGAGGACCTGAATGCTGCCTTTGTTGATCACACAGTTCAGACATAGCTGAGCTGAGCATTGAACTTAGCTCTGTGACAGAGAAATTTAGTAACAGTTTGTAATTTTTCCTCAGTCTAACTGATGCAGAAAATGAGTAAAAATATAACACAAGTTCTTACAGAAAATAGATTCAAATTAGAGTATGACTTAAACTACTTAACCCCCCCCAAGTTACATAAAATAAATATGCTTAATGCTGCCTAAATAGCTTATATCATTTTTTTAAAGAAAACTATGTAGAATAGAATAGAACAGAGTAGAATCATTAAGTTTTGAAAAGACCTCTAAGATCATCAAGTCCAACTGTCGAGCCAACACCACCATGCCCACTAATGTCCACATCTATGTGTTTTTTGAACACCTCCAGGGATGGTCACTCCACCACTTCCCTGGGCAGCCTGTTCCGATGCCTGACAATCCTTTCAATAAAGAAATTTTTTCCTAATATCCAATCTAAACCTCCCCTGGTGCAACTCGAAGCCATATCCTCTCATCCTACCACTTGTTAATTGGGAGAAGAGACCAGCCCCCACCTCACTACAACCCCCTTTCAGGCAGTTGTAGAGAGCGATAAGGTCTCCCCTCAGCCTCCTTTTCTCCAAACTAAACAGCCCCAGTTCCCTCAGCCGCTCCTCACAGGACTTGTGCTCCAGGCCCCTCCCCAGCTCCGTTGCCCTTCTCTGGACACGCTCCAGCACCTCCGTGTCTTTCCTGGAGTGAGGGGCCCAAAACTGAACCCAGCACTCGAGGTGCGGCCTCATGCATGTATTTTAAGGGTGATGGGTAACGAATGACCATTGATGGCTGCTGCGCCTGCCACTCATTACAGGAGTACTGCATTAACAAGTAGCATTGTCAGATGTCCCCTGCAGAAATGGCTGTTCCTGGTGAGAGCAGGGCAGCCATCCAGCTGCTCATCACAGCCTTCCCAGCCCATGTGGCAGATCCATGAGATGGGGATATGAGCCTCCATTAGCTACATTGTGCAAACAGATGGGTTGTTTTACCTTTTAGCTGCCACCAGAGATAACTCCAAGTCAACCTGTGAATCTAAGAATCAGGTTAAACAGGCATGGCTGTGAGTCCCACAAAGCAGACACAGATCTCCTTGGTTTGAGGCATTCAGACTTCACAAAGGATCTTCACACACTTGAAAAACACCATCTCTAATATTGGTTTAGTTTGACTTTTCTCTTCCTTTCTTGTATCTACAAGCCTTGCTCTGCTGCCTTTCAGCATAAACCTTGCAGAAATAGCTGCTAATATGGGAATCATGATGTGCACATCTCCTGATAAAGCACCTCCTTGGGTCAGGCTTCCTCTTGTACATTGTCCTTAATACTGCATTCAATTTTAGTACTGGGAGTGATGTCCAGTCCATCTGGCAGTACATAGCCATCTCCTGATCGGTCAGGAGGACAGATAGGGTTTTAGGAGCTGACCCTTAAGTTGGCCCAGTATGTCTGATACACAATTAATAAAAGACAGACAGATTTAGAAGCAATGACACACCAATGCTTTAACTGACATAACCAAGAGTAATTGTGACCTTAATGACATGTAGGTTATGTAACCAAAGTAAATAAACAAGTAGAAAGGGATAAAGCATTGTGTAAACCTCTTCTGTATCACACTTTTACTGCCCTCACCGTGCACAAATTAACTGTAGTCTGGTGAAAGCAGCCAAATGCTTCTTCCAAGTAACAAAGCAGAAGTTTAGTTGCACAACTGCTTTTTGTAAAAGAGCAAAAACATCACACATCCCTGACTAACTGTAATGCATGCCTTGGGGCCAGTTTTGAAATGGGGGAAGCGATGCTATCAAGAAGCACCATAATCCATTTTCTAGGAGCCATTAGGACATCCTCTTCAGAAACACGAGTGATGTAGGACACAGTGCAACATCCCCGTGGGCCTGTATGAGGTGTGGTTGGAGTTTACTGCTGCTTTCTGCATCCATACCCTGTTCAAGTGCTCCTCACTTTGCTGAGCACTTGGTCAATTCAGCAGGAACTGTGGCCAGGGCACTTGGCTGATTCTGCTGGCTGAGGGTGACATTTACCCCACACCTTCTAGTGGCTCTGCTGTGGGGTGGCAGCTCTGGCTAGACAGGGTCATGAACAGCTGGGACTTGAAAAGCTCCAACTGTTTCCAAAGCTGTGGTGTCTGCCATGAGACCTGCCATTTTCAAAAACCAATTTGGCACTTGAAAGACAAAACCTTATAGATTTTCTGGTGTGAATCCAAAAAGGTAATGATAGCTGCCTTTTTCCTTCTTGCTCAAAGGATGCCGCTTCTATGTTTGCAAGGTGTCCAAAACTATTAGTTAAATCTCTAAAGCCATTAGTGTTCATTACTGTAAAGAGTACATTAAATCTTCAACCCTGTTGTTTATTTTAAAAAGTAAATTCTGGTGACACATGTTGAATTTAATTTTATTACTGGGTTTAGCCAAGGCATTTAATGTTCAGAGAATTATAATGATTACCTAGGAGCAATCATCAGAGGTATGTCCTCTTGAATAATACAGAGAGACTAGACCTAGGACTAATCTTACATATCTGCTTTTTAAGAAAGAAACCAAATCTGAGGAAAAAATAACCTGAAGTTGCAAGTTTTCTGAAATTACTAAGTTGTTATTAATTACCAGATGCCTCAAATGATCCTGATCTCATGCAAAACTATTCCTGACTACCTCAAAGGTCATACAACCAAAATGGGTGGTTAAATGGTAAGGGAGGGTCCTGTTGAGATTGGTCTTTGCTAGCCCATCACATACCATGTCTGTTCAGTTCCCTTCCACGCAAGTCTTGGCTCCCCTGTTGGCTCTGCAGCACTGCTGAGGGGCCTCAGCCAGGTTAGGTATGTGCTTAGCTACCCTATGAAGGAGTCAAAGAGCTTACTGGCTAAGTAAGAGAGAGGAAAAAAGTCCTTTCCACTGCTGGCAACATGCTTACCTGCTGCATATACTCTGTTGGGGTAGCAAGGAAAGCTGGCATGTGGAAATGTAAAAAAGACCCATTTATAACCTGAGAACTGATAATGCACAGTTTTAATTGAGGAACAGCAATGGGAACCAGCCCTTTTTTGCCTGACAGGTGGCAGCTAACCAGTTTGACCTAATTTTTATTTAGCATTGGAAACGATATGGTTAATTTTTTTGTGAAGGAAGATTGTTATGCAAATGTGTGTGAGCCTGTGTTTATATATGTGTACAAAAATAGGTATAGTAACATATCATTGAAGGAAATAATAACTTTTTGTTTATTTTGTCTAGTGCAATTCATAGCTGCTGTTTTTTGTGGATGCTGTTAGATGGTATTCTGCTAAATGACTAAACTCAATACCAACTCATGGTAAGACTCAGTACCAACTCAGGGTAAGAAATGAAGCAGAAAAAACTACAGTGGAATTCTACTAATTTATATTCGGTTTAGGCAATAAGGATCAGAAAAACTGATACAATTCAACCAGCACTAACAGGCATGTTAGTTTTGTTGCATGTCTTAGATACTAAATGAACTGTTTAAAAAGGTCCTTGTAAATGAGCACTGGACCTTAAAGCAAATGAAGAACTGTGAAGGCAGTTTCGGTACATAGGCTCAGGGTAGTAGGGTGCTGCTTAACGTTTTAGGCATGGAGAGACTATTCTTTCTTCTGCACTAATAAAATTTGAAACAATGAGGAAGAAAGTTGTAACACTAGAGGTATTCTGTTTTCTTCCTTATTATTTTAATGGACTAAGCTTATCAATGTATGGTGAATATCACAAGGCACAGAAGATGATCGTCCTAAAAATCTGCCCTAATTTTGCACAGTCTAAATCCCTTAATCTGTTTAACAGAGTGCTTTTCCTAGAGGCAAGCAATGATGTCAGTTAAAAAACAACCAAGCAACCAAGCAACTAACTGATTCCCTCTGAAATTACAGGATCCCAACGACCTAAACTTTGACACCCCAGATGTCGTCTCCAAGTCAGTCTGGAGAGGATGCATATGGCACAGGAAAATCAGTTCTTCAGTGGATAAGTGCTAGTAGGACACTAGATGATGACTTACCCAATTTGCTGGTCAGCAGATGACTTGGTTTTTGCCCCTGGTACAGGCACACGGCAGAGATCTGTGCTGTTCCTGATTTATGTGTTTTGTTTTGTTTTGTTTTGTTTTTTCTTCCCCTTGTATTTTTAAGCTCATGTAGCTCTTCTAGGATCCTTACAGATGGACTGAGATGCAGGTGTTCAAATCTAGAACCAGATGCAAGGTTTTGCTAAATATTTTTCTCCAGCTAGCAATAAGCCTAGAAAAAAAAACATGAGCTGGGAAGTGCTGTTCCCCAGTTTCCCTCCATTTCTCTGGCTTGCAGAAGATACTGAACTAAGAAAATGTGACTTTTTAATAATATTTTTGGGTGGTATTTTCAAACTGTTTTTATTTCTCTTGAATTGCAGTGATTTTTCATTGTGAAATGTTCTTAGATTTTATTAGGAAAAACTGCTTGGTACCAGAATAAATTTGGATTGGAAGATGGTTTGAAAATAAAAATGAGTTCTTTTATGGCTTCAGAAGTGCTAGTGTACCAAAAAATATTTGCATAGAGGTAGTGGTCAGCCCCAAACGCTTTATACTCATGGAAGCTATGAGAGACCCTTGCCAAACAAATGAAGACACAAAGAAGTTTGGTGCTCTTAAAAAAGATATTGGCTTCATCCCAAAAGTAGGGCATTTAATAGTCTTTCCAAAATTTGCTGCTCTTCAATATTAAGTAATCCCAAATACTATTGTTACTCATATAAATGTCCAGTCAAGTTGGGCCTTTGAGTTTTAGGTCTCAAGGAAGACCTGCAAGCTTGGATCCCACGGTTTGATTGCACATGGTATGAAAAGAGGTAGTTCCCTGAGTGGTTTTGCATATCCTACCTTTTAATTTAGTTGAGTGCCCTTTGTTCTTTTCCTTTCTCATGCACGTGTTCATTTCAATCTCTTTTCACATGAAAGGTTTTCCATGCCCTTCTTTTGTCAACTCCCTTTCCTGAAAATAGATTTCTCTTTACCAGCATTTGCAAATTAGCACAGTCAAAGACAATTTTATTTTCATGGCTATCTTTGTTTTGACTGTTTGTTTCCAAGAGCTGTTTTCTTCAAAGATTATCTTCCTGTGCTTAAAATCTTAGGCAAAACAGAGCCTTGGTAGCAATTGCTGTGTGTCTTCTCTACTCCTGTGAAAGTTATGGCTGCTTCTGGCAGGACTTATTTTGGCATATTTATCCTTTGAGTGTGAGATTCACTCAAGGAAACCTGCCCTTTTCTCAGTGGGGTAAGCCTGCCTATCATGAGACTTAGCAAAAGCACCATACAGAACTGCAATCTCTTCTAATTCCTACAAATAAAAATAGTGTAGCTGTTTCCTTATAGGTTTAATTTATTTAGTTGAAAAACATAGTTTTGTCACTGTTTATGATAGTGTCAGTATTTTTCTTGACTCAAGCATCCTTAATTTACACAGGGAAGCACTTAAATGCTGTGGTGAAAGAGTCCATAGAAAACCTGCAGACAGACAGCTAGCTTCCATGGGCGGCTGGTTTCTGAAGAAAGAGGTGGCCACTTTCCGAGCTGTTTGCTTGCATGAAAGATAACAGTATGATGATATTTTTTCAGCTGTGCTTAAGCAAAAGGAAACCACTGGCCTTTGCCTTATGGACATTAATTTCTGTCATTAGCCCATCTCCTGATTCTTCCTGATGATGAATAGTGTCACCAGTTGTTTTAAATATACCACAACTTTTTTTTAAATATACCACAAGTAACAGGGCAGAAACTTTATATGTGTGTTTCCTTTCATTCTTTAGCCTGGAACTGCTTTCTTGTGTCTGTATATTTCTGTTAACCATAAACACCGCTCTATAACTTGCTTATTTTACACACTATTCACATTGGATGACTACTTTTGGGGTTAAATTCTCTCTTAGACAGAAAGACTGATTGGCCAGCATGTCACCTGAGGTGTTCTCTCTCAGATCATTCAGTTGGCCACCTTCTGGGCTGGATTTGCAATTGGTGTTAATTTATATAAACCCCTGACTTGTCTACCTTCATGACCTACAAGCTCACTTTTAGCCTTCACCTGATCAGTTCTGCCATGATATTTAACTTACAGTTGACAATTTTTGACAAATACAGATTTTAAAACCAGAAGGAGCCTTTACATAATTTAATCTGACTGTACAGTCTGCTCTTTGCCAGGGACTTTGATGTGAACTCTGCAGAATTTTTCAACTCCATGGAAAACAATCACATTAAAACCTCCCTTCCATTATTTTGGATCTGACAAAAAAGCAGATGAACATTAGATTCAGTGCTAAAAGCCTAGGCAGAAATTTCTCAGAAGCTGGGGGTGAGAACACCTCTGTTTTGAAAGATACCATGATAAGTGGTTTAAGGTGCAAGTGCCTTGCACCTCCATCTTGGAAAACTGACAGCCACTCAAAGCAAAAATCTAAGATGGGCATGTAATAAGTTTTAAGACTGTTTCAATATCAGAGTCAGATTGATGGAAGTATTTCAAGTCCTGAAAAAGGAATTGAATATGTAAGAAGAAATCCCTGCTAGGCTAAGCATGATCCCTGATGTCCTATCATGTAATGATTTGCCAGCAGAAGAGTCATACAACTACTAGAAATTTCAGCCTCAGAACTTCTTTGTTTCCATTATGAATTCAAGGAGAAATTGGCTACAGCTCAGGCTTCTCTTGTTGCAGGAGGAAGAGGGGGAGGCAGAGGGCTTATTTGGCTAATACTGTGTTTTTATGTAAATGTGTCCCAGTTGTCACTTAGGCACTGTAGAGCTTAACACAGCTGTCCTCAAGCAGGCAATGTACTGGAAATCCACAAAGCCATCTGTGTATATAATACTAACTCCAGTTTCTGTTTCCACACCTTAACCCTCTTTAATGGAGGAACACTCCATACACCATCCCATCCACTCTTGCTAGATGAATTCCTCTGGTTTTGCTGTAGGTCTCAAAAGCAGGCAGTGGAAGTGGTTTATGTGTTTGATAAGGAGAAGAGATGCCTCCTTGGATTTACAGATTTTAGAACAATAAAGTCTGACAGCCTGAGTGGGTACAAAGCCAACACTGGGAAGTTTTATGAACGACCACTTGTAGCTATGCAAGTTGTGTCATATCCCAGGACCAGCTAGGTAGACAAAGGACTTTCCCTCTATATCCCTTTGAAGGCTCAACACATTGTCCAAATTCGAATTCTCTGACCTGTTGAGGCAAATTATCTTCCCTTCCTCTGTGTCCTGGGATCCAGGGACTGAGTGCCCATGGTCAGCATAGGAAGCTTGGTTCACAAGGAATGATGCAAAAGCAATGACACCTTTTGCCACCTGCATATAGTCCTGAGGTGACCTTCAATAATTATACTCCAATCTCTTTTAGAACTGTTGTTTAAATAATAGGGCTTTCCTTGATGATGATAATCAGAAAGGAAATGTCACCGCAAATACATTCCAGAGGAAAAGAGCGAGTTGACTGAAACCACAATGTGCTCAGTCTTGGCTATATTCAAACTCATAAAACTTTTGCCTCCGGATGTTAGATCAGATAATAGCACAAAGAGAGACAAAACATATTGCCTAGAATAAATCCTTCAGTAATGGGTGCATTAAAAATATAGTAGACAGATTAGATGGATTTATCCATCTATTTCAGATAGTAAGAAAAAGTAGATATGAGTAGCTGAGGCACTGTTGAGGCAAGAGGCCATGTGGACACTGAATTGCCTTGAACACTGGGCCTGCATCTACGGAGAACAGCACTGAGGAAGACTCTTGCCATACTGAGTCTGGAGCTGGATTTGGCCTGAGTTCCTGTGAGACAAGTCATTGAATGTCTTGGGCATGTCAATCTTTCTGTGTTTCAACCTGAACATCACTAAAACTTCCCTTCTGGTTGCAAGCTCTACAGGAAGGAGCCTCATTTGCTCAGGGCCAGTTCTTCTAGGTTTTGGGCTGAGGAGTTGCTCCTAGTTGCAGCTCTAACTCACTGAAAGTCAGAGGAGGAGAGGAGGCATGCTAAAAGGTTACAGTAGGCATGATTTATTAAATCCCTTTCTTTCTAAATTATTTCCCAAACTCCAATGACAGCAGTCCCAGGCACCCCTTTCATCTTTCTTCTCTGCATCCCACAGGACATGTTAGTCTCCAGTGTCAAAGCAGATGTTTTGAGTAACCCAGATGTGGTAATACAGACTCCCTACCCTCACCTCCCCATCACCCTGCAGCTAAAAATCCCCCTCCAAACCTGCCAGAGAGCCATCTCTGTGCTGTGCTTGTTTGCAGCTGGTCCGGCTTGATCAGGAGGGTCTCAAATACAGAGAGGAGGCTGGTGCTGGATTTTGGCAGCTTTGTTAATGGTTTCTGTTTTCCCTTTCCTTTTTCTGTTACAGCTTTCTGCAGTGCTTGCCAGAAAAGATGCAGAGTGGGGTTGGTTGCTGTTCTTTACGTTAAACTGTAAGTGGTTCAGAGGAAGGACTGTAGGTTTTTTTTTTTGCTTGTCTATATACCGCATACACAGTAGTATCTATAGATGTAGACAACTATAAGGTAATATTAATGTTGTTGGTAAAAATAAAATATTTGTGGTTCTATGTCGCGTTTTTCAATCCACCTTAATATAATCCTCTTCTGGGAAAAATAATAATAGTGAAAAAGGCTGGAGGGGGTGTGATTTCTCTGTTAAAATCATGTGTACCTCCACTGACTAATCACTCAGGGGTTTGTGCTGATACTCTTGTCTCACACTTGTTTTCCTCTGAAGGTTTACTGTGGGCTCAGACTATGCAGTTCAAGTTCTTCTGTTTTAATAAGTTGCTGCACCTTTGCCCAAGGCTGTGATTGAACATGTGGGCACTTACTGTGGTTCACCTGACACTTGGAAACTTATTATGCCGTGTTGACTTGATTTTGAATTTACACCTTGGAGGGTTTATCTAACTCAAATACTCATTTTTATGGTTCCAAAGTGAATCAAAAGCTCCAAATTTCACTCATGTAAAGAAAAATCCAAACCTATGGAAATTCCAGCACAAACAGAATTGACAGTTCTAGGTAGTACGTAGAAATGCTTTCAAAATCTGAGAGGATTTTATTGTAACTGTTGGCAACCATGTCTGAATTCCAAGCTTGTAGAGAATTAGGAGATAAGTGTTAGGGTCCTAGATGTGATGGCATAGCTCTGCTGATGAAAGATTCAGAGCCAAATGCCCATGCTGCATCTTGAAGAATCCCAGCTACTAAAAATAAATGAGAGATCTTTCAGAGTTTTTCAATGTGTTTTTCTTCTAGCAGTGACATGGAATGACTGCTGTTTTACCAAAAAGCGTCATCATCACTGCTGTACTCTTTGTATCCCCCTGATATTTTAAGGGACAACTCGCAACAGTATGTAACAGACAGAAACACAAATCCAGGATGATGTCTGCTTGGTCAAGGGACACAGTGGTCTCACAAGTCTTTGGCTTAGCTAAGGAAGTGTCATAAAAAATCCCCTGTGGCAGCGCAGGTTATAGCTAGAACTATAAATAACTTTAGAACCATCACTGTAACTATTTCTGGGTACTAAACACTCTTCCAAAAAAAAAAAAAGAAAAAAGAAAAAAAGAAGGTAATTATAAGTGTTAACATTCTGATACCAAATCTCCATCATTAGAATAGGCCATACAGACATTTAAGACAGAAGGGTTAGATTGGGAGGGTGGGAGTAATTTTCAGCCGCAAGGCTAGAGTAGACATGGTCCCTCCCCCAGGCAGTCTGGGGTGGGGCTGCAGCATCCTTTGGCTCCTTCCCCCATCAATCTGCCCCTGAGAGATAATCCTTTCCCTTCCCCCAAAGCACTTTTAATCTGAAAAGTGAGTGGGTGAAGCAGGAGTGGAACATGGAGGGCAGATGAATTAATAGTGGCAAGGGCATGTTTTCACATACGCTAACCCATGTGTACAATTCAGAGGAGTAATTAGTCAATCTCTCTGCCTAGTGGGACAGAGGGTTTTAAAGGCATCGTGGCTGAGCCTGGAGAAAGCTTGAAGACAGGGCTTGAAGGTGGAGGTTGTACTGGGAGTTCACATTCCAGCACTTCTTGAGCATCTATTATTAGAATTCTGGCTTGTCTAATAATGTTAAAAATAAAATGGTACTGCCTGGTACATCATAGGGTGCAGTGAAAGATTAACTATGCTGTTCTGGATTTAATTTTGGTGTCCTTACACACCCTAACCTCATGTTAAGAGTGGACTCTTACCCTATACAAGAGAAATGTGGGTTTTTTTAAAGCTTAACATGCTTTTGATCTTTCATGCAACCCAGGGCTTGAAGGGAGGATGTGGAAGATTCATTGGTATTCTATAAAACCACTTGCTGTGTATGAGGAAAATAGCATCCTGCCACATCGCAATGTGAAAGTAGATGGACCAGGCAACTGTTTGGAAGGGGCTGCCACAGCTTCTTGATGATCTGAAGTACATGTGAACTCATTGTCTCTGATTATCAGCTGATGTAAATCAGCAGAGCTCTTCTGACTTTATTAAAGCTTACCTGATTTCAGTGAGGATTTGTCCATCTGTGTTCACAGTGTTCATCAGATGTCAATAACTGATGAATAACAATAAAAAAAAACTATTAGGCCTCTGATAACAATAGCTGAGAGGACACTAACACTGGCAGGATGTACCTCAGCATGTAGAAAATAGTCTGCCATATTAGAAAAGAAATCACAAGGTAAGGAGGCTGGAAAAAAATCTCAGAATATGTTTACAGGCTCCTTTAACTCAGTGCCATTTCATTACATTGCCAAAATTAATCACTGTCTTCAGCTCCTGTCTTGGATTCTTATTTACTGCTAACTTGATCTCCTTGGTGAGATTTTATTGCTCCCCACCATCAAGCTCTTTTAACATAAGATCCGATAC
This sequence comes from Elanus axillaris, assembly GCA_026212715.1. Classification (NCBI taxonomy): domain Eukaryota; kingdom Metazoa; phylum Chordata; class Aves; order Accipitriformes; family Accipitridae; genus Elanus; species Elanus axillaris. The sequence continues at coordinate 42,442,395 of JANZLQ010000029.1, read as the reverse complement.
AGATTGCAAAGAAATGAATAATATAAGGTCCAAGCAAATAGGAACTGAAGGGTCACGTGAGACTCTGTTAAACATAACACCTATTCCATTAAATACATAGTGTATGCACAGTCTCAGATCCTTATGTATGAAATAATTCGGTTATGTGGTATTAGCTACCAAGAACGAGAAGCATAGATGTAATGGCTAAGCAATGCTCCTTATCAAAATAACAATCTGAAAAAAAGAGTGGTCTGCCCATGAGGCCCCCTGCAAACACAGTATCCTCAGTGCTGCCAGCCTGGCACTTTGTTGGAACCCAGCTTTTCCCTGCTCTGCCACCTACAAGTAGCGTGAAGTTGGTTTTGGTATGAGAAAAGCTCTGTCATTGAGGGACATGGGGAGAAATGAGATAGCTCTGTTTTGTTGAAAACCTGGATTTTGTTTGGATTAGGCCTCTGAGGTGCTCTTTACTGTGCTGAATCTCTTCTGTCTCATGATTTTATTTTTTTTTTTATTATTATTTCTGGTCCTCCATTGGCATTTTTAAAGGATGGAGATTGTATTTTACTCTGTGTATATGGCACCTAGCACAATGGGGCCCTGACCCTAGCTGGATCATCTGAGCTGCAGTGCATGTTTCTTAAAAGATCTCTCTAATAAAATACTAGGGCATAATAATGGCACTTGCCCCAAATGTCACTCCTTCTATGACCTTTGGAAGATCAGACTAAGCCCAGGTCATTAACACCCCCCCCTCCAAAACAACAAAACCCCCAAACCTCCCATGAAATTAATGAGAATTCAAAATACGTTCAAATATTTTGAAATAGATTGTGCATGGGGAAATTGTGCCAGTTGTTTCTGCATGTCTTGGCTAGATACATGACTGGTAAGAGAAGTGCTCACACAAGGAGAAAGAGTCGTAATGAATGAAAGCCATATGGCTGAATCCTTCAGAAAATATCCTCCAGTGCATCAATGAGAAAGTGGGAGTTAACCTGGCTCAGATGGGGAGCCTGTTCTGATATCATAAAAGATGGCTAATGATATTTAATCACTTTCTTTCCCCATGTCAGCACTTCTCCCTCAACAACCTCATTGCCTCTGATTAGCAGCAACCCATTTTAATCGGCTAGTGATGACGAGCCTCTTTGACATAAATAACCGCAGCTCCAAATGGCAGTGAGGTTGTTACTATTCCTTACGCATAGCACAATAAGGATTATATGTGTGATTGAGTTTAGGACATTATTGTGCTAGGTATTAGAAATGGGATGTGATAAAAGATATTTCTCTGTCCTGAAGGACAGACCTAGCTAAGAAAGCTCAAACAGAAGTATTATTTCAATGCTAGAAAGGAAAGAGAAGGTATGCAGGTAGATCTCTGAAGCCTCAGCTGTGGCCATCTTTGCATCCTGTTCATAGTCAGCTTGCAGGCATTAGGCTCTTCTGCAGGTGCTTTGACATCCTTCAAAGAGAGTCAGTCTATGGAGGAGGGCCAGTGAAAATCATCATATTGCAGGTTTTAAGGGGAGGGCACAAGTTACAGAGACTGTTACAGTGTGAGCCACCTGATAGCAATCTTAGAAGATATATTTTGGAATGATAGGTACCAGCAATCAGGTCTTGCAAGGGCATATAATTATTGTGCAATAATTTCCTATTTGTCATACAGGGTTACATGCTTTCATAAGGTGTGGAGTTGCTTTTTACCCAGCAACCACATAGCCTGGGGCACCTGATCCTGAGTGAAATTGCTGCACTGTAGAATACAGTGATGTCTGAATAGACAAATACTACATTTCTGTTACCATGTGATGATCTTTTCTTATTGTCTATGTATCTTAGGTCTCAGAAGGCTCATGGAGATGCTCATTTTTCTCTTTCACTCTGCAAGTGATATCAAATAGTTATGGGAAAAGTTGTTTGTCCCGCAGTCGGACATTTCACCATTCTGCTGACTATAACACATGGAAGACAGTAGCTGAAAGGCAGTAGTTACAAGCAAGATAGATGACGCATAGCTGGGAAAGAACATGCTCTACCATTAAAATGAAACATGGAGCCTAACATCAGATATGTTTGGATATAGTGGTTTAAGTAAATAGTTCCATGAGCAGCAGCCCAATGAAGCAGCCTTTTGACTGAGCCACGATACTTTCTTCACCTTTTTGTTTGACCTGGAAGAGACAATAGATGTTGCAGATGGTCCAGACCTGCATGGGTGACTGAGCAGTCGACACTTCTTTAAGAAATGAGTTGAAATAAATGCCATGTCTCTCTGATGTTGATAAGCTGAATAAGTGGCTTTCCAGGCTACATGGAACCTCAATACACATCTTATACAGGCTTCTTTTAAAAAGTTGTTTTCATTAAGAGCTCTACCCTACTATCAGATTTGGGTGAAGCTTTCAAAAAGTTCACATAAGCCGTTTTCCCTGAGAAAGCAGGATAAGCAAAAATCTGTAAATTGTAGGTGAAGATGTTTCCAGTTTTCTTGGAAAACTTGAACCAGTTCAAGCATATCAACAAAGAAAGAGGATCAGGGAAGGAGTTTGGGCAGAAGGATTTCATTGCTCACATGGGCAGCTGATTCAGCCTTAGGAAATCATTCTTCATGGTGAGAAATTCTGAGTATCTCCTGGTGCCAAAACCAAACCTGTGATCTTCCTGCACTATTTCTACTCAATGCAGAAGCCTCCACCGATGTTACTGCTTTCCTGTACTCCTCTATCTCACTAATGAAGTTGCCATTTCTCTGCTTTGTGACACCTCAACTTTCTCTTCAAGGCCAGGATGCTGAAATTCTGCAGGAGGTAAGAATCTCACATTTCTAAATACTGTTTCAGGTTTTTCGATGGTTTCTACCCTCACAGACAGAGAAAAGAGCTTGAAAATATAGCTCAAATCAATGCTAAAACCTCAAATACAAATAGCAAGATAAAAGGCCCTTAAATGCTCTTGGAGCTGAAAGAATTATCATTTTAAGCTGGTAATGCTGAACACTCAGTTGCTGTTGCCATGGACTTGCAGACTGAGATTCTTGGAAGATGTAGTTGTGGGTAACAAAGTAGAAATCATCAGAAATACATTGACTTGTACCCATTGGTAAACACCAACTGGCTTGCCATCTCTTTTAGTGTCACCTGCTGACATATCTTCTGTTTTGCCTTTGAATACTCAGGCATAAAGAACAAATAAATTCTAAACCCATCACACTCCTCAGCTTTGAAAAGGTGGAGTAAATACTGGAAACTCCATCTTTTTTAGATCCATCTGGGCTGAAATCCTGACTTTATTGAACTCTGTGGTAAAAGTCTTTGACTTCAATGGATTTTGTTTTTAGAGTCTTACTGTCTCTGTTCCTGACTTGTCCAATATGGCCCTGCAGGTCACATCTTTGCAAATGCTCTCCTCCCACAATTATGTTTGCCTTGTCTGTTTACACTGTCATTTATTTTTCAAAAGGCTACAGCTCTTCTGTGTTTGTATGTAGGCTTTCAACTGGGCCTTGAACTGGTGCTGCAATGGTTAGCAGTGTTATCTGGAAGATCCTTTCTAACATAAAAGGTATATGCAAAAAGGATATTTGCGCATTTTTTAATATAAAAGGTAAATGCAAAACTCTTGACATTGAATAACTGTCACTGGAACTTAATTTGGATAAACACCCTAAAGTGAAGCTTTCATCTGAACTAGAGGTGAGTCTGAACTCCTTAGAAGCAGCATCACATTTTTGAGAGGTTCATATTTGCATCCATGAGCCTATCTGTGATCTTTAATCTTTTGAGTCTGCAAATTTTGGCTGGAGACTTTCCAGGAAAGAGATATTGCACCTCCCACTGTTAGTTTTACAGGAAAAGTCTTGCTCTTGAGACTTTTGGGGGAAAATGTATCCAAATCTCACAGAACTTGGGCTGGATCTCATTCTGAAAGCAGATAAAAGTGTTGAAAGCTCAGTTGGGTATGTCTGCATGCACTTCCATCATACTTTTGATTAGAATGAGATATAACCTGAGAGTTTGGCCTGTCATAGCCTGTGATTTCTAGTCTAGCAAGTCACACCTTTGTGCAATGTAGACATATATCCCTACATGGATAACACCACTGCAGCTCAACAATGCTGAGTTCCCCTCTGGGCACAAGCTAATGAAGGTGAATCAGAGCTTCATGCCTATTTGAAATGTGCTAACAAACCTTTCCAGGCAATGGGCTACCTTCTTTGCAAATGGCTGCTTCTATTTCTGGCTGTGTGCCAAGTGAACCAGACAAGCCAAAGTTTTTTGCGTATTTTCATCTGTTGCTGTGCACTCCACTCTGGGAATTCTTCCTCATGATGAAGCTTACCTGAGCTTGCAGAAAAGGTGTCTAGTATCAAAAAAATAGACTTTGCAATATCAACAGCAAATGCCATTTGGTTTACATGCTAATCAGCTAAATGTATTGTTGATACACAAGGCCCATAGTAAAAACAACTCCACAATGAAAGAAACACGATGAGTGAAGTAGTATGCCACCTTATCACATCATGAAGTAAGAGACTACATTAGCAGTGTGAACAACTGTTACTCCATGTAGTTTCTGTGTATTTGTGAATGTATTTCTGTGTATTGTCTGGTGTGTTTAACTGTTCCTGTGTGGCTGCCATGGGAAGGAACTGGCATTCAGTGCTAGATGTCAGTCATATGATAAAGATTACAAGTGAAAATAAACAAATTCCTCCAACTTTGCCAAGCCAAAGTCTGAAAAGATGCAGTTCATTCTGTAATTGATGTTGTACTTTGTATCAGATTAATCTTTCAGAGCCCCCTGTCCCTAAAGAAGTCAAGAGAGTGTATCACGATACACTTCTCTTTCATTATCTTTAAACACATAACATCTAACTATATAAAGGCCTAACGCTGACTCATTAAATAAAAGGATGCTTATTTCCACAATCACTGTTCTGTGCAAATTGAATGAGTTTAAACACAAAAATAATATAAGTAGCTCAGTCTCCATCAGACAGGAAGATTTTGCAGACTCATACAGAAGTTTGACAACACTGAAAAGCTGGGGAGAACAAAAAGCAGAGAGTAATGGTACAGGTGACAGAACTGAACTGCAAAAGAAGGTGGTCTTAGTAGTCCTTGTGAGGACAATGCAGAAAAATCTGTCTGTCTGTAATGTGTAGAGCACTGGAAAAATGTTTTGTAGTCTATCTGTTCTGGAAAAGAAGAGAGACAATTTCCTCTGAACAGAAGTGCAATGTTTACAAGACAAGGGCAGTACACTAATGATGATTACATTTAGCTATTTTCTTCTCAAAACTCAGATATTATAAAGTCAGCTATAATCTTTTCATTTAATGGTTCAAAGTGGTTATTCTCTCCTCATTAGCTGATGGCACATTGCAAATTGCTTAAACCCATTTGTATGGGGGAAAGGAAGAAAGGGTCTTCTCTCATCAATCATTTTGGCACGCAGAAGTCGTGGCTGCCTTGGAGCCAGTTGCAGTAAAGGAGGAGCCCAAAGATAATGAAGACAGCTGTACCCTGGATCAAATCACTAGTCTCCAGCCCCCCACCTAACACCCAATTCTTCAGAGAGCTGAGCTCTCCCTCCTCCATCATGTGCGTCACTAATTGTGGGATAGTGTGTGTGTGTGTCCCCGTGTGTGTTCTTTCTCCATATTCCCATATTGGCAAACATTTGCTGCAACATTGCTGCACCTGCAGGCATAGAACAAGCTCCTTGCTTCCTCTACCTGATCACTTGGGTTTGCCTACCCTAGAGATATCTTAAAATCTCTAATTGCCAGGGTGAAATATGTCATTCAAAATAGCCACGTATTCTCAGAAGTAGAAGAATCTATAAAATGGCTATCTATTCCATTACAGCAAATGCACTGTATCTGGGATGAAATATCATAAATAAAGGATCAGGAAAAAAAAACCAGCAAACCCAAATAAAGACCTGTCAAATTGAAGTGGGCTTGAGAAATCACAAAATGTAAGTAAAGGAAGTAAAACCTGGCTGTTGGGAAAGCATGAAGGAAAGACAGCAGTGTGGAGGAAACTTGAGACGCAGAATGGGACTGGGAACTATTCTGCATTAAAGCTCCAAAATGGCATGAGAAATAAAGAAACACAGATTCAAATGCAATATTGTTTTCCTTATTCTAACTGAGATCCTTGTTGAATATCACAAAAAAATTACTAATTCTGTGCATTTTTAAATTCTTGTATGACCCAAGGACTTGCACAGAGGCAGAACAGAAGTCAGTAGTTACAGGCATTTACAGAGGAGCCACATCAGTGTCAGAATAATTTACTACAGCTTTATCAAATGGGTATTAACATGCTTTTAAGAAATAATATAGAAATATATAAACAGAGAATGAGCTTTTCTTTTCACATCAAAAAGCTGAAAAAACTTCAAGATACCCAGTAAAATTTGTGAGAGCATCTCAGCATTTTGTATAATGTAGGGCATTGCCAGGTCCATTTTTTTTAACAGTTCCCTTTTGTTTAAGGATCATGCCACTTTATGTTTACTTTCCAGGAATATTTTAGCAGCTGATTCTTACTGGCAGAGATGTTTTTAAAAGCCAATGTCAATTTTGTATATGGGCATATCTGAGGAAACCAAATTTAAAGTTTGTACTTGTGCCAAGAGGTTATTGCACACATGTTGATTCAGGGAAAAAGCAGAGTCCCATCTGATTTATCTGACCAGCCAAGTTCTTAGCCATGCAGCTGCAGTGTATGTTGGGATCATCTCAGCAAACTGCTGCAGATTTTCTGGGACTGCATTTTCTGCCAGGTCAGACTGTTTGGAAATTCCTTGGTGTGTGTCTTTTCCAAGGCATAATTACAGACTATTAGATGTGCTTGCTATACACCCATACACACAGACATGCGTAACTGTGTTATGCAAATGTTGACCGTAACACAAATCTCATTGCTTTACTTCATGCCTATTTGCATTTCCTTGTAGCTTCAAAAAATGAGGTCCAACTTAGAAATGGGCTTCCAGTCGACACCCTTGCTGTGGACCTACACCCTGCCCCCAGTCGCGTCAGAAATCCGGGGGGAGTTCAGGTGCTTCTCCAAACATTGGTGGTTGGCCCCTGTACTGATTGGAACTCCTCATTTGCTTTCATTATCTGATGGGTGACAAGTCTGAACGGCTTGCCATGTGTGACTAAATCCACCACAGGAGCTCGCAAATCCCAGCCTTTTGGAAGTGAAAGCTTCCTTTGGCTGCAGTTCAAGCTTTCCTGTCAGGACATTTCAAACACTCCCATCACAGGAGTTATTGCTTATATGGGAGCAGGTATGTTAACACATTCCTGGCAAATTACCAAGCAATGGAGCACAGGACTCGGTGAAGGTATTGATGGATTTGTGTTCAGGTTTTTTGAAAACCTCTTTTAACAATGGGTGATCAGTGGATATTAAGCACATTTTATGTCTTGTGCACTTCATCTGTTTATACATGGAAGATTACAGTATGATTTGATCACATATATACTATGGTGACCAACATGGGGAGCAGTTATTTGAAAACAGAGGGATTTTCAACCCAGCATGCAAATGTTTAATGGGATTTGAAGCCTAAATGTTGAAGCTAGCCAAATTTGGGCTGAAAATAACAGACACATTTTTAACAGCGATATTAATCAACAAGAGAACAACTTACTAAGATTATTGTGGTTTGTCCATCATTAGGAAGCTTTTAATTAAAATAGGAGATATGATCCAGCTTATTGGTTTTCAGCCTGTGTTTGGAGGACTGCTGCAGGAATGCAGGCTGCTTCAAAAAAATTGCAGAGAAGCTGATATAGCAGTAGGTCTGAATTTCTTCTACTTAGGGGAAGACTACTGGGAACTTCTAAGTAATTTGCAAATAATACTAAAGAAGACTTAAAACAATTCTGAGCAGCTCTACTTCCATAACTGGACTCCAAGCAGGAGTTAGTCCAGAGAAGACCTGTGGTATGCATGGGAACTGTTCAGGTGATTACAGATAGACTCGTGTCCTTAAATCTAAAATTTACAAATTTTTCAAAGCACGAAGTTTAGAATTTTGTTGCATTATTTTCTTCCTTTTTCTTCATGATTTTGCATGTAATGTCAGTTCTGGTGAGGAACAGAAACACATGTAACTTGTGAATGTAAAGAGCTGGAGGTGTTTGTCAGCTTGCAGGACTGGGAACCTACTCAAGGATTATTTACTATATTTAGGTACATATTCTTTGTTTCTACATGAGTGACTGCATAACATGAAAGTGTGAGTGTATCTACCTACTAATATTATGATGTTCTTCACTTCTGGCAGTCCTAAAATTACCTATAATGATCTTTTGGCGCTTTAAACCTTGTTTTCTCCCTCATGTGGTTAATCCCCTATTTCGGTATTAAAATATTGGCACCCTTTTGTTGAGAAAGCCCTATTTAAATGATTTGATATACTATTATTGCATGGGTGGAGTAGTAAACGATAATAGAACAACATAGTCCATATCAAGATATGTTAAATTCACTGAAAGATGATGACTTTAACAAGCTCAAATAGTAAATGAAGCCACTAGTAAGTGGAGCCATCTCATATATGTAACTTCACTGAAACAGGTGCTGCATAAACACAGAACAAAGGGGCCCATCCCTGCCCTTGAAAAAATTTATTGTTTCAAGGAAATAGGTTAAAAGCAAATGCCAAAACACCTTTTTCCTCATTCATTTAAGTCTTTTGAATGTACCAAAAGTCAGACAGAATCACAGAGCAATGCACGAAATACTCGAGGGACCAGTTTGTCTCAGGAACCATCACTGTCTGTCAGGACTATCTACTTCTAGTTAGTTGACATAAAAAATTAATGCAGAACAGATGACTGAAATGGCTGTAAAATACCAAAATTGCTACCTAGGGTTTTTTTTTTAATGTTTTTATTTCAAAGGATACTGTTTCTATGTGGAGACTACTGAAGTCCTCTTTGTAGCCTGCTTCCTGCTTGTGACAATGTTTTACCCATTGTAGATGAGCATTGATCTATATTTAAGTTTTTTAGCAATATTTCCCTGCTGGTTCAGGAAGAGTGGTGGGAGGAAGAAGCACAAGAAGGTCTGAGCTCACCTTCTCACTCCCCAGAGAGTTTCAGGCAGTAGGTGGGCTGAGTGACGGACTGCAAAGAAAGCCTTGGGAGATTTGGATCCTCCTTGGATTGCCCCGGGTGATGAGGTCCTGGTGAAGCTTAGGGAGCTGCATCCAAGCCTGCAGGAGATGGATCAGCAGCTGTTTCATCTGGCTGCCACCTGCAGAACTTGCACTGCTGCAGGTTTGACATTAAAAGTGAAATAAGCTGATTTTCCCCTTGTAGAAGTTCACAGTGTTCTTCAGGTTCCTGTGGTAAACATATGCCATACTGACATCAGTGCCAGATGATAGATGCCATGTATAATTTTAGAAGATAATTCAGAACCTGTTGTGAAACACGGGCATATATAACAGCCAATGCCAGGAGAAGGAAGAAACATGTATCATCATGCTCTTTCCTCGGAAAGGGGAATTTGCCCAAACACCACAATGGGGGTGAATCTGGCCAGCTGCCCTCACTGTGGGGAGAGCAAGCCTGATGGCTGCAGCACACCGTGACGATACCTGGGGATTGTTTCTTCATGGTCTAGGCAGCAACAAGGAGCTACCAGCCACTCTAAGTCCTTCCCACCTTCCAGCTATCTAATGCCCTGTGAGGCTGTGCCATCTCCAGAGCCCTTGAGGCTACAGATAGGGCTGCATCTGTCTGGAAAAAATAGTTTGCTGTAGAGTTGCAGAAATTATTTTCGAAATGAAATTAAATCTGTGGATTAGTTTCAGTTGAATAAGAAAACTAAGAGATTTAGAGAAAACTGAAACCTTTGAATTTTTCAGTTTAAAGGAAGGGAAAATTAGAAAATTGGAAAAAAATGGAAAACTAAGAACTTGAAATACAATATAAGTGAAATATTAATAAAATTAAGTAAAAAGGTCTTTTTCGGGTAGAACAAGACATCTTAGTTATCACTTACATCACCCCTCCTCCCAGTAATACTTACTTATTTGATTTTATTAAACAATTACACAGGCAAATGTGTTTGGGGCTAATATGAAACAACCGTGCAAAACATTCAAGTTCAGCTTTTGAATTAAAAAGTTCACAGTCTGCACAGATCTGGGTGCAACTAACTGTTCTGTAACACAGTTATCTGGAAGGACATACAGCCAGAAAAGAATCCTGACCCTAAATTATTGTATGCATTTTTGGTAACCACCCAGCTCTTAACAAAATGACTGTGTTCCCTATGTGCTATGTCAAATCCTGTTGTATAATGTTACTTATCCTGATATGTATCAGTCGCAATTACTGTCTGCATTCAGGTAAATGTTACTATGTCACTTGGAACAATAACAAAGAAAACAAAATCCTTTTCCTCTTTGAGTGAAGATTGCATCTTCCCAGCATGGGAAGTGAGTCTATCAAGTGCTTCAGGACATTCATTGTTTTCATTTAGGGAGGTATCCCAGGCACCGTCTGCCACCTTCAGAAAGGCAGTTTCAAAACCATAAACTCTTTCTATGCTTGCTACTGATATTAAATAGAGCAGACCAATGTCTGTTGCTGGAAACCGTTGCTTTTCAGAAGAAAATACTTTAGTGGAGCTATTAATAGATGTTGAAAGTGAGAGGTTGACCTGTTAGTTACCAGACTGAGACTAAAATTACAAGCCAATGGGAAGAACACCTGTATTGCTCTATGCTTTCTGCTTTATATTTTATGAAGTTTGGAGGAATACAACAGTTATGTATTGTGCTCTCTGTTGAAATGTAACATGTAGCAAGCTTCTTAAGAGAAACTGGGTTTGAGACAACTCTGATGTCACGGTCAGGTAATCCAACACTGTGGCTCTTAGAGATTTGCAGTCCCTTCACAGCTCATGCAGCCTTCCTTGACATCTCCCAAGCCCTGTGCTCCTTCTTGTCCTCCCTGCTACCACTTGTATATCCAGTTATTTATGTCCAATGCCTCAGTGACTCCCCACTTAGGAGGAGCTGTGTTGTGCTTCATCACTTGTGAGCTGAGTGTTTCTGCCTGCAGTCTCTGAGTTCTGGGATTCCTTGAGATCCCCAAAGTCCTCTAGGAAGCCATGATGGATGAAGTCATCCGCTCTATAAATCAAGAGTTTGCCCCTGCAGGCCAGTGGGAGCCCTCTTGAAAATCGGGACGTGTATTTACCTGCCAAAGTGGGAGTGTAGGTACCCAGCTGATTTTGGAAACTACCGGCTGCTGTTCCTTACTGACACTCCACTCCTGGACTTTTACTATATGTCAATGTTTTCCTTCCTATATGCAAGTTAAAAATAAATATTTTTTATTGTTGTAGCCCCTAAGAACTTTGTTCATCTCAAATCTACTTAAAGGCTGAGGGAAAAGATTCTTCTCTGCCAAAAAGGTCTTGGATAAGCATCTATGAAAGAGTTAATAAGGTCACTTTCCCTGTGTTGTTCATTAGCTCTGTATCTGTCACAGCCATAAATTGTGAAAACCACTGCTTAAAATACTTCCAGGATTCCTCTGCATTGCCCACAAGCTCTGTTGCTCATGTAATAAACACACTGCTCAGTACAGAAGAGTAATTCAGACTGTGGTTTTAAGCTGTCATCCTTACTGGTGACATTGCGCGTGGGGCAGCCTCTGGAACTGTGTTCTTCTGAGGCAACCTCTATCTGGAATTTTCACCCTTTTCCTTCTGAACTGACACATTGCATTGGTCTCTTTTTCATCAGTTCTCGCCACTGCACGATTGTTTTGCAAGCACAAAGAATTACTGAAATTCAGCATGTGGAATTTGTTTTGAAGAGCCATCTGTAAGTTAAGAAGTACCAGAACACAGCTGAACTGGAGACTGTTTAGGACAGAGTCTCTTTTTCTTCAGAGATAATCTCTTAATTGTTCATACAGCACCTTGCACACTAAAGCTCTACTGGAAACACCTTTAGCACTAAATACATGCCTACAGCCATTCTCTGGCATGGATGCCTTGTTATTAAACTTCTTTGCCCTCTAGAAAAGGGGGTGGGTGCATTCAGACTGCCTGTTGGGAGTGGGCAGTGGGCTGTGCTAACTCCAGGGGACTTATTTAGGAATATGTTACTTGTCACAGGCCAGAAATGTGCTATGAGCCATTCCACAATTAAACAGTAGAAATGATGGACTTCTGGTGTCCTGCAATGCTCCATGGCACTGTTTAATTTACTGGCATAGATATAGGCTTTTTGTCTGTTACCACTAACAGTTAATATAGATACTAAATGCTAACAGCCAAGCCACTGGTACCCTTACTTGCCTTGCAATGGATCTTATTCCATGAGTAGTAAACTGGATTTGTCAATCAAGAAGACTAGCTCTGACTCACAGCCCAGACATGGGTTTTGTTGAAGGGCTATCTATTAGAAAATGCTATACCTATAGGTGGGCCAGAACATAATGAACCCAAATCAGGTTTTTCTTCTTCCAGTAGCATGCTTCACTCACATGGCTGCAGGGTCATACTCCTTCTTGCTTACTTTCTTCATGTCACCACTTTGGACGTGCCAGCTGAGCCAAGGTGGACAGGCGATGCGCAATAAGTCAGCACAAGGTGTGCTTGTTTTTGTTTTGTTTTTCAAAGGCACTACTCTCAGAAGAGGCCTTGATGCTCAAAAGCTTTTGCTGCATGGCCTGGGTTAAGGCCACAGGAGGATGAAGCTTTTGTCTGCCTTCTCCTCTCTTCACTGGAAATGTTTCCTACCCAATAGCTCAAGAAAACTCATGGCTTAGCACCTAGGAGCTCTGAATTGCCATCGGGAAGTGTCTGATCTCGTTCTTGCTTGTATTAGGAAGTCTAGGTGTCTGAGCTATTCCACTAGGGCCAACTACCTACTTTTTAGACATCAAAGGAGGTAAGGCAGGCACCTGAAGATGGATGGTGTAACTCAGGTCCCACTCCAGACTTTAACTTCTGCCTGTGCAGGTTTTAGTTACACCTGTATTAGAGCACCAGTGGTTTAAACTGGCAGACTCTGCCCTGAAGGATTTTTTCAGCCCTGCATTTGGATGCATATGAGAGAATAAGGCTGTGTGTGAACCCTGGTCACACCTCCAAAGCATGCTGGTTTCCACGACTTCACACATGACATCAGTAAACATGCTCTCAGACAAGCAGCTAGCAAACTAACTAATCCATCAGGCAGTCACTGGGGCCTGCAAATTACATGCAAAGACAGCCCTAAAAATCAGGATCATAAATGTTTCAGACTAATTTATTCTGTAAAGCTGGATTAATAAAGAAGCGGCTCCTCTGTTAAAACATCATCTGCCAGGGAGCAGCCCACAAAGAATTACAGTAGGTGATTTTTATCTCTTTCCCACTCCTTCTCATTCCACCAGAAAGAAGGATTCATGCGGGAAAGTGCTGACACATCCTTAATCAAAGGTGTGTGAATTGCTCACATCAGTGTAATTTTATTATTCTGTTGCTGGGATACTTTAATAATAATAATAATAATAATAATGGTGATGATGATGCAAAATCTTATTAAGTCATTGAAGGATAATGCTTTGTTTTTCTACATTTATTTTTTAATTTATTAAGGAAGCCTGTTAATGCTACAAGAACAGACAGTATACATATTTTCTATAAATGGGCAGGGAAATTCATAACGAAATGTATTCCCGTGGTTGGTACAGTAAACACCCTGTGGTTCCAAAAAGGATCCAAGTGCTATGAGCACCTTGGAAAACATCAGAGGCTAGAAGAAAGAGAGTGTGTTACATGAACATCACGGACTGTTGGGGATATGGTGATAGATTGAAATCTAGCCTGCCCTTTGGAGCTGGGTTTGGGAGGGTTCTTTCGCATGCTGTTCTCTGGCAGGGCCCAAATTTGGCAATTATTTGTTTAAACAAACAAACACAGAAAAATACCACTGTTCAGGAATGGGACATCATGTAACATTGGCTCCAAATGCATTGCCCAAAGCAGTTTTGGATCAGTTGACTCCTAAAGCCTCTTCCCTGTTTCTGTTGTGATAAAGCAGCAGTGCTCCTGCTCATGGCCTATGCAAGATTATGTTGTTTAATCTGTTTGTTCACTTAAATTGACTTCTGTCTGGATATACAAAATGTGTCTGAGGCTATTTTTGCCTCATTGACAGCCAGCCTTATAATTACTTCCTAAGGCTGCCACCCAAAGGCTGCCTTTTTTACCCTATAACAATTCAGGTGTTAAAAAACCCATTTCAGTCCCAAACACAATAATCACTATGTGATACTGCAGATGCCAACCCTTGTTCTTTAGATACTCTCTTGACATGAGATAGTGTGATTAGTGAACATTAATGAGCAAACTTTAAAATCATGGATGTCAAGTTTAAGTGATTGTTACTGGGTTGGGAATTATACCTTTAAAGTCATACCCAGGGAGTCAGAGGCGAAGTTCTGTAGAAATATATCACTTCTTATGAGGAAGCAATTTGAATTGGGTTAAAGGAAGAAGCAAAGATGGCTGGACATCAAATGCTACAAGGAAAAGCATATTGGCTGAAATAATCCTAATGGCAAAACTGAGTATCTTGTCACTGAAATGGAAACTCTTTGGAAATATGGAAGATAATTAGAGATGTTTAGATAATGCTTAACTCTCTATCTGCAAGCAAAGGGTTAAAGAAAAGGGAGTCAACCAAAACCAAAGCTTTTTTCTCAGAAGATCAGGCCTAGGTATCCTTGCTACATTTGACTGTTTTCAGTTAATCCAAGTGGAGGACAGTAGGTATGAAATTGCACTACAGAAATTTAAAATGTATAGAATTTTAAAACCAAAACTGGAACTTGCTACCTAAGGCAGTTCATTTATTAACTTTACACTAGACACTAGTACATGAACTGTGATGTTGCTGAAAAGACTGGCATTAAAACAGGAGGCGTTGTGGTGAAAAGTAAGTGTTTATCTTTATTGCAGGATATATTTGCATTTCATGTGTAGGAAAAATAATAACCTGTAAATTGCAACACTTTATTTTAACAGTGATGTGTAAACAAGTACTGGGTTAGAAGTATGTCAAGCTCTTAGCTTCCTGAAGAAGGTGTTTTGTTGGAAGAAGTGACATGCCTAAAGATGTATTTCAGGAGATGGAGAAGCTCTACACAGGGTACAGGTATCAGGGATTTTACCATAAAGATGCTTCTTCTAGCCTAAATCTAGAAGAGGAGACATATAGGTAGACAGATAAATCAATCTGTTAAGCAGTAGAGAGAGTAAAAGAACATAAATGGTAGAAATGAAAGCTAAAACCCTGTCCCTGTGTACAGGCATGTAAGATCAGAACATTCTCTATTGCCAACAAAGAGGAATGTGTTTATTTGTGTGATAACAGGTATTTTTCTGGGTGGGTATTCCAGTAGAAGAGTTGGAAGAGCACATATTTATGCTTTTGGAAGACATGTCTTTGGGATGCTCTTTGTATACTGAAATGTTTTACCAGAGACCAAGACATAATTTTCTTTGTATATGGAGTGTAAACATTTATTGAGATGACATTTTCATTGGGGGTACAGGTGTGGAAGTTCACAGACGAAGGCTCTAGGTAAGAGAGAAATTCTGGGCTAGACTACATACTTACATACTATACTACATAGCTAGTAAGCTAACAAAAACGTGTACAATGTAGTAGGAATAACATACTTGGGAGAAATCAAGACATTGGTTATAGCCAGCAAGTCTACTACCAGCATGACTGCCCCAGTAAGGAAGGGGTAGAAGGGCTGTATAGAGCTTTACATATACCTACAGATGCACGTAATCTCCTCAGGCCATCAGTCTCAGAGTACCTAGTACAACATTGCCCACAGGAGAAATTGAAGAATGATGGTATTTCCACATGTAGAACTTTGGGCTATCTATAATATCTAAATAAAAACAATCAAACCAAAAGCCTTTCTTTAGGTCAGCAGCAGCATACAAAATAGGTGTGTAAGTAATAAAATAAGTCTACCCAGAACTGGCTCTGTACCTGATAGTCTCCGTCTTTCTGACCATGCTGGGTAGTTGTCCTGCCTCTGACCCCCTTCTCCCACTCAATTTGTTCTTGCTCCTCTCAGTTACCCCGGTGCTGCTCTACATCTAATTTTGTGAGGGATATCTCTGGGTGCAAATCCTCCAGGATTTATTTTTGAGGTACAATATCTCTGAGGTATGTGGGTAAACTGTACAAGAGCCTGGGGATTAAAAAGGACGCTGCCCTGAGTTACTGCTATAATGAGCCTGAAAGGGAGGCATTTTGGGGAACCTCCAAAAGAGCATTTTACTCCCTTTTCATAGCAGTATAGTAAACAATGGAAGCCACTGGCTGATAGAAATAACGATAAACTTCCAAGACTTCTATATATTTGAGACTGATTATGAAATTATTAATGCTGGAGCCAGAAAGGGACTAGAATACTTCTTTTCTCCACCTGAAGGAATTTTTTTTTTTCTTCTTTTTGATGTGGTTTAACCCTAACCAGCAACTAAGCACCACGTAGCCACTCACTCATTCCTTCCCCCTCCCAGTGGGATGGAGAGGAGAATCGAAAAAAAAGTAAAACTTCTGGGTTGAGATAAGAACAATTTAATAACTATGGTAAAATAAAATATAATGCTAAAAATAATAATAATAAAATATAATAATTAAAAATAATAATGGTAATGAAAAGGAATATACTAACAAAACCCAAACCACCCCACCCCCGAGAAAAGACAAGGGATGCACAATGCAATTGCTTACCACCCGCTGACCAATGTCCAAGGAACAATCTGCCACTCCCGGACAACTTCCCCCAGCTTATATACTGAGCATGACATTCTGTGGTATGGAATATCCCTTTGGCTAGTTTGGGTCAGCTGTCCTGGCCATGCTGCCTCCAAGCTTCTTGTACATCTGCTTGCTGGCAGAGCATTGCAAACCAAAAAGTCTTTAACTTAGGATAAATACTACTTAGCAACAACTGAAACATCAGTGTGTTATCAACATTCTTCTCACACTAAATCCAAAACACACTGTACCAGCTACTAAGAAGAAAATTAAGTCTACCCCAGCCAAGCCAGGACACTTTTCTATTTGTTTTCTCTTTTTTTTTTTCTTCCTGTATTCTTTCCTGGTTGCTTGCTTGCTTTCTTCCTCCATTTCCTTTGTTATTTTTGCCTTTCCAAAGCATAGCCTGAGTTTTGAATACTAACCCAAAGGGAATTTTTTTCTTTTCTGAATGGAGTCTCCAGAATATTTGCTGACTAGTCTCTAGAACATTTTGCTGACTACAGTCAGAGTTAGGCATCATGCGTGTCAATATTGTGTTAAAAGTATCTCGTCTGCTTTCAAGAGAAGTGTGGGCTGGAGTTACCATATCTTTTGTTTGGGCCAAGGGCCTATAGTAAATATGTAGGTGATTTGCATGCAGTGGCCAGGGTAAATATGCTCAGGCATCTGAGAAATGTGTTGAAATCACATTATGCCATCTAAGTACAGCCTAAGAGATTCTGGCAAAACCACTCCTTAAGCCACTTTGTCTTGTGGTTACACTGTGCAGCTCACAATCTGACATGCACAGTAAGTCTGGAACTCAGTACCTTTTCTGACCGTTTGAATTTCCTATTTTTATTTGTTTCCTCCTGGAAGCAGTGGCTTTTTATTTTCTCATGGTTCTTGTGAAGATTTACTACCAAAATCTTGCCTACTAGTTCTACCGTTTTCCCACAAATTCTGTTGTATGGGACAAACCACATATTTAGGTAGAAGAAAAAAAACGGTGATGTCTGCAGGGAGTCTCTTAAAATTAAGCAAGTTTTGTGCTTACTTAAAATGGATGTCCTTCTGCCCCAAGGTCTTTTCTATGCACTGCATTATGCTTATCATTATCTGCTTGTCTACATCAGCCTTACGTCTCTGGGACTCTTGCTTGCCATTGCCCTGGGTTTCCCCGGCATTTTATTTGCAGTATTTATATAACCCCATTATTACATATAATTATATCTTATTAATGATCAGTCTGCTAGGTGTTAACATTTACCATTACAGGAGGCAGGAGCTCTTAAAAATCTACCTTTCATCTAGCTCAAATTAATCTGACATATATGTATTACACCTCAGAAAAGCTGACTCCATGAAAGTTATCTTATGCAACTGCATCATGCAATCTGCATGACACCTCATGACTTTACAAATGTTACCTCACACTGACAATGCTGGGAGACATTTTGTTCCAGAATAAATCTGGGTTACACTGGGATTAGGCAAAGATATATCCATCCTCTTCAATTTGCCATGGTATCATAACTTTATGTAGTCTGTTGACTAAACACTCCTCTTATTTACACAATCAAAATCCCGTGAGCTCATTGTGATTCATTACACATCTTACTTTCCCTCCCATTTCTTCTCCACTTAAACAGGTAATGCCTGTCAAGGGCCTGATCCGAAGGGCATGAAGTCATTACGAAGATGCCAAGAATTTGCGGCCTTGGGCATGAGGGGGAAACGAACCATCCAAGAGGAGCAGTGTCAAGGAAGAGAAGTTGTAGAGGAACCAGGGACATCAAAAGGCCACAGAGTTTGGTGGGAAAGGAAGAAAAGCGCCTGCACAGTCTGCCTATGCTGCAGGGAGATCCTGCAGGGCTGGTACAGTCAGCAAGCAAAGGCTGTGCCAAAATGTTGCAGCCTAGCCCTAGGTGGGAGCTCTCTGCTCCTCTCAGCAGTCTCTTTTCCCCTCTTCATTACATGCCTCTGAACTTCTATCCAAATTTTCCTTTTCTTGCTCCACCTTTTATTGATCCTGTGAGCAAAATTCCTTGATAGCAGTGAAAAGTCTTCTCTGAGGCTTTGGTAAACCACCTGCTTTACTTATGAGGGCTTCCCTAGTGGGCTGCTGCAGAGTTTGAAACAGCTATTTGTGAAGAAGCAGTGTTCAGTGAGGGGCTGGCTTTTTGTATGTTGTAAGGAAAGCCATGGTGTGAGCAGGATGAGTAGCCTGGAAAAATGAGGATTCAATACTCAAGAAGGACCAGTGTTGTGTGCCTCTAGGCAAAGGGGAGCCACTTAGCTAAGACATACGATTTTGAACCTCAGTATGCAAGGAAAACCTCTCAGCATGGTCTTCCTCATTGTCCTGCTTAGTGTGGGAACTCTTATCTAGGACTTTGTATGGGGTGAGAATTGGGTGGATGATTTGTTGCTAGGCAGTTTATAAAATAGATGAAGATATAGAGGCCATGGGGGGAACTATGTTGCACAGTACAGCTCAAGTGAAGGTGAGTGGTAGGAAAAGTAAATAATCTGAAATCTAGCAGATGAATATGTGCTCTGTAACTGTATGCAATATTTTTCAGACTGCAAATCTGTAGCCAGTCAATAACAGGTTTGCATGAATTCAGCATTTCACCATTGACTCCGTCAGGCAGGATCAAATTCCATTAATGCATTGACACATTAATGCAATAGATTGTTGATTATCACCGATACGCCTGCAGGCTGCAGTGCTTTGCTCTGAATGCTAAGGATGAGAGCCTAAGGATATGGCTCAAAGTAAATACTCTCTTAGAAGACTGATTCCTGTAAGGAGTATTGTTTGGATGAAGAGCAAGTTTCTAGAGATGTGAGGTCTACTTTGCAGTACCCTTAGGGGACAGAAAGATTTTTAAGCAAGATAGACTTGTGTAGCCTACTTGTTCTGAAACCCTTTTGTCTCTAAATGCTTTGTTGCCAGGACTGAATAAACAACAGTTTGCTTAAATGGGTTTCTGATCACTGCATACACCATCGATCATAACTTGCTTCAGGGAGGAGCTCTGGCACTGGGTCAGATCTTGGGGCTAAGCAAGCCTGATAGCCAGGTTCTTGTGGCCTGTGACTGGGGCTCAGCTTTGGAGCAGCAGGAGCAGCAATGGCTCAAAACCTGATGGTTGAACGGGGTACAGAGTGGGGAGAGATGTTGGGAGAGGGAAATCTATCCCCCAGACTGTGACATGTCCAAAGAGGGCTTTGGCTGTGGTCTGCTGGCATTGCTGATTGTATTACAAGCTTAAAAAGTGTGATGTGTGCTGTTGTTCATGAGGCTGCTCATGTAAATGTTTAAAATACTGGCACTAAGTCTTGTAGTTATTAATTAATAATATGCTTTTATATGGCACCATAAATGTCCGCGACACTTTACAGATAACAATATTCCTAACTGTTGGGAATATTAAGCCTAAGCACTTGGAAGACAGCCAAATGATATAAGCAGATAAGGTCTACTGTTTATATTTGTAATTTGATTAGGTCCTTTGATTTGCCTTCTAGATGGAAATCACTAAGGGCAGTGCCTGCATACCTTCTATGACTGGGACCTTTGAGTGACCGAAGTAAATGTATACAAATACCCTTGAGACATTGCTTTTAAAGGAATCATGGATGATTGTGTGCTATCCTGATTCCAAGTATTGCTACAATCCTTGTGCACAGCAGGCTAAGTAACAGTTCTGCAGGGTCTACTCATCTACAGTGATGGCTGCGAGTTTGAAAGAACCGAAGAGTAAAAATATCTACCTGTCTCTTGTGGTGCTTTGGGCAAATATGGTCATCTGTGTAACAGATCTATCCAGAGGAAAATAAGGTCTGTTGAGAGGAAAGCTAACTCTTTAAACACCACTGAGCCAGAACAATAGTCCATACTGATTAAAATGCTGGTTTAGCCAGGAGGTGTAACTTTCTGCTACTGTCTGTGTCCCCTGGCGTGAAGGAATCTAAAGAAAGAGCAGGAAGAAGATGGATGCATGCATTTTTGGCAAGAACAGCAGCTAGCTCTAGCTTAATGACCCTAGACAACCTGGGGCATAGGAGTGAAGCAGGTTTAATTAGGCAGCAGGTCTAGGGAAGTTGGGGGATATGGCACTGCACATTGATGCTGCTTTCCTAAGTTCTCAGAGACTTATGAGAGAAATACATGTCCTTTGCCAAGCCCAAAGGGGAAAGGGCTTAGCACAGGGGTGGAGATTTGCTCTCCCCACAGGTGGCAAAGATTCAGGAGCTACATGGTATCTGTGCAAGTCCTGTACCAGAGACACACACTCAAATCACAGGGAGATGAGCTGGTTACCCATGTACACCCTTTGCATTTGAGGGCAGAGAACCTGTTGAATACAGCATACCCTGAATTGTCCTCTTCTTCCCTCCTACAGCAAAACTGCCAAGGCTGTGCTGACTTGGTAAACTCCTGGAGAAGACTTTAATGGTGAAGCGGGACTTGTCCCTAAAACAAAAGGAAGGTGGGAGAGCTTGGCTCTCCAATTGCTACTATAAAGACAGCTTTGCTCCTTCTACTTGGCTGGAGGGCAGACCATCATTGCACCATAATTCTGGTGTCTCATGAGCTGTGTGGTGAGGTTTCTCTCTCTTGCTCCCACCTATTTTAACCCTTGTGTTAGTTTTTTTTCTGTTTTCTCTAGATTGCTCCTCTTTTCTTACTGCCTCTCCTTAAAAACGTTTATTTTAGAGAGCTATTTTGAAAGCAGAATGAAGACTGAATTATTCTGTGTTCTGGTGCTTATGATTTTCAGGGTGGATGGTCCTCTATACATGGAAAACTGGCCAGGAAATTTAATGAGCTTCAGTGAAGGTAAAGCTAACTGAATGCTAATGGAGAAAGTCACTGAGGATGTTCCTCCAAACTCCTCCAGGGTTAGAGGCCACTGTACCATAGGAGAGCACTTTCTCCCTTTGAAAGACCACGTCTCACCCTGGTTAGCAGATTGGTGGCCCTTGACAGAGGATCTGAGGGGCTCTGGCCTCGCTGAATTTGAAACTGGGTTCCCATTTAAAATATGAGCAAAAGCATAGCCAATAAATAGATTTCTCACAGTTCTTTAAAACTTAAATATCTGCTTTGTAGAGGTCTAAAATGTTTGACTGGGTTTTCTTACCTTCTGGTTTTGAGCTGACCGTGAACCTCATGAGATGACTTGCTCATGTGCATTCCAGTGGTTTAAGTAAGTAACAATTTTTTTAAAGTCTTCTGAGGTCAGAGCAAGAATCTCAAGTCTTTTGAGGTTCTACCTCTAAAAGGCAATTTTTAAAGAGAGGATTCACATTTGAATTCTGTCTTCAGATTCTGCTTCAGTAGGTCTCCATGTTCAAGGCCCAAGCCCACATAAAGGGTTTTTAATACCTTTCTTTTCTAAAGAGGATTATGCAAAGATATTACTTCCTTACCTTCCAGATCTGGGCTCTGTACATGTTCACACTGATGACTGTTTACTTTATTAGATACAAATAAAGTGTTTTTTGTTTACTGTGTTCCCCTCCTTGTACTCCTGCTGCTCTTGATGTACCTCTAGAGGAACATGCTGAATTTCACTCTGGGTCCCACATCATTGGCAGAATCACTAATTGAGTTCGTACAGTTGCTTTGCAGAGTAAACCCTTGCTCCTATCCTGGCTGTGGCAACTCTGTGCTGTGGTGTCCTTTACACAGTGCATTTCTGCCTTCTTGAAGGATGTACACTACATCCAAGTAGAGTGGCATATGGTGGAAACAGAAGATCCAAGGAATCATACAGGCAGATATTTAAACTCAGGGGTTAATACAGTTATTTGGTACAGGTCTTTCTTTAGTTCTTTCATTCATACTATATTGAGGGTGTAATGCAATTTGAAATAGCACCTCCGTACCTTTGACAGGCACAATGAACCATGGGTTGCTTTTGAAAACCTAATACGCCTGGGAAAATAAATGGCATAAACTATAAACAAAATACCTTTCAATGATGCATTGATAAGAAAAAACTAGTATTGCAGCTCTCTGGGAAATAGGTATCATTCCCAGTAGTGATATTTTGCATATTTTAGTCAGGACTGGGAACCACAGGAGATACAGTGCTTTCCTGTCAGGACTTGATTGTAGAATTTGTACATAGTGAAAGCATGCCAAACCCTACCCTTATTAACTGTTTGACTATTCCTACAGGCCCATACATATAATCTATGTGGTTGCAAAACAGGAACAGTTGCAGGACAAAGAACATATTGTTAAATTAAAGAGTTTCATAGTTATTGCCTGCAGTATGCAGGGAAAAAAAACAACCAACAAAAAACGTAGCAGGAGATTGTGAAGGCATGTATATAAAGCTGAAAGAAAATACCAAGTTCAAGGAACTTGCTGAGTTCCTGTTCCTGATGCAGAGAACATAAATTAACAGCTGGTTTAACCTACTTCTTTCCTAAGTGAACTATATGGTGTTTACCTTATTAGTTGGCAGTATGCTTTGATTTAGAACAAAATATCCACTGAAGAATTGTCTGACATAGTTTGATGTTGCACCTGTTTGCTTACCCCAAGCCCCAGTGTTCTAACAATCTTTTACTCCTGCCTTGTGGCTAAATGGATTCCTAGATCCCACTTTGCGCCTGCTTGTGCATAGGTGTCTCTAGCTGTGTACTAGCTGTACCTGTAGAAAAGAGTAAGTTCATTGTATTTCTAGTGTGCTTGCTATTTAGGCAAAAATACTGTCTGACCAAACAGTACATAGCTTCTACATTTGTGATTGTATCCAATTTGCATTAGTTTTTATTGTATTTTTAGTAGTTTTTCCATTTGACTTGCTATCACTGTTAGAGAGCTTTGCCTGCCTCCCTGGTTTTGGCATTAAGCAAGCAGACAATTTAGCAAGTAGGGACAAGCTTACTTCCTACCGCTATGCTGGGAGATATTTCTGCTCTGCCCCTGCCCTATGACAGAGTCAAAATTCCTGTTTCTCTCAGTTCTCGTTTCCTTCTAAATTTGTACTACAGTGAGATTTGGGCATCAACAACCTCTGCTGGCTCTGGTGGCTCCAAGGAATTGTGATCCACTGTGCAGCTGTTAGAAAAATGGAAATACAAAAGATTGGGATTGGACACCCAAAAGCAGAACACTAACATCAATAGGGATAATACTGGCAAATATGAGTTTCATGAATAACCTATAAAATCTACATTTGGTGTCAAGTTCAAACCCACATTTCTTAAAAATTTGGGATACACATGCAAGAGGAGAAAGCCATGTTCTCATAGCATTTAATACACATTATTATTTCTACTTTGCACGTAGTTTATGATCTTTATCTTAAAAAACCCTACTCCTGATGTCACCAAGGAGGATTAAATCTGACCAGGTTCTGCCACTGTAGCTTTGCCCTTGTAGCTTTGAGCAAAGCAGTGCGGCTTGCACCACCAGTTTGTTATTAGGCACTTTCAGAAGACTTTGATCATCACTGATCTATTCTACATTTAGTTGCATCAGTGACACAGAGATGAAAGTCTTCTGGTCTCACTGCTGTTCTTTCAAGCTGTCTGAACCCTTACTAGCTGTGCACAGCAATTAGAGTTTGGCCCACTTTTAGTGGCACCTTTTACTGGCTGCTGATAGGCATAAACTTAATCTAGCTGTGCTAGTTTACACTAGTGGAAGAACTGGCCTGATGCACTGGCAAATGTTTCAGTGGTCAGCAGGTAGCACAGTCCAAACTAGAAACCTCTTATCCACCAACTCTGATAATGGTCAGAAAGGCTCTTTTATTATTTTTTTTTTTTGAGTATGGATATTTTCTCCCAAATGACCCTGAAAGCTGAAATAGGTACATGATATTCTGCCAAAACATCAAACTTCAGGGAATTTTGAGAAATGGTGTATTTGGATAAGACCATTGTATGTGGGTGTTAAGTTCCTAGTAGGTTCCAGCTGACTTACAAAGAATCTCAAGAATGGAAAAGCTGGTCCCCAGTGTGGCAGTAGGAAGTTTCATTTAAGGACAAACAAATTGCATGACTGCAGCATTCGTAGGAAGGAGAGAGAAGAATAAAGATTATGAATTAAATATGAATTAAAATTTTATGTCATATGATTTGATTAAGGGAAGAAATTATAGTAGTCTGAGATATCAAGGGCCCATCCTTTCCATTTCATGAATTCTTATAATCTCTAGAGAAAATAGGAATATGAAAAAAACCTACATACCACTGGACAGGTCAAAGAACCATTTTAGGTATTCAGAGTTAGTAGGAAAAAGGGAAATAAATAAAGATATTTCACTTCCATAGAAATGAAGTGGCACAGAGCTATGATTCTTGGACTTCAGTAAATATTTAAATATAGTGTAAAATGAGACAGAATAGAATATAGAAAATAATTCTTTTTAATATAAAATAATTCTTTTTAATATAGAAAAGTTGACAAAAAGGAATTTTAAAAGTTTCAGGATTCACAAGACACTAGGCAAAGATGAAACAATTGTGGACATGTTGGAAAGGGATTTGATGGACTGAGCAACCTGATCCAAATTTGATATTAGTGCTGCTTTGAACAAGGGACTAATGGACCTCTAGAGGTTTCTTCCAACCTGAATTCTTTTGTGAATTTATCAACTGACTGTATGAGAAGAGGGTACTAATACAAAACATCAGGGATTGCTCTTGACACACATTGCCAAGTTTTTCATTAGTGACTTTTACATAAACAGGAAGAGTGTGCAAATTAAATTAGCTGTTGACACAAAACTGAGAGGTATCATCAATACAGTGCAGGATCAGAATATGGGAGACAATAATTTTGATAAGTGAGCTAATAGAAATGGATGTGTGTGTAACTATATGAGGTGCAAGGTCATGTGCTTAGCAAATAATCAGAAGAATTTCCACTATAAACTGTGGTCTCATCTATTGAAAAGGACAGAAAACAGAAAGAGTAGCATGCACTAGTCAATCACAGGCTAATTAGGTATCAGTGCTGTGATGTGGCTGTAAAAGAGCAAATGCCATATAGCAGATAAGGTATTTCCAGTAGTGATAAGAAAGTACTGATATCATTGTTCTCAATTAAAAAAAACCACAAAAAACAAATGACAAAATAAACTTGGAGTTGGAACAACAGAAAGTTCAAAAAGAGACATTTCAACTAAAGGCAAATTTTGGCATGAGAACTAATGGCCATAACCTGACAACAGGTAGAAATTCAGATTCACAAAGAAAGTGCCTAACTTTGAGACTTTAGAACAGTTTCTCATTATGAGCAGCAAGAGCAAAAAAATTTAACATTTGAGGCTGGAGTTTGCAGAAAGAATTTCTGAGTGTGGCTCATTGTGATACCCAAGATAATTTTTTATGATCCAGAAGGTCCCTGTTAAGGCCTTAATTACAATAAAGGCATTTATTGGCCCAGATTCACCTGGGACTTCCAACCATCATCTCTGCCCACTGACCCCAGAGCTTTATTTGAGTTTGGGTCTGGGCTTCCAGTACTTACTGGAGCTATATCATAGATGTACCTAAATGGACATTGGGCATGCCTTGCAGTTTTATTTCCTTTTGTGCCTGACTTGACTTCTGGTTAGACTCTCAACCTGCTTTGTTCTTTGCTTTGTGTGCGATTGTTAATAGACCCTGTTGCCAGCACTTGGATCTGCCTGCTATGTTTAGACGTTTAGCACAACCTGTGTCAAGGTCACCCTCAGCTTCTAGCTCATCCTTCCTTGCGGAGCAGTCTTAGTCTTGCTGCTCCCTAGCATCCCTATTGTTATGTTTATGTGTTCCTCAAATAGCTTGTTATGATCCAAAACCTTACAGGCAGTATTGATGTTAGTGAGTCAAGCCAGCTAATTCTCCCTGAAAGGATGGCTTAGTAATTCTCTGTAAGTATTTCACAGTTATCTGAGTGAATGCAAAAGGGTTGCATGAGGTCACTGTAAGGAGAGAACTCAAAACCAAACTCAGTCCACTCCTCCAGCTGCTAGACTGCATGTCTTCCCTCAAGAAAATTTCATTGTCTGAGCAGTGGATAACATGCAGGGTATGCATGCTTATGGTTAATGAAAGTATATCAGACTTTGCCTGCAGCAGTTTGCTATCTGAAATAGTTACATGTCATCATAGTGTGAGCTTTCCTTTCCCCAGCTTCATATTTTGCTGTACCACATTTGATAGTGTCACTATGAATTATATCATGCTATGGCACATCAAGACCACGTCCTGAAATAACAGAACATAAGGAACCTGGTAAAATATAAAGAAGTTATGGAAAAATAAAATAATTTATTTGCAGCTAATTAATATGTTAACCTATTTGTTGGACACAGCTGTTAAACTAACATCAAAACAGCAGGCTGCAGTAACTTAACGTCTATTAACTGTCATGGAATACAGTTTTATCCTAACCGCAGTTTACTTTTAAAGTTTTGAACACATTCAAACACATATATACAATGTTGTCAAGAGCCAGACCCTTATCTAAGTCATAACTGTGGTGAATAGCTATTGGCGAAAAATGTCTCTGACCCAAAGCTTCAAAGACAGATTAATCCAAGTGATCTCAGATGCAAGTAGGCAGTGGAGCCATACTGACCACAGTACTGGGTTTCCAGGCTCACAGTCCATGAGAAGATTTTGGAGTCAGCAATGTCTATTGTGT
Organism: Elanus axillaris; assembly: GCA_026212715.1. Taxonomy (NCBI): domain Eukaryota; kingdom Metazoa; phylum Chordata; class Aves; order Accipitriformes; family Accipitridae; genus Elanus; species Elanus axillaris. Next base: position 42,414,911 of record JANZLQ010000029.1, on the reverse strand, counting down.
CTTAAAAAGAATCACGTAGAACCAAACTTTGTAGGCTTGTTCCATTTGCTCATTCACAGCAGTTGTCTTATCTCAATTTAATTGAAAATAAATGCAGATGTTGTATCAGAATGTGAATCAGTAACACCCTTATCCCCAAACATACTATTCATGAACATGTGATTTCAAAATCCGAATTTTAATTTTTATCAAGGCTGGCTTATTTGATCAGAGTATTCACATTTGGTTTTCTACCATGCAGTCCATTTCATAAACTCAGATCTATTTCAAATCTAAGTCCAATCTATTATTATATTAGTATTATTATGCATATTGAAATACACTGATGAATTGAGCATTAATATAGTATGAATCAGATTAATTAAAATCAATCTGTACTATGCTCGCAGATGAGAATTAACGACTGATTGTTTGGGGCACAGTAATGCCGTCAAAGGAATGCTGTACACCAAAATGGTTGTCATGTCAAATCCTCATTGTTGGATGACTGAAGGGCTTTAACACTCAATTTACTTTCTTCTGAAGTATTCAGCACTTCACACTCAGCCTATATGCCACAGTTTACATACAATACAGTGATCTGGGCATTTACTAAAATGAGAGATACTCCAGCTAGCCTCTCCTGTTTCAAAAACTCAAGATGTTGCTTGTGTGACAACCTTGAGACATCAGCCAGGATGATCTGTTTTAAGGAATGTGGAGAAACACAACTGCTTCAGGCACTTGCCTACTCTCCTGATTACTGAACACAGGGGTTCTCCTGATTTACAGAACAAAACTGCCATTTTTGATTTGTGACTACTTCCTGCATTTAGTTTACTTCCCAGCCTGACTACAACCTACTGCAATATCACAGCTCAAACAGTAATTAGGATTCCGTGCAGCTTGGATGCAAAAGTGTAAGAAACATGCTGTGACTTCCTTTGTATTAAAATCTTGTCTAAACTCCATCTTTAGGAAATATCTACTAGAGTCTGTTGTAGACAGATGAAAGCAAATTCTGGCTATGTTTCTAGCCAGCAGGGCATGAATCAGCTGTGATCCAGAAGATGCCTGACAGTGTTAGTATGGTGCTGAGTCCAAGCTTACCTTGGGCTTGGCCAGACACAACTGCAGCTAGTTGGCTTCTGGTGGTATTGGACAGTAGGTATATAATTATACTGAACTACCCTATTGCGTCAGATTCTTCCCTCATTTACACCAGTCCAGCTTCATGGAGGTCAGTAGCTTTGAAGTGGTAAGAGAAGTACTTGGCTTAGTTCCTCAATTTTATGCAAATATCCTATGTAACATCAAAAAAGGAAATTCAGAGAGGAGGAAGAATAGCATTTAGAAATCAAGACCAGAAAATGTCTGCTTGATGTTGAATTAAGTAGTACTTCTGAACAGTATCTGTAGTTGAGCTGTCAAGGAAACTTTTCCCTAAAAGGTAATTCAGAGTCTGAAATTAAGGAAACGATCCTGACTTTCATGTATCTACTTACCAAGGCCTGAATGCAGAACTTCCAGTGCTTGAACAAGCTGCTGCAGTTTGAATAAGGGGTAAAATCCATGTTCAGACTACTTTACCATAGACATCAAATTTAAGTATGATAAAGTTAGCAGGTACCCATCCATCAGGGTGATTCATGCCACCTAAGCTGGGCACCTAGGATTCCCCACACAGGCAGTGGACAATTTAGGTGCACAACAGAGGAACATATTGCTCTTACCAATGTAGTGAGTTTACTGAACGTTTATAGGTGTGATTCATTTCTGAAAGACAGAAAGTGGCCATCTGGCTAACTTCTGGGAAACAGCAGGCAAAGGTATATGTCTGGGCAGGCACTGGAGTCTGGTCTTTAAATGTCCTGATGTTTGCAGGAGTCAGAAGAGTGAGTGTTGTTTTGATGCTGTCAGTATTAGGCATAGTCTGAGCACATCTAATGAATCTGGCCTCTCTGAGGTAGCATGTCAGAGCCTCATTGTCTGCCTCTGAGCTGCAACAATTTAGACAACTATTAGAGCAAACCTGGCTGCTCCTGAGCACTCGTAGGAGAAAAGGTTGAAGCACTTCAGGAACTCTGAGCACAAGAAGCTGAATAGATTTTTCACTACCTCCAGTATCACACAGTCCTGAATACCAGACTGGGTCATCACTTTGCACCTAGAAGTTGTTTTCACAGGTGGCCTAAATTCATTGCAATGCCTGCACCTACTCGGTGAGAAGTGGAGTGATTCAGTGGATGTAAGGAAGGCACAGAGCAGGGAGTTGTTGACAGATGCCGATGGGAAAGGACAGTACAGGGACTTAGGTGCAAAGGAGGTGACTGAACATGGCCCTAGGCACCCAAATTCCATCAAAGACAGGCATGGCCCAAATTATCTGGCTAAAAGTGGTGGCACATTTCTACAACCTGTGACCTGAGCCCATGGGCACTGCAACACATGTTAATAGAGGTGAGGGAACTAGTGTTGGACTTGCATTGACCCTGGCCAGAGATTAAGCACTGGTGTCTTCCTCCTGCCTGCCTACCTACATACTGGGTGGTTTTACTTGACACGGGACATAAGCAGAAAGGAACCCCTGCAGTCCAGGGTGTGAGGCAATTAGCCAAATTGTTTCTCCTAAAATTGGATTTGATTGTACAGGCCTTTTTCATTCCTTCAGAGCTCACGCTTTGAGAATTAATATGGCAATTATCGATCCTTTTTTTATACTGTGGAAAAGGAGGTTCTAATCCTCAGAAGTGGATTTGCTCTGATGACACATAAACAAAACCCTGGAGGGAGGAAGGTAAGGCATAAAGAGGTGTTGACAAGCTGTACACCACTTGGTTATGCAAACACAGATGCGGTAAAGGGCAAAGAGCAACAATTTTGCGAAAGTTGAAAGTGTGGGAACAGTGGCGGTTGCCCTTTAATGATTATAGCACAAAGGAATGCTGGCAACTTCTCTCATTGACTTTATGTTATCAAGCTGAGTCAGTGATGAGTAATAAGATATACTATTGGAAATCTCCTTTAATGTACCAGCTTTTTATTTGACACTTTAATCCCCTCACTGACACATGTAAAGCTTTCTATGAAATAGTGTGGTGGTCATAATACTACCAGAAAACTTCTCTTTGCAGATACGGTGCACTGTTTTTTGCAGATCAGGCCCATCATGTGCTACCTTGCTTACTTACAAGCAAACTGGAATAGGGAAGTAAAATGGGAATGAGGTAGAGACCTCATGGGTAAGCTTGTCAAAAGAGTGATTTATGTATCTTTCCTTCCATGGATGCCCAGTTTGACACATTTGTCTTGCTCTCATCTTCTAAAAATTAAGTGCTTTGAAAGAGCATTTCCAAGCTGACATCCACAGTTGTGTCTGGGTACTGTAGCTGTTCAGTCTCTGCATTAGCACAACTTGCCACCCTAGCTATGTTGTCAGCAACTTGTGGAGCTGGGTCCATAGTACAATGTTTGGTTTCAGGGTGTTGTGGTTTAACCCCAGCCAGCAACTAAGCACCACACAGCCACCCCCCCAGTCCCCACCCCCCCAGTGAGATGGGGGAAAGAATCAGAAAGAAAGAGGTAAAACTCAGGGGTTGA
>JANZLQ010000029.1:42376538-42390721 GCA_026212715.1 Elanus axillaris | reverse complement strand
CTGGGCGGGAGCAGGTTGTCCCTGAAGGACTGCAGCCCGGGGAAGGGCCCGCGCTGGAGCAGGGAGACGTGGGAGGAAGGAGGAGCGGCCGAGAGGGGCTGGCAGGGACTGACCACAACCCCCAGCCCCTGTGCTGCTCAGTGTTGGGGGGAGGTGGTGGGGAAATGTTGTTTTAATTTTTTGTCTCTCTTTCTCACCATTCAAATCTATTTTAAATGACAGTACATTTAATTTTCACTATGTCAAGACTGTTTCGTCCACCACAATAATTGGTAAGTGATGTCCCTGTCTTTATCTTGACTAGTGAGCTCTTCCATCTTATTTTCTCCCCCCTGTCCCTCTGAGGAGGCAGAATGAGTGAGCAGCTGGGTGGGAGTTTGGCCCTTATCCAAGGTTAACCCACCACAGTAGGAAAATGGTGGAAAGTCTTGAGAGCTGGCTTATACCTGATACCAATTGTAGTCCTCATGTCACAACGGGATTGTGTCAGCTGCAAAGCAGTGTCATAATGCATCCTGACGTTGCTCTCACTGACAAGGAAACCCCTGTGGTATCTCCTGCAACTTTTCTATGCCACAGTCCAGTTGTACAGATTACAGCTTGGGGAGTGGGTGTTAGTTTTATCCCACCCATTGTGAGCACATAACTGATATGCTCTCTTTAAGCACCTGGACTTACATGGTTTGGGGGTAGGTGCTTGGGCATCCCAGCATATAGTATATGAAGACAGCCCAGGGAATTCAGGTACCTACAGAGTCATCATAGGTGTGAGCTAACTTGCCCTTTGGAAATGCCTGTCTGTCTCCACTGACTATAGAGGACCTACACTCTAACTGTGAGGTTGAATCTGGGCTACCTTTTGGTATCGGCGGGAGCAGGGTTGGAAGGCCAGTTGGGACATACCTATCTCTGCACCCCAAGAGTATTCTTACAAAGGGGACACTACATGCATCTATTTATAGTCTAGACTGATTCATAGCAACTTACCCCCAGCAGACATAGACTTAGGACTGTACCAAGATTGAAATATTCAAGAAAAATGAATTTGAAACTGTCAACATTCCCACAGAGTTTCTGGCTGGCTGATGGGAAGGAGTTCTTACAATAGCCAGACAGTAACTGCAACTCTGTTTTGCAGACATCCATTGCATGAAAATATTCAATTTCAGCAAGTGACTTGGCATACCAGTATCATAGCCCTCAAACATTTTTTATGACAAGGTGAATGCCTCCCTCTTTAAAGAGAAAAGTCTCAGATCCTTTGTGATACTTATTGGAGATTAATGCTTCAGAATTTCTGTAGCAGTGGGAGACCATTATCCCATGGCAATGCTTTACTTGATCAGGCCAATCTCTTTAAGTATATGTATTTGATAATCTTTTTTGATTTGAGTTAGTTGCTAACAGCCCATGGCTGTGTGGAGAACACCTTACAATTATCCAGCACTTTTCATCTGGAAGCCTTAGGGCTTTGCACATATTAATAGTTATATTAATAATTAATAGTGTTAATAGTAGTGCATCCTCCTTTATCAATGTGGGAGTTGAGATACAGAAAGGCTACTGAGTGCTCAAAAAGAGGATATCTGAAGTTGGGGTCTGTTTAGGTGAGAGGAGTTGGTGTTGCTGTAATTACTGCATAATTGCATTGCTGGAGACACCCTATGAAGACAGACAGCTCCAGTACTAACCAAGGAAGTTGTTTTACTGGACTACTATCACTAATGTAAAAACCTCACAGGTTTCTGCCTACTTTTCCCATCAGTGTATGGGCCAAAGTAGTCCAACTTTCAAAGGCTGAGATCATTCACATGCTCCAGTGAAGCTGATAAGACAGAACAAATTTCATAATTATAAACCTAATTTAGAGCTAAGTGAGGACTGTATTAAAGTGGTTAGTAATGAATATTAGGTAGAGATTACTGATGCACAGCTATCCTTGGATCAGGGACTTGGTGCATTGGTGACTGCTGGCTGCCTCCCTGCAAATCTGCTAGAAGATGGAGGTCCAGAACAAGGTCCTTAGGAAGAGGTAGATGGTGGACTCTAAGTTTATTGTTCCAGTGATGAAAACCCTTAGGCATCTCTGAGGAAAGCTCAGCAATAAGGCATTAAGCATACATGTAAGCATCCTTTGAATAGGTTGTCATGAATAGGAGTGTAATTTGAGGGTGAAGGGAGAGGGAGAGGTTCAAAGTACAAACCACTGCCAAGGGCAGTGCAGAAAAATCAGCAAATGAGCAAGCCAGGCTGGTCTCTTTGGTAGAGTCAAGAAGGTCTTGGTGAGAGAGAAGGTCCTGGTCATATAATTAATTGCTTGATGTTGGCACAGACAGCACTTAGAGAATGTGAAGTGTTCCTGAAGTGTTACGTATTTATTATTATTCCTACCCACTCATTATTGTATCTGACACCAGTTCAAACAGACTTTGTAGCATGTCTTTATGCTGTCTCTCCCTATAAGAATTTCTCTGTGCATCCCCCATAATTTTCCCCTTCCCAAGCAGTCCTGTGGTGTGTGTGGCTAAGCAGCACATGATTGCAATAGGCTAAAGAGAGTAATTAACAGAGACCACATCAGAGCCTTGCAAAACACACAATGTGTTTATTCAGCATCAGGTTGGCTAATTCCTAACGAAAGAGCACTGCACAGCAGAGTGCAGGACCCCAGTGGTCAGAAATAGTTCCACTTAAATGTTATTTACCTACAAAGAGCTCAGTTCTAATTAGTGACATGGGAGCCAGCAAGGGTGAAATCAAAACCTTGCCCAACCATATCCTCCATGCTCGTGCCCAAAAAAGTCTTTTAATAGACACACAAATGCTCAGTTGCTTTTGGTTTGTATGCTTTTCTGCCCCTCTAAACTTCCTCCTTTGGGCTGGGACTGGAAGTAGGAGTGGATGTAAGATCATGACAAGATTTGGCTTTGTGGTATTTCCAGAAACCTCATGCACACATACAACAAAATAAAAATTGCCTGATCTCACAAGATGCTGTAGAGCACTGAGGGCTAAACAAACTTTGAATCACTGTGCTAGGCTGGAGGCTGTAGCAGCTAAAACCTCCTTTGTTTTGTACAAAATATTTGCAGTCTATTTATGGTACTTGCATAGACCCTGCATCCTATGGGATCTCACCATTACAACGTTTTTCATAAATATTTATTCACCCAGCATCCCAGTAAATGAGAAGAGTGTTATTTTCCCCTATTAGAGGTAGGGAACAGAGACTCATAAAAATGTTAAAATACTTGTAAGATGCAGACAACCTTAAAGGCACTCTGATGCTCTTGAAAATTAGGTTTAGCGGCCTAAAGGCTTTGCCTCACAAGAGCAGCATATTCACATGGGGACAGGTAAAGGGTTATAGTATCTGACTACCCTCCTTGCTCTTCTGCTGGACATGCACTCTCCCACCACTGAGGCAGCAGCACAGGATGGACAAATCTGGACCATGCATTTCAGCTATTGTTAATACACTTCTGCTCCAGAGATAGTCACCCTTAGAGAGACATATCTGAGCATCTCAGATATCTCAGGATATATTGTAAGAGACAGAGAGTCAGAGAAGGGCCAGATTCTTAGAGGGTGCCAGGGTGGAAAGGAAAGGAATGGGTAAAGGTGCTTTCACCCCCTACTGGATTTGGTCAGTTTGGTACTGCCTCCTGCCTTGTATCATGTTTCTGGCTGCACTGAGCCCTCTGTTTATAAGACAGACCTTCAGGGTCTAAATGTGTGATTTCTCTGGTGGATGAGCTAATTGAAGAAGTTCCCACCTGCTACTGCAGGATTTATCCTGTGGAGGTGAATCCTAGGAAGAGGCAGGGTGATGAGAATCATCTGCCAACTTCTTGTAATCCCCAGGGTGAGAATCCTTGGGCCAGACAAAAGTGGAGGGCTCTTCCAGGCTGTCAGGAAATTTGGCAAGACGATGACAGCAATAATGAGAAAATGTACTGATTTGTGCTTGCACTTCAGATTTACACCTCTAAGCATGTTCATCAAAACGTTCATGAACTAGGGTTTGACGAACACGTTTCTGTCCTGTAATCTGATAATTCCCCTTTTATAAGCTTTTTCACAGAGTTTCTTTTTGTGCTAGAGACAGGGAAGTGTGAAACTTGGCAGTTCTCCTTCCCAGGATGCCACATGAACTTTCTCTTCAGTTAGTTATGAACCAGGCTGGTTCACCCACAGGTTTCACTTTGAGTCTGAAGTTCAAACAATCCCAAAATCTCAGCACAGATCTCAGTCACGTGTAAATTGGTGGGAGTTAACCACTATTTTGTGACTTCAGTGACATTCGTGAGTGTCTGGGAGTCTGTGCATGCATTAGCTGTGCCTGTCCCAAACACTCTGTATGCAGTCAGCATGCAGTATAATATCTTTTTCCTAGTCCCCCAAATCCCTAATGACCACAGGACTGAGTCAGTTTCAACCCAGCCCAAACTGGCTACATGAAACCCACCAAGCTGCAAACAGCAATGTGACTGCCTAACCTTATAGGGATCTGCCAGTTTAGCCTGAGAGCTCCTGAGCTCCCCACTGAAACCCCTACATGTGCCCAGAAGGGCCTTTTCCAAGGGAGATGAATGACAAGTCTCCATCCAGATTCTGTGGTGATGCAGAATTAGGTGTTTGGCCACATAAATTCTTCCTGCAGTCTTGGAAAAGGCTGGCAAGTGAGATGGGTTGCTGCTTTGAGACCTAAAGCCGGCTCTGTAACCTCATAACCAGGTAAGGAGAGATGGGCTGTGGCCTCATTTCCCCCTTCCCCTGCCTCTCTTGCAAGCCTGGATGCAGAGCAGCTCAACCTCAAGGAACTCCTGAAAGATAATATTACAGCACATCAAAAAGAGTCGGTGTCCATTTTTAACCTTTTCTTCTCTGTTAATATAAGCATCTCAGAGGTTCCTCAGTTCTCTCAGGTAGTAACTTCACATATGTTCTTTTATCCTTGCCTCCAAAAAAGTCACCCCTGGTACAGAGTCCCAGTACATGAGGAATTGCATCCATCTTCCTATACTTGCTAGTTTGCAGCAAAGTAGCTTTTCTCTGCTTGCAGCAATGCAACCTGAATGCAGCAACTTCAGCTGCAAATGCTCTTGGACCAGAAGGGACGTAGGCAGCCTGAGGGTTAGCATCAGACAGACCTGCACCACAGTTTACAGAGGAAAATTTCCTGCAACACCAACCCCCAAATCTACCTGTTGCATAACCAGGTGCAGAGCCCTAAGACCATCTACAACATCGTCATCTCCCGACATACACTACCACTGCATGTAGCCTCTATGGCACTTAGCATGCAAAAAATAAATAAATGGCACTCAAGATTTCTGGATGTGCTTATTTAAATAAAATTAAGCACGGGATCCTTCTTTTCTTGCATTCTGTATCTGATTACCAACTAGTGATTTTTTTTTTTGGTAGAAGACCCCATTTACTCTTACAGAATAGGTGGACAAGTGGAAATCTCTCAGCAATGTATGGGGAAGAAGAACTTCAAGAATTTCCAAATTGTAAGCTGTGCAGAGAAATCCTCTGCCAAGGTCCTCTCATCTGAAAAACATATTTACCCAGGACAACGAAAATCTGTAATTAGCCTGATCAAGCCATGAATTTCTCTCTGTTGATTCCAGTGGGCTTTTGAATATACAAAATGAGCAGTCACCTTCAGACCCTTAAGATCCTGCACTGATGACATTCAGTTAAATTAAACTATGAAATGATTGGCATTTAAAAGTTGCTACTTCTAAGTAAGCACACCGGCACTTCTTACACTGAATACTGTTGAACCTTATAGTACTGAGAGTGTTGTCAAATGTAGCAGCAATATTGACGTTGTTCCTATTTGTTGAGTTTTATCTGAAAATTATTATCCATGACTTGTTATTATGTCATAGAAAGAGATTATGTTGTAGGACTATGCAACAATGAAGTTGAATATTTTTTCTCCCAGGTATTCATGTTCCCGTGGTTAGCACTGCTAAGCTCATCTGCTCATTTGTTGTTTCCTCTGAAAATCAATTAGTCCAGCCTCTTTTTTACCAAGACCCTGTCATCAACAAGAAAAGAAAAAAAATCAACATGCTAAAAAAATTTTCCTTTGATTTTCTTCTGAGTTAAAGCTTCATTTCCACTCCCCAGTTGCTCCCCTGTAACTTTCAGGTGCATATCAGCAGAGAGTCTTTGTGAAAGGCACACTGTTTGTCCTGATGCAAGAGCCACAGAGCTAGCCAAAATGACGTTCTCTAAGCCAAATGGAAAGAAAATTACTTTGAAGCACAGGAAGACACAGACATTCAATGTTTCCTTCCGACCCTGTGGCTTTCAGTGAGGCACTCCCAGTGATATCTGAGGAATTATTTGTTTTTTCAGATTCTTCATTGCTTTTTTCCCATCCTGTTTGTAATGTGAAAACTGAATCCTGTCATGAACATTCTATAAAAGATATAGAAGAGTGGTTTATGACAAAGCCTGCTACTGTCTTAGTCCTGAGCCCTTCTGCATCTCCAAACAAGGGGGAGATAATTCAGCCAGCAGTGAGCAGTAAGTCATTCAGGAACATTTTGTCTCTTTGGCCCCTGGTAATCAGATTCCTTCTGTTTAGCCCTTGTTCTGCATCTACTGTTTGCTCTCCTGGTAGAGGTGGTCTGCCTGAGATGTATGACAGCAATGTGACTGAGTGCTCAGTGACAGCTTTGCACTGCCAGGGCCTTTAGGTTGGTATTTCTGTAGCAAGTCCCCATAGGGGTTACACACAATGTTTTGAATACTAAACTCCTTAAACATAATTATGAAAAAAGTTGTAATCTTATTGCATTAGATCCTGGAGACCTCAGCTGAGGACCTCCTGCAGACCTTATTGTCTAACTAGTTGAGAGAAGGGATGAAAGAACAGGAGAAAGGAAACCACATCATCTCCATTTCACAGACTCATTGCTCATGTGTGAGCACTGCACAAAGAAAGAATGGCAAAGCCAAGGTCTGAACCACCAGTTTGGAGGACCAGTCCAGCACGTGAAATAAAAACCTCCACTTCTCGTTTTTCCTTTTAGCTGGAAATCAAAGCAGAATCGGAAAGTACAGGTGCAAACTTAAAACCCTGTAGTGGTTATGTTTGGAGAAATGGGTGTAGAAGTACTTGATGTTTCAAATGCAAATACTGTTCTGCAGCTCAGCTCAGAAAGAGATAAATATCATTGTTCTGTGGAATTTAACTTGGACAGCCCAAGAAAAGAAAAGAAAAACAAGTGAAAGTGATACCCCGTCACACCAAGAGAAAGTGAATTGAAGATGTCATGGGTCAGGATGATACAGGGGCCTGGCATCTGCAGCATCAGCTTAAATCAGCGTGTGCTGTGGGTGCTCAGCACCTTAAAAAATCTGGGCCTTCAGCATCTTTTTCCTTAATCAGAAGCGTTGGAGCATTGCCAATCACTAAAAGGTTGGGTTAGGCAAAAGGAAGTTAGTTTAGCTTGTTGAGTCAAGTGATTTCATGTAACTTGCTCTAGAGGGAGGTTCTTTTGTTCTGAAGGGAATCAATTGCCAGTGGTTAAAACGTACTTTTAGAATTTATATATTTAATTAGGAATCAGTAACTTGATAAAGCAGAAGGGACAGAGGGGAACATTTAGTGCATTGCTGCTTTGAGCATGTGAGGAATGATTTGAATTTGTTGAGAAAGGAGGAAGATGGTCTGGAAAAATGTTTTCAAGACAAAAGAAAAAGCATTCTGTCTCACTGATGAGGAGGTATTGGTCTGTGAAACTGAAAATGCTCAGCTGCCTTTCTTCCACATCTAGAAAACTTAGTTGCTAAGCTATGCAAGTGCAGATTTTATCTACTATTAAGCACAAGTTTGTTTCTTAGAGCAGCAAGTGTCCCTCACCTAGAAAGTTTCCTCATGATGGGAAGGAGCCATTCTTTGATCATCCTGAGGTCTCTTTCAGCTCCAGAGCCCAAGTGCTTGTTCTGCAGGTTGTCTGCTTTGGAGGCAGTCTGGATTACGTTGGAGCTCCCTGTGCATGTTGGATTGCTGGGATAGGACGTATAGAGAAAAGGAAAATATATTCCTCATGGGTTTTCTTCATTTAGTTGTCTCCCACCAAACTTCACCCCAAGAAAACACCAAAATTTCAGGTCCACCTGAAACTGTATTTTTAGCCTTTGGTAAAATAAAGTTAGAACCAAAGAAATATTTTTCTTTTTCTACAAAAATTATTCTGGGAAGAAAGCTAATAAAAAACTCACACAAAGTATCTCTACTTTTTTCTTTAAAACTCTCACTTAGGTATTTTGAAGGGGGTTACATATGCTTTTTACCTCAAATAAGGCAGGGATTTTAAATCTGGTACCTCATTTTGTGGGTGAACACTGATGGTCTATATGTATTCTGGGCTAGTGCTTTATCATCCACTCCTGTGAAAAGGCTTTCATTTTTATTTCAACCTCTAAGTATTAATTTAGAGTCATGTACATTTGCAGTTACATATAAGACAGAATCATAGCCTGCCATAAGGGCACTCACCTGGAAAAGAACACCGGTGGGTTCCAGTAGCTCTTCTAGTGACTTCTTAAACATAAAAGAGTAACACTTCAGAAAGAGTGGTAAACTTCTCAGTCATCACCTCTTCTGAGAAAGAAAAAGCCTTTGATTCAGGTAAACTCTGAGCAGAGTGAACGTGCATCTTCTACATTGCAATGGGCTACCTTACCGTGGAGATGCCAGAACCAGATCCCTCACTGCAGGGGTAGTTTTGTGAACAGTGCCCATGTTTCCTTGTTTCTCCACCTCAATCTGAGCCAAAAAAGTCAGATTTAGCAGTGTCAAGACAAACCCTTTTGACACTTATGAAACTGCTCCTTGACTTTTCTATTTATCAGGCTTTGCATTTTATGAAGAGGTAGCCTGAACTATGTGTTGGGACAAACAAAAACTGCCTGAAAAAAGCCCTGTAAATTAGAATAAACTTTTGCCTATATCTATAGTAGTGATCAGTTCCAAAGTGGTGTTTTCTTTAAACCTTCATGGCACAACATTTTTTTTTTTCATACTTGTGAGAGCACTAAGGCAGGGATGAGAAGGAGAGGTGTGAAGGGGTATCTGCTGCCCCAAAGCCCAGTGTAACTCTCTCTAGTGAATATTCTTTCCTTTCTCTGTCTTGGCTGTGGTGACAGTTTGGGATAGCTGAGAAAAGGAAGCTGAGAAAACATACACAAGCTGATTGTGATATTATTACTCAGATTCTTGACTGAGTTTATCTTTCTGTTTAATATTGCAGGATGTATTCCTGAAATAAAGAACACATATCGAAAGAAAACAGGATGGAGTCAGTTAATAATTAAACAACAACAATTTGAAGTACACCCATAGAGGCATCTACCTGATATCACAAGCCTTACATATTTGATGATTGCACAGGCAAGCTTTGCTTAATGAATGGTGATACTTGGAAAAAAAAATCATGTTAGGAATTGTGAAAGGTTTTATTTTCATAAAAGAATGTATGATCACACAAGCTCTTATATCATATCCTTTCCCACACAGAGTCTTTCATACTTCTGGCAAAAGCGTTAGCTGTTTACCTTTTCTTTGTTTTCATTCCAGAAGTGTGTGACTAATCCTTGAATGCAAGCACTAAGGTTGACTCTGTCAAAAATGGCTTTGGAGGGGTTTGCTATTTGTTGACAATGATTTGGAATGAGAGAAAATCACTTCCTCTGAAATACAGCATAAATAGGACATAAGAGCAGCTGTACAGGGTCAAAGGGCGTTCCAGCCCAGCATCCTATCTCTGAAGTTGGATAGAAGCAAAACGGAAGAGTATAGGCTATGGAGGAGAGTAAGAACAGAGTAAGTATGCAGCGATCACTCTCTGCTATCTGCTTACAGGGATTTTTGGCTCAGGCATTACCTGAGTTAAAAATGGTGTCAGTGATTAGATCTGGGTAAGGAGTATTGTTCAAAGATGAAAGCTGGTACTAACACTGTAGCTGAGTCTCTTGGCCTTGTTTTCTAAAAGTTTTCATGTACTCGAGCCACTTGCCACTCCACTGTCATGCTGCAGTTTTCAAGCCCTTGCAGTGACGTCATGTTTGCTTAGTTTATCAGGGGAAAAAAAAAATAATGTGGCTGAGTCTATCCAATAAATTAATAGCCTCTTAGCATAACATAGACCTGGTCATGAATTGGTGTTGAGGACATGGAAAACCCTCGCTGTTTCAAAACAAAAATATAAGTCCTAGTTTCCCATCAGTCGTGGAGAGTGGTCTCCTCTCTCAGGATGCCCTTAATGTCTCTGAACAATGTTCAACTTGTAAGGACCTCTGCTTTTCTTTAGTAGAGCTGGCACCCAAAACCTTGGGTGTCCCAGAAGAGTGTTGTTTCTCAAGGCTGCCAGACTGGCAGCAGTTTGAAAGCTCTAAGGTCCCGGAGCTGGGGAGACCATCCACCAAAGCTGTCTCCCCACATCTGTACCTTGGAAACTCCAGCTGTGTAGGAGAGCAGAGCTTCCACTTTCACGTCTGTGTTTTAACAAGGAGGTTTTTGACTAACATTTGTGTTCCAATATCTTTCTGCCAACAATGCTTTTCCCTGGCCAAATTTCTACCACTTCCCTTCAGGGGGCTCCATTTTCTAAAAAGGACTCTAAATTTGAGCCTCTGGTTCTGTGAACCTTTTGCAGACCCACACATATGTGAATGCCTGGTTGTAAGTATGTCTGCTACATGCTCTTAGCAGAAGTGTATATGGAGACAGGTTTTATGTCCTTGCAATCATCTGTGGAGTACCCAGCTTATGCTTCAGAAAAATGAGACCAGAAGACCAGAAGACCAGAAGGCCATTCGGGTTTGAGTAATGGACATGCTGTTAAAGAACAATCTGAACAGAGATGCAGAACACTTGCTCCTCTTGAATGGCAGTTTGCTATCAGACAGCTGTCTTATTTAAAGCATTAAAATAATATCTGCTGGTAGCTACAGAAGTAAACACTGGATTTGGGTTATTTACTAATTAGTATGTATTTTTGTTTTCTTGATTTTATGATCTTAGAAATTAGAAGTGTCTTTTTTTTGCTATTATGAAGAGGTACATTGGGGAACATTTAAGATCCCTGAATACTGTTTTAGGATTATATTTTACTCTGACACCGATCTTTAGCATGACTTATATTCCTTCTTCTCCTGTAACAGTGTTCCATGGGTTGTCATTAAACAGTGTTATGAGAGCCAGGGTGTGGAAAAGTGTTACAGAAGAACTGAGAGTCTGACTAATCACTCATGGATGGAGTGGGAAGGATTACTGGTTTCTGTTCTTGCTCTGCCTTACTGCCATGTGTGGACTTGGCTGGATCCAGCTGAGCTATTAATTTGGTTAGGTTACTGAAACTCTAATTTAATGAAAAAAAACAAAAATTATACTCAAAAATATGTTGTTTATAAAAGCATCTACCTTATTCTCTCTTTTTAGCTCTTTCATTAGCCTGCTTCACCCTGCACTGTTGGCCCAGGAATATCTACATGTAAACCTTTTAGCCATGTGCACTTCTCAAGTGGTGACAATGCTTTCTGTGTCTATTGTGTGTAAAGATAATTACTTGCAGAGATACTGGATTTCCTGGCCCGGAAGGTGTTTGTGGTTTTTGTAACAAAAGAATTAAAGCACAGAGGGAACTTAGAAAGCATCCCAGTAACAGCAAAAACATTCTGTACTTTGGAAAGCCTGTTTTCCCTTTTTTGCCAAAATGCAATTGTAAGTACATCCTTTCCTTGACAGCTCACCCTGCCCAGCAGCTCTTAACCATTTGGTATGGAGGTCTGATATAAATCTCATTGAAATCAATAGAGACGCCTGCAGACCACGCTGAATTGGACTTTAGAGGAGCGCAATGTATGCAGCTCTTTCTTTAACATCCGAGCCTACATTGCTTTGCTGTAGATGCTTGTTAGGCAAAGCAGGTTAGGTCAATGTTAATAACATTCTTTGTATCTTCTGTCTCTCTGCTTTGATGTATTAGTGAGCAGAGTAAAAACGTACTGGGTGAAGGTTCTCAAGTGGCCTTACTGAAGTAATTTACACCAATGTTGATCCTAGATGAGCAGAGTCCAGCTAGTGAGATTAAGTTAGCTATAAATGAGGAAAGGATGGGTTAGTGGCAGGGACTTTGACTGTGGTTTGAGAGGCTTAGAGTTCATTTTTGCAGCTCTCCTGTGCAATCTCAGGGAAATAATTTTGGACAGGAGCTGAAAAGTTACTTACTTGCTCAAGTTCCAGTTGAGGTAGATTTCAGGTGCCCAAATCCCCCAGGGTGATACACAGAAATTTTTTTTAACTGCTGTGATACCTTATAGTACATAGATGCCTATATTTTTCCATATGGCCTTGCCAAAGTGCCTCAGGTTCCACTTTCTCATGCTTTAGATGTCCGCAGGTGCCTTGCAATGAAAGGAGAGTTGAGTTTATTTCAGGCCTTTGTAGATGCTGATGATACATAACATCAGGTAGCACAAAGGAACCTGCTTCTCCTTGAGGGAGGGGTAAGTTACCTGAACTGGAGTTGGGGACACTATAGAATAGCAGGACACTAGTTGAAACATGGCAACCTTTTACCTTACTGTCATTTTATTAATTCCTCAGGGAAAAAAACAGGGAGAAACTCCCAGGACTGAGGCAGCCTCATCTGTCTGCCTGAATGATTGCCTTCATTTTCAGAAGTGCTGAGCACTTGGTGCCCAGCTGGTACCTACAGCCTGGAACAGGAGGATACGTTGTCCTGCCTGGCTGACATTAGTTACAGGTGCCATTTTTACTCCTTGAGATGTCTGACAGGACTTGACAGTTTAACCTCTCTAACTTTGTAAGAGGCTTTTGTATTTAACCTTCTTACATTTTAGGCATTTTTTTTTTCTCACTCAGATGTGTTTTTCTTTACTATGTACCTTTCTTAGAAGTTGGGTGTTTTTATTATCATGGCTTGCTATTTTACCTCCTCAGAAAACAACTTTGAAAGAGATGGATACTCAAGTTCTTCTTAAGTTGTGCCCCTTCCTGGGTAGTCTTTCTGGTTGCTCTGAGAGCAGAGCACTTCCCTTTGGGTGTAGGTACAAAGCCACCATCAAGAACAGTGGTTTCAGACTGCAAGGAGGGAGTTGTGGCAGGGTTATGATCCCAAAGACAATTCAAAGGTAGGAGGAGGACCTCACACCTGGGGTGGGGACATGAGTGCAAGAATTATTGGCCAAAAGGCTCCAACATAGGTGCGGAAAGATAAATTGGTGATGTTCCAGTGCTGTCTCAGATGTTCTCTGAAGAGGTTCTGGGAATAATTTCTATGAAAGACACTTACCCATGGGGCACAACATAATTGCTGATTTGGGAAATAGGAATGATTCACTTATGTAAGAGACGCCCATACTATTAGCATATAAGATGCACTGCTTATCATAGCTTTCTAGTGGCATGGTGCCTAATTAATTCATGACACCTTAATTAATAGGTATACAAAGAAATATCCCCACATGACCTAAGCATTATGGAGTAGGTTGTGCCCTACAGACTCCGTCTAATGTTGGTGTAAAGGAACACTTCCCAGTTTCTAAAAGAGTTCAAAGTGTGTGCAAAGTTTAATTCTAACTGTGGTTATTTTTCCTAAGGGAGATTTGAAACTACTGGAGAGAGAACCCGAAACCAAACAGTGTTCAAGGACAAATGCATCCTCAAATACTGAAGATTACTCATTCTATACACTAGCTTAACAGATGGTTTCCATCACTGTAATGGGCCACACTGAAACCCAGAGTAGAAAATCTGATCTGAACATCAGCCAAGAGGTATCAAGATATTTGTATCAGGATATCTGTATGTCCTGGTGGAAAAAAAAAAGAAATACTAAAGAATTTTTTACCTTTTCACAGCTTTATATTAATGAAAGAAGAAGTTCCATCTCATTAGGTTAGAAGCTGTTAATAAAGTTGGAGTTTAGGAAATACTTAACTTTTAGGAAAAGTCATGGGCTTGGAAGTTACAAGACCATGCACGTTTTTTGTATGTCCAGTGATGAGAACAGTGGGAATGAGGCTGTCTTATTTTCAGCTGGGATAAATTGTCTTCCTAGTAGCTGGTACAGTGCTGTGTTTTGAGTTCAATATGAGAAGAATGTTGATAACACACTGATGTTTTC
>JANZLQ010000029.1:42278430-42356513 GCA_026212715.1 Elanus axillaris | reverse complement strand
AAAGCTGGGGGAAGGAGAAGGAAGGGGGGGATGTTCAGAGTGATGGTGTTTGTCTTCCCAGGTAACCATTAGGCGTGCTGGAGCCCTGGTTTCCTGGAGACAGCTGAACACCTGCCTGCCCGTGGGAAGTGGTGAATGAATTCCTTGTTTTGGTTTGCTTGCATGTGCAGCTTTGCCTTACATACTGAACTGTCTTTATCTCAACCCACGAGTTTTCTCACTTTTACTCTTCCAATTCTCTTCCCCATCTTGATGTGGGGGAAGTTAGTGAGCGGCTGTGTGGTGCTTAGCTGCCAGCTGCGGTTAAACCACAACACTGAGGAAAGGAAAAAGGAGGAATGGAACTGCCTTTGGAATTTGCATTCCATTCTTTAGAAGTAACTAAAAAAGGGAAATATTCAATTATGGTGATACACTTTCCTTTCTGTGAAATGAACATAGCCAGAGTGACTCAATTTTCTGGTGATTTCTAAGTGCCAAATATTTCTACCATATAAAAAGAAAAAAGGGTGCATCACTGGACATTGGTCAGTGGCATGCAGGCCAAATTCCACATGTACATATGTGTATCACAACCAAAAACTATGCATTTTATCTGAGAGGCATTAATACTCGTCCTTGTTCATGAAGAACAAGCCTAGGGTTGGCAAAGGACAGCCAAAGACCAGAGCAGCTCCCCAGCTCTTCTGGGAACTCGCTTCCGCACTCATGCCTGTCCCTGTTGTGATGCAATCTGGCAGTTCTCACATGTCCTTGCAACAAGGATGTACCACTTTGAGCTTTTCACAAGAAAGGAAGGAAAACTAGAAATAATGAACTCAGGCTTGCAAAGGAAGAAGGAAAATATCCTTTTCAAATGCCTGACTTATCTTATAAACTGCAAAACCATTTGTGCTTTTCAAAAGGAAATCCCTCAAATCCACTGGTGTTCAGACCATGGGGTCTAGTTTTTAGGTGGCAGAGATTTGCAGAACTCCCTACAAGCTATATATATATTATGCTTAAAAATTGTGACATTTGCATCCAATTTGAAGCAGCCCATGGGAGAAAGTGCGTTTAAGAATGAGTAGAGTATTTCTAAAAACATCAAACTAGGAGACACAGTTTGGCCCTGGATTAACTGTTGAATATAAAAAAATACAGAAATTGTATAAACTCTGTTCATTTAAAAGAGATGTGTCAGAAACAAAGGGCTATGTGCAGGAGAGTTCACCACAGGAGCAGCAGGCAATGAGTAAGCTTATTTGGAGTGCTGGAAAATTCTGGCTCCCGCTCCTGTGTCCCCATCACTACCAAATATATTTTGTTTCATTCTTAAGTCTTTCAGCAGAAGCTGAGCTGCTTCAGGCATTGAACTGAAGCCTGAGGGAGTCCTAATGTAACACTATTATCATTAATAATAAAAATATTAACAATATTAATAATAATAATCATCATCATCATCCATACTAATGGCCATTTAACATCCCTCTTATCATTAGTCACTAAAACCCCACTACCATTTTCCCCTAAATCCTGCATAAACAATCCAGTGCAGCCTTGAAACATAAACATCCATTGACAGATGAAGCAGATTTCATTAGCCATTTCCTATATGATAAATATCCTGGTGTTATTAATGTCCTGCTAAGTAAACATTAACAATGTTAAAATGAATACTAAAAAAAAAAATCATTAAACAGTAGTATATTAACATGTGTGGCAATGCAGTTCATCTATCATAGGCAAATACTTTCCTGTGGTCAAAATCATCCTGAGACGAAAACAAATGTATAAAATATGCTGTATTTTTTCCGTACTTTAATATCGGTTCTCACTTTATTGTGTCCTCCCTGACTATTTTTGATAGTCAGAATAGTAAGTGAGGGCATGAATTTTCTTTTTCATTAGTTTTTCTACTAAGTACAAACCATGCAACACACTCTAAGTAGTGTCTGCCCTGAGTAGTGTACAGTTTATGTAAGAGAAACAGTTTTGGGAAATCCCAAAAATCAGTTAATGTTTTTTTCTTTTATTAGTGATTTGTACTTTGTATACTACTATGTATGAAATTCTACCATACTAAAGCTCTTTAAACCTCTGAAGTCAGACTGTCCTCATTCCAACACATGCTTATGTCTCCTGGCCAGAAGGGTGTTCCTAGAAATACCCTTATTATTTTTGCCATTATTTACACAAAATCACCTGTCCCTAAATATTTCAGACAAAGAGAACTTCCATTGTGTTCATCTGTGATGGGGTTTAGTTACCAAAGGGCTGTGAGTCTGGATGGCAAGGTGGCTGGAGCGCTACCAGGACTGCAGAAAGGCGCAAGCAGCGTGTGCTGCCGGGCTGTGCAACCCTGCGGCTCCTCTGGCCAGGCTGTTTAACCTCCTCCCTTTCCCCAGCCCCCATGGGAACTGGTAGCTCTTTGCCACATCCCGGAGTGCTGTGAGGATAAATTCACTGGCAATCTCTCAAATGCTGTGAAGATGTGTAACAACAAAGAATTGCATCTACTGTTAAGTCTGCAAAGAGCCCCTCAAATCTTCCTTCAATATACTCTGGCAAATCTGTCTCATATTCAGCAGGCTCCACCTGATATGTACGTTGTTTAGCTTTGCTATTTTTAAATACGTAGGCATATTTAGAGCTTTTGATTAGGTCTTTTTGATTAGAGACCCTTAGCACTGGATATTGGACCCTACAAAGATATGGGCAGCCCTGAGTGGCTCTGGCAATAGTCAGGAAAGTGCAAGAGACTTTCAGGATCTCCCCTACACTTCCACAGACTTCCTGAGAAATGCTGCTGGAAAGATCAAAATTACTTCTCAGCAATTCAACTCCACTGAGCAATATCAAGTCTGGTTATCTGAAAGAGGAACCTCACCTAGAAGTTGCAGTTTGCAGAATAATCTCTCTTGGTTTCTATAGATGCTTTTGCCTGGTCTGTGAAACAACTGTCCCACATCCAGTCCTCATTCCTAGTAAAAGCTCAGTCTGACTCCATGCAAGGAACAGAAATTTTGCCTATGACATTGACAGGAAATAACTGGGATCTTTAAGAACTTCATATGTCTTTTGCAATAAATGAATTACTATGACATTAGCCACACTTGTTACTGACTCTCCCCATGTTGTACTTTCACCTTCCTATTAGAAACCAAACCTTTGTTTGTTCTCTGACTAAAGAGTAATGAAATTGTCATTCAGAGGATAGCATTTGCCAGGACTGACCGGATGTTTGCTTCTGTTAAACATGAATAAATATTGATAGGCCTAATGCTAAAAATCACAACTGCAATAAAAAATAAACAGTACGATCCTGTTGTTAATGAGTTATTGAAGATCAAGTACATTTATACTGTTCAGATATAACCAGCTTCTCTGTATATCTTTTTTTCTGCAATTGCTGGAATCTTGGTTTTCAGTATTTCTTTAAATTGTTTCCTATAAAACACAGCAAGAAGCAATGCAATGTCCTGCAAAGACAATACATTTAAATTATAATAATTTGCATTTAAATCTAGCAACAGCTCTGCCTTTCCTCATGCTGGTCTTGCTGTGCCATTCACACCTGTTAATCTAATAGCCAGAATCTTCCATCAAGGTGAATTACAAGGGAGATATTGCAGACCAGCAAGAGGCCTCAAATTGCATCCACTTCACCAACAGGTGTTGTGGGGTGCACTCCCTGCCTTAACTGGGCCAGCATGGTGTAGCTGCAGTGGAAGACTAGGAGATTCCAGAAAGATGTGTTGTGTTATGACCTATAGAAAGTTTCCCCTTAAGGAGCACAGAAGGGTGACGTTGAGAGTCATGACACATATGCAGCAAATGCAGATGTAGTAAGAATATGCTGTCTTTCTCAGAGAGGCCATAAGAAGTGCTGAATTGCACTGGTATGCCTCTGTGTCCCGCTGTGTAGCTTCCTGACCCACACAAGAATATGCTCCAGGGCTCTGCTCCTTTGGAAAGCTGGGAGTAGAGCCAGATGCCTACAATGGAGGGTGTGCAGGAAGCTCTTGCACAACACACTGGGGGTTTGTAGCAGGGACATTGTAAAAACAGGCAGCAAATTTCAGGTTCTGCCTGCTGTGTAGTCCTACATCCCTGGCCAAGGCTGGGACCTGCCGCTTCGTGTAGAGGCAACATGTCATGTTGATGGGACTAATTGGGTAATATTTCTTTGACAGACAATGAGTTGTTACCAACAACCTTTTATTTGGAGAAGAAAACTACATTTTGGCACAGTGACCTTAAAGTGTTGCCAAGATCTGAGAAGAAGTCTGCTCCTTGGCATCCTGTGAAAACTCAGGTTGTGTGATACAAATGACAGGGTGACATAAGTAAGCAAGGGACTTTTAATAAGGATTGGCCATTACAAGCAATGACACAGATCAAGTCCCTCACTTTTGATGCATTCTCCATTAGTTCCCATTGGTCCAACAATAGCCAGCTGCATCTAGGACTGAATTTGTTCAGTTATTTTTATAAATTCATGTTCATGATTTCTCCCTGGTTGTGAGAATCGTTAGGGTTTGCAGCTTCACCCTAACCCTCTTCTATCAGCACTGAAGTTAAGCAATAACTGCATGTAATTACATGAAAAACCTTTAGTATAAATTGCTTAAACTGAATGTGATATATGACATTGAAGAATCTGGCCATAATGGAATCTCTTGTATTGATACTATTTAAACAAAGTATTAATAATTTAGCCTATGATAGGAAAGGATTCTTTTTCTCTTCATTGTAAGTTTCTGTTTTCTATGAAAATGTACCGAAAATACTTAGAGTACATGCTGCTTAAACAATGCAAATGAATACATTTGCCTTTTGAAACTGACAGAGTGTTTCTTTTCTCAAATGGAAAAAAAAATTAATGAGTATATCAGGTTGTTTGAAAAATCATGAGGTTTGAAACCTACAGTCTTCTGTGGTTGATCTAAAGAAGAGGATAAAAATGTTCTTGCTTCGCCCTTTTCCGCTCCTTATTTGTGCACATGGGCCCCATCTGACTGAGGCTCAGATAAAGTGTTATCACATGTGTATCACTTCCATTACATTCCTGGTACATGCAGAATATCAGAACGTACAGAAACTGATTGGGCTGAATTCCAGGTAATTACTCTGTTTTCCCGTCACTGCATCTATTTCACAGTAACTACTTTTTACTTGTGGGAGGGGCTTCACTGAATCTGGGCCAAAACCAACCTACTCTTCCTTCACTGTGTACATACATATTGGCTTTTTCATCATTCACATAACCACCTGTTTGGGAATTCATCCCAATTGCTTTCTTTGTTGTAGATAAGGCATACATCAATTTATCTATTCTGCTGGCTTTGGAAGAATCATAAATCTTGGCAGCAGAAAACCTATCTTTTCAACTTACATGGTCCAGCAATAATCCATGAACTAAAATTTATTTAAGTCTAGCTTCTACTGATTAAAGATACTATTCAGCTCTACATCACACTGAGCACCGTTTTTCATATTACTGAGGTGTTTTAGTCATATACACGAAAGTAAGAGATTCAGTACGGAGGCTGATTCTTTATTTCTCAGAGAAATGTTCCCTTGACCTCCACTTGTCCTTGGATTTCTTTTAATTTCTTCTCCTGGTTGCCTCAGATCCCTGTGTTTGTGACTGTGACTTCTTAGTGACACCAAGAGTGGGCTTCCCAAGTCATAAACAACTGCATTACTCTTGGAAATCCTACCATTTGGCAGTTAGACTTGGATTTACCCCACATCTAACAGCCCATACTGGATCAATTCCACTTTAATCAAACTCAGCCTGCTGTGGGAACACCCTGATTGGGTTGGGGTCAATTTAAACTCCAAGTGTTGTCAGGAGCATGCTGCCACACACGTTAAATCCCATTCCCTGACTGGGCTAGTCAGGAGTCTCTAAACACCCAAACCTGTCAACTTAGCCTAGCAATTGTAAATTGCAATTGTAAAAGCAATTGTAAAATCCAGAGAAAACACAAACAGTAGTTAATCCCCATCTTCACATCTTTCCACACAGCCACATTAACATCAAAGCAGTGAAGAACCAGATCAGTGCAAAGGAAGAGTTTCTAGAATACCTTTTATCAACATACTAAATACTATTGTCTCAGTAAGTGGAACAAACCATGAGCTAAAGTCACACAGGTGCTTTGGTACTTGTTTCACCTAAGCAAATGCAAAGCATTAAGCACTCAAATAGTTCTGTTGCTTCCATATGCATGACTGCTTACCTGAGCAACAGTGTCCTTCACCTGTTCATAACTGTGTACCATGTACCATAACCATCTGTGGAATGCAGGTTTATGGGTCAGTTGTTCAGGGCAGAAGCACCAGTGAGCATCTTCATTAAAAAAACCCTCCTAGAATTATGTTAAACAGTAGCATAGAATTACATTACCCAGGAGAAGCTCCATTAGCTTCTAGTAATGAAAACAAGCCAAAGTCCAGTACCTCTCAAAATCATGCCTAAAACACACACTAGTAATGATAGAGAGAGGTTTACATGGTAGTCTTTATGTCTCTCTTGAATGGAAAGTGAAGACATCAGGCACTCTGAACTGCACTGCCCAAGAACAGGCAAAAGATGGTTTCTGACTTCACAGGGAAAGTTTTTAGACCCAAATATTGTTTCTGTCCAATATAAAACATGCACTGTTGTCAGCAGGAGCACGACTGGTGCAATGAATCCAGCTTCTTTTTTTTCTTCTCCATGTTAATTAACTTATAAGACACAAAAATGAACAATAGCTGGTTAGACTGCATAAGCAAATATTGATCCATATGCTTATTTTTCTTTCAGTTCCTGCGTTCCACTATCAGACTAAGTTTAGTCAAAGTAAATTAATGAAATGTACTTTTCAAAAGAGTCTATCCTCTGTGCAAAGACTTTCATTTTTCAGTGCTCAGCAGCCAGTTACAAAATGGTCAGATTTCCAAATAGTAAGTGTAGCACTAATGTTGGGTACTAAGCCCTTCATAATTGGAGATTTGGTGTTTTGAGAGGGTTGGGACTTGCCTTTAGCATATGCCCAGCTCAGCCTCCTTCCCCAGGCACTGTCTGCTGGGGTTACAAGAAAAGACTGCGGGTAGAGGAACCAGAAGCAGACAGGCATGATGCCTTCAAATCACCTTTGTGTGCTGCTCCAGGGAATGGCTCCAAGGCAATGTGATGTGAGCTGGCTTGAATTTATTCTAACTGTATGGAGCAAACACTGGAGAGACCACCCCAGCTTTCCTTACCTCCTAGGGTTCCCGTACATAGGGAAGTCATTCATTAATCCTCCATAAGCTCATCAGAGCAAGCAGACATATGAACTGGGGACAAGGAGGCAAAGCAGTCCTGATGTGAATCTAGGGAGAATCCCTCTTGACAGGATGACATGCTCAGAGAGAAGGTGTTGGGTGATGAAGATTCAGAGTAATGCAGCAGAGTCTGCAGTCATGCAAACTGTGGCAGAGTCCTGAAGCTAAAAGGCTGAAATTTGGGGGATTGCTGTGAAATCTTCACTGAGGAGCTCTGGCAAGTTAGCAACTATTGGCTCACACCTTTGCATCAATAACACCAGCACCACTTCCTCCTACCCTACCACAACTAAACTCTGAGAAGATGAGTGTGGGACCTAGTTTTTGTTGTAGTGTGCTTTTTAGTTGGGCTTGTATTTACTATCCACATCACTCATAGACACACTGCAAAGATCCTGCCTCAGCACAAACGTCCCCAGACGTACAGCTTAAGCAGAAGGGGTTTGTTTCATGTGAGACACTTAGAACTGACCTTGCAACATCACCTGCAGCTACTGTGAGGCTAGTAAATAAAGCAGATCTGTTCCTCTTTCGACATCCTGTGGGTGCATTCTGCTCCCCTGCACCATCAGCAGCTGTCTGTGTAGCTGCAGAGCTCATCTTCATTCAGTCCTTGGCCCTCCCACATCTGATGTGTGCCTAGACCCCTGTTGAACAGTTATGGTACAGAAACACCAAACAGTATGACCCTTCTGCAATAGGGGTATGAAAAAATGGCATACATAATGGCTTGAAGCTTAACAAGACCAGTGCCGGATTCTGCACCTGGGGTGGAGTAACACCAGGCACAAGTATAAATTGGGAGAGGAGTGGTGGGAGAGCAGCCCTGCAGAAAGAGATCTGGGGGTGCTGGCCAGCAGCAGGTTCACTATGAGTCAGCAGTGCGCCCTGGCAGCTGCGAGGGCAAACCCCGTCCTGGGGTGCATCAAGCACAACACAACCAGCCGGTCAAAAGAGGGGATTACCCCGCTGTATTCAGTGTTGGTGCGGCCTCACTTTGAGTATTTTGTGCAGTTCTGGGACCCACAGTTTAAGAAGGATGTTCAAGTTCTTGAATGCCTCCAGAGGGGGGCAACAAAGCTGGTGGTAGGGCTGGAAGGAATGTCCTGTGAGGAGCAGCTAAAGGCTTTGGGTTTGTCGAGTTTGGAGAAAAGGAGGCTGAGGGATGACCTCATGGCTCTCTACAGCTTCCTGAGGAGAGGAGAGGGAGTTGCTGATCTCCTCCCTGTGTATTTGGTTTGCATGACAAGGTTTTGGTAGTGGGGGAAGCTACAGGGGTGGTTTCTGTGTCCAACAGAGCCAAAGCCAGCTGGCTCCAAGACGGACCTGCTGCTGGCCAAGGCTGAGCCCATCAGCAATGGCAGTAGTACCTCTGGGAGAACAGATTTAAGAAGGGAAAAAAGTAGTGACATGCACAGAAACTGCAGCCAGAGAGAGGAGTGAGAACACATGAAAGAAACAGCCCTGCAGACCCCCAGGTCAGTGCAGAAGGAGGGGGAGGAGATGCTCCAGGTGCCAGAGCAGAGATTCCCCTGCAGCCTGTGGGGAAGACCATGGTGAGGCAGGCTGTCCCCCTGCAGCCCAGGGAGGTCCACGGGGGAGCAGATCTCTACCTGCAGCCCAGGGAGGACCCCACGCCGGAGCAGGGGGATGCCCGAAGGAGGCTGTGACCGCATGGGAAGCCTGTGCTGGAGCAGGCTCCTGGCAGGACCTGTGGCCCCCATGGAGAGAGGAGCCCAGGCTGGAGCAGGTTTTCTGGCAGGACTCGTGACCCCATGGGGACCCATGCTGGAGCAGTTTGTGAAGAACTGCAGCCCCTGGGAAGGACCCACGTTGGAGAAGTTCATGGAGGACTCTCCCATGGGAGGGACCCAATGATGGAGCAAGGGAAGGGTGTGAGGGGGAAGGAGCGGCAGAGACAACATGTGATGAACTGACCCCAACCCCCACTCCCCATTCCCCTGCACTGCTCAGGGGGATAAAATAGAGAAAGTCAGGAGTTCAGCCAGGGAAGAAAGGAGGGGTGGAAGGAAGGTGTTTTATGATTTGGTTTTATTTCTCATTATCCTATGCTGATTTGATTGGTAATAAATTAATTTCCCTGAATTGAGTCTGTTTTGCTTGTGATGGTAATAATCCTGGTCTCCACCCACAAGCCTTTTGTCACATTTTCTCTCCCCTGTCTAGCTGAGGAGGGGGAGTGACCGAGTGGTTTTGGTGGGCACCTGGCATCCATCCAGGGTCAACTCATCACACCATGGTATCCAGTGAGAGGAGGTGTGGGAATGGCTCAAAGCTGTGTCAGGGTAGGTTGAGACTTGACATTAGGAAGCACTTCTTTACAGGGAGGGTGGTTAAACACTGGAACAGGCTTCTTAGAGATGTGGTCGATGACCCAAGCCTGTCAGTGTTTAAGAGGCATTTGGACAGTGCCCTTAATAACATGCTTTGTCAGCCATAAATTAGTCAGGCAGTTGGACTAGGTGATCATTGTAGGTCCTTTCCAACTGAACTATTCTATTCTGACAAAGAGATATAATCCCCACTTCAAAAAAATCTTAGAAGTGAAATAGCCTAAAACTGCAAGACAAGGAGTGCCTGCATCACAGTAGGGAAGCCTAAGAGACAAAGGTTTTTATCCAGTGCCATGAAGGAAATCTATATCAAGGCCTGGAAAAGAACTTGTACTATTTCAGTCATTGCTCTGCATTACTTCCTGAGCAATTGCTCCTTGATGGTGTGCAAGAATAATTGCATGTCAGTCATCGTAGTTCAAATCAGTGAAGATGGTGAAAATTATTTTAGTGCAAAAGATGCTCAGAATCTAATCAGGATTGCATTTTTATTTTTTAAATGAAGACCAGAATCTGATGCATTCATTTGGACTGTTGCCTGCCATTGAACTATCACCCAAATCCCACTGATTTCTATTGGAAATTTAAAAAAAAAATAGAACAACAAACAAAACAGCTCAACCCCTGAGCTGTTATCCCTAAAACCATTAGCAATAACATATAACACGGCATTTGTTGACATCCCCACACCATTCTCTGTTGCTAAAGAGTATCTGCTGTGCAATCTTTGACACTTCCTTTTTTTTTTTTGTCTTTATATTTGCAACCTCTGATCTGAAGAGACTTTATGGAAATTTGCTCAGCTTGCAGGAAGAAATTGCATGAGTTGATAAAAGCTAAAAATAGCTCAACAGAGGGCTGTCCAATAAGTTAGCATTAGGATGAGTCATGGAAAAGCCTGGGAGTATTGTCAGCATACAAGTTATATGGCTTTCTACTTCATCTGGATATGCTTGTGAAGTGTGTGAAACACTCTCATGAAAAGCACCCACTGAGTGCATCAATATTGCTGTACATCTTTCAAGAAATTTGGGGACACTTACACTTCCTTTTGGGAATTAACTGTGCTGTATCTTGCAGGGACTGAAAGAGAAATAAAACTAGACAAAACTTCTCAAACCCTTTTGAATTTCTTCCATCTCAGAGTAAGGCACTTTGGGAATAAGGGCAAAGCAGTAGATATTCTAATATTCTACTAAGGCTTTTTATTCTGACTCATAAGCTTTTTCTGTAGATGAAAGAGGACAAGAAAATGGAAGACAGATACTATATAGATAGTTCAAGATAGAAATATAGGTGTAAGCAAAACTATTTGGAAAACTGTTTTCAGAAAACAGTTATTTGTGATTCATTTCTAAATGGAAGGCTGTACTAAGTGTGGTTCTTCAAGGGGCTATTCTCAGTCTTGTACTGTTGACATGTATATCTTCTGCAATAAAATATACTTACTAAACCTCCAATTATGCTAACTAGAAGAAGCTACAGGTGTGATGGAGAACAAGAATAAACTTCAAAAGGATCTTGCTGAAGTAAATAGGGTGCTATTTAAAATGAAGTGCTGAGTTTTGCACGTTGGAGTCATCCCTCGGGAACAGTCTACTGCATACATATAGAAATACATACATACATTGAGGGGAATAATTAATCAGGCAGCAGTTCTGAAAAAAAAGTATCTCGGAGCTAGACTGCATCCTCAACTGCACACGAGATGACAATATCCTGTTGTTGGGGAAAAAAAAGGAAAGATAAGGTTCATATTTCTCATTAGGATCTATGATAACTATTCTATCTACTGAACCTTCAGATAACTGTGGAAGTGCTGTGCCCATCTTGACAGCACACTCAGAAAGCAGTAGACTAATTGACAAGCTTCCAGAGAAAAGCTGTGAAAAAAATTCATTGTTCACAGCCAAAGACCTAGAAAACATGAACTCGCAAGAGAAGTTCGAAACAATTAGGGCTTTAACGCTGAAGAAGAGATAACTGAGGTTAAATGCAGTTATGTAGAGACTTCAGTAATGTAGAGACTACTACAAGGAGGAAAAAAATTATATTTTCCTTGTCTGTGGAAGAAAGGACAAGAAGTGATGGGGATAAATTCAGCAACAGAAAGTTAAGCTGATCATTAAGCACACTGGATTTTGGGACAGTATCATGGTCAGAAGAGCGAAGGCTTAGAATAGATGAACAGGACAAGCTATGGCAACTTCACCTCTGAACATATTTAAACAACCAGGTGAGGAAAACCTATGCCTAGGCTAATACAGCTTTGGAGAAAGGGTGTGGAGACAACACTTTGATATGTAACTTCCTTTCTGGGACTTGATTTTTCATGTTAAAGTAGTAAATCATGGGATACCAAGCATATCAGTTGGAATCAACCATTCTTACTCCAAAGGGTTTACATTAGTAAAAAAAGACAATGGGGAGCTAGCATGGGTTCAACCAGGCAAGGCTGTGCAACCCTGGTCATTTAGGGCAAATTTTGGTCAAGAGAGATCAACACTGGCTTTTTTTGGGGAACTCTGTAGTAGAAAATGTTTTTAAGGGGAACTTGAAAGGGAATAAATGAGAGGTCTGAAGAACCAGTTTAAAATGATTGTTCCACAAATTCTACCAAGATAGAAATCTCAGGAAAGTCCCCATCTCTGACCCTACAAAGTCAGCCTTTCACTAAATGCATATATGTAAACAGCGTGCTGACCTTAACACACTGTAATCTAGGACAAGCATCTATCACAGACATGCTGAAGCTGCGGTTTCCTAAAGAGCTGAGCCAAATTACTGTTTCGCATAACCAAAAGGGAGAGATTTTGTGGCCATCCATCTCTGGCCTCCAGCTTCACGGTGCCACCCCAGCCCTGTGCTGGTTCTGATATTCAGTGCCACTTCTGTGGGCTGACCCAGCAGAAAGCTGTTGGGATTTATGCTGTGATATTTTTGAGGAGAATACTGAGTTAATGAGGTCATGGTTGGGGGGGGGGGTGTTGTGTGTGTGTGTCTGGTGAGTGCCAGCCTCAAAGTAAGCAGTGAGAGTATGCAGCCAAGCTGGGAGAATAGGGCAGCTGCTGAGGGACCCCTCTTTCCAAATTAGTGAGTGATTAAGTATCAGCATGTCTCAGCATTAAGCTCAGCATGTCTCGTGAAAACCATGGCTTTGCTTCCATGTGGAGAAGCTCTCATTCCAGCTTGTAAGAAAGCCAGAGGAATAATGCAAAAAAGAGGAACATCACTAGAAAAGCTTATGTTGTTATAAAATAATTAATGCAAGAGGAAGGGAAAAAAAAAAAAGAAGATTGGGAGTTAGCTGGACAGGAAGATGAAAATATACTCTTGATTTGAGGTTCTTTGTTGCACTCCCTTAACTGCATGGTCATGGCTTGGCAGCCATTCAGACTTCAGGAGGAATCATTGTGCAAGCCTCTGATAGGAGGGGTTTCCTTTGATGAGCTGGCCATTGTGACTTTACAAGAAATTGTACAGTACTTCCTCTCACCCATTACAAACCACAGTTTTCTGAATGAATTTTCTTCTCTTTTGTTTTTAACAGTTTAACCCTTAACCTTTCTGACTCATGTTTTCTATTCTAGTGCAGCATGCAACCCAAGGTGAAAACAGGGACAGCCTATGCAAACAAGACTCTGCTGCCCGCGGTCTGACAGGGAAACTGAGCATTGCGTGGAGCAGTGTTTGTGCTGAAGAGCAGTTTGCAGGTCTGGTAGTGTGGTATGAGCAAAAAAAAAGCCTCTCTTGCAAGTCAAATGAAGAAAGTCAGGCAGCTATTGAACCAGTTGGTGATTCATCTGTACTCTCCCATTTGTACTAATTGCTAAACTCTGGAGGTGTCATGTGGGCAACAAGGGTAAAATGGTATAATTAGGGAAATGACCCTTTCACAATTAGTGGAGTGAATTCATCTGAAGGTGGGAAAGAGGACTGAGTAGTTAATACAGTGGTCAGACATATGGAGATAAATTCAGTGGTAACATAAAAGTGTATCACATTAGAGTACCTGCTGGGGAAGAAACTCTTGCTGCTCAAGACAAACAGGATTTTTTGAAATAAATGTGGCATAAAAAGAGCTAAGTAGGAACAGAAAGGGGGTGTTCAAAGGTGGAGTCCCTCGTGCGGTCACTGTTGAGTATTCTGTGATTAGACTGGACAGTAAGGAATCAAAGCCACGGTGTCTTAGCAAGGGTCTGCCTTGGGTTATGAAAGGTCTTTGAGTCCTTCCTTGTGCAATCAGCATAAAAGTCAGCGTGTGAAGAGCACTGTCTTTTACCTTCCCTCATACCTATGTCCAAACGGGAATAAAAAGGACATAAGGATATTTCTCATTCAGCCATGATAATGGACGGTGCTAAGAGTCCTGAGCAATGGCTGAAGAGATGGTACCTTCCCAAGACCTTCTCAGGAGCTATTAGGACCCAGCAAGCTCCCTGGGGTCATGTTCCAAGCAGTTTACCGCTAAAAGGATGAATCAATATGTGACACAAAGGCCAAGAGAGTGTTTGCTTTCTAAATCAGGTGACAGGATCAGTACTCTGCCTCTAAATATGGGAAAGATCTTTTTTTCCATACATAAAAATAAAATATATTTTATCTAAATAAAAACAAATAACAATAATCCTCCATATATTTTCCATATAAATATGGAAAAGACTCAGAAAATCTGTGACCTCCGTCATTGTTGTCCTGCAAGGTTGATAAAACTCTGTAGTGAGCTGGGTTCTTGGGACAGAGACATATTCGGTAGGAAGAGAGAACCAACTACTAAAGATATTGTGGGAAACAGGGATAAGACTGCTAAGTGAACTGATGGTGGAATCTAGCTCAGGAGGCTGGTGCATGGAGCTGGCAGGTAGCAGACAACTCTTTTTGCTAAAACATGTCCTGTTGCTCTGAGAAAGAGATTAGAGCTTTGAGTCCCTCCCTTTAAAATGTCACAAAACAGCCAGCATGAAAAGACAGGATAAAATCTCCCCTGTAACACCCACAAAACTTTCAAAAGTAATTTGATATGTGATATACTGCTAGTTTTGCCTGTCAGGCTGATATCACTTTGGTTCTGCTCAGTCCATCCGTCTGAACTCACTTTTTTCTCTCATCTATGGGAAATGATTCATTCAGTGCCTGTGAAGTGCCCGTTTTAGGAGGTTGCAGTTGTAGGGCTCATGAAGGTTACTTCTGTCTAAATTGTATTGCTATCGGACTGGGTGGCTGTAGTACCTTCAGAATGATGGGAACAAAGGGGAGGAAGAGGTATATTTTAACAGATGGTGTGGAACATATCAACATCTTTCAAGCAAATCAAATACCTTAACACTTTTTTTTAATTTCCTGTCTTAGAATTTTTTAGGTTATGTTTGTGATCTAATTTTGCTTTTTGTTCTGTTTCTCTTCCCTATTTGGCTGCTGTCACTTTTAAGCAAGGCACAGTGATGCTGCACCTGCCTACCATCAAAATAAGGACTAAAATATTCACCATCTTCTAGTTTATATTCCACACAGGAGGGGAACATAGAATACAAAAAGTAGATACATTTGTATTAGCACACTAAGTCCTTCAGCTGCTACTGTGGTTTTAATTTTGACCGGTGCTATAAGCACTTTAGACAGTGGAGTGTAGCTATCATTTATCACCAGAAAAAAAGAAATCCTGAGAAAGAGAAAGCATCTTTTCACTGAGTTTAGTGTTTGACGTGTGTATTTGAGTCATAGCTTGTCAAAAATTGATGAACAAGGTACACTCATGTCATTTTCTCCATACAGAGCATCTTTCCTCTATGACTCTCAAAGCTCTCCACCAATTGCCCTTCAGTCAGCAGGTAAAGCACAGATGGTCAAGTTGTGCTCCATTACTACCTCAATGTCTCTGTAAAATCAAGTGGACCTGGGCTACGAGTGA
The DNA here is from genome assembly GCA_026212715.1 of Elanus axillaris. NCBI lineage: Eukaryota > Metazoa > Chordata > Aves > Accipitriformes > Accipitridae > Elanus > Elanus axillaris. The sequence continues at coordinate 42,340,949 of JANZLQ010000029.1, read as the reverse complement.
ATACAAAATAGCTAGAGAAGGGACAGCATGGGACAGTTGATGAGTAATGTTTAAATGTTAGCATGGTGTGTGGCGTGATCTGGGAATATGCCAAATAGCACTGTCTCAGGTGCTGCCTGAGGGATAGCATAGACTCCAAATTTTCCAATAGGCAGCACAGACAAGATCGCCCTGAATTTGGCCTCCTATACACCTCTATACACTTTGACTTTTGCCCTGGTTTCAGCTAGGATAGAGTTAATTGTCTTCCTAGAAGCTGGTACAATGCTGCGTTTTGAGTTCAGTATGAGAAGAATGTTGATAACACCCTGATGTTTTCAGTTGTTGCTAAGTAATGTTTAGACTAAGTCAAGGATTTTTCAGGTTCTGATGCCCAGCCAGCAAGAAGGCTGGAGGGGCACAAGAAGTTGGGAGAGGACACAGCCAGGGCAGCTGACCCAAACTGGCCAACGGGGTATTCCATACCATGGGACGTCACATTCAGAAAATAACTGGGTGGTGGGGGACTTGGGATCACCGCTCGGCGACTAACTGGGTGTTGATTGGCGGGTGGTTAGCAATTACTCTGTGCACCATTTGTATATTCCAATCCTTTTACTATTACTGTTGTCATTTTATTAGTGTTGTTATCATTATAATTAATTTTTTCTTTTCTGTTCTATTAAACTGTTCTTATTTCAACCCCTGAGTTTTACTTCTTTTCCTGATTTTCTCTCCCATCCCACTGGGTGGGTGGGAAGTGAGTGAGTGGCTGTGTGGTGCTTAGTTGCTGGCTGGGGTTAAATCACTGCAACTTTGCACCCGCAAACCCTCATGTTACATTGAAGGAAGGTAACACACGTTCTTAGTTTTACATTATGAAAATTTTACACTAGTTCATGCAGTGTGAGCTGGAAAAAAAAAATCCAAAATGACATTTACATTTTAGGGCTACACAGAGCAAAGTGCTGTATAGTACCGCTGTTGTGACTCTGTGCTGCTTGGCCACACAATGACAGAATGTTCCTTGGTCATCTTTTATTTAACAAATAAATAGCCAGAGAAGTGCAGGGCAATACTGTGCCTCATTATGACTGTTTTGCATGACTCCATAGGTGCAAAAGAAAAGGTGTAAAAAGCCATTTACATATGTCTGAGTATTGTCTCCTTTTAAGATGATTCCCTGCTGCCTTAAAGGACTTTCATTGCCCTACTGTGTTACAAAGAAAAGCACCTGACGTGTACCCCATACCCCACTGGCCTTACTGAAGTTGCTCCTGGTTCATAGGACTCCATGTGAGATGAGACTCATTCCCCATGATTCAGGTCAAGATGAAAATGAATAGAACTTGATGGAACATATTGCCTTGGCTTCTCCCAGTAGGCAAAAGAGAAAACGCAGCTTCTGCTTTTTATCCAAACAAGTAGCTGTTACACAATAGTAAAGTGGACTCTAGTAAGACTATGGATATGGGACTAGATCCAAAAGATTTCAGAGCCAGACATTGGCTACACCTCCTTTGACAGCATTTGCAGTCAGTGAGGAGGTAAAGTTGTTTCAGTAAATTAGATGAGTCCCTGCAAGGGTGTGAGATACCCTAGTTTGCATACAGCCAGCAATCTGTGACATCATGGTGTGCTTTCTAGCAATGCCTGGTTTGATGGAGAAGGACTCTGGCTGCCACGTCCAGCTCTGTTTAGTGCAGGTGTAAGCTGGGAAGTGCTTTGACCCTGGTAATGCAGGAGGCTTTTGAACCTTCGATCTTCCTGCCACTCCTTCTTCCTCCCCAGCTTCTCTAAGTGCTGCTAAACCACAGCCAAGGACCATGCACTGAAGTCCTACAGCAAGGCAGGCGCTTTGGGGGAACTATGCACAGCACTGCAGAACAGGAAAGGGAAGTCTAAAAGGGCAGAAGTCCAGCAATTTTTAAGCTGCCATGTACAGCTATTTTGATGCAGAAATTAGGAGGATATATAATAGAAAGCAGTGAATAAAGCAAGCAAGTTTCTCTTTTAAAGCCATTGTGGCTTAATTGAAAGGGCTAATGATTGTAATAACATGGTGCATGTGATGTTGTTACCAAGTGCTGTTATGCTACAGGCATGAAACAAAAGGCTAGAAAACCAGGCTTCCAAGACATAAGCCTGGTAAAGTGAGAAAAACTGAAACAAACCCTTCGCTGTGCAGCTTTGGGCAAGAAAATAACTTTCCATGGATTGGTTTTGTAAAAGTTAATTTGGATTGATAACGCTGGGTTGTGTCTTCTTTTTTTTTCTTTTCTGCTTTGTAACATTTTAAGAGTACTTGAACACTTTGATAAGGTTTCCTCAAATTTTATTACATTAAACAGTGGGATTGTGAAGTTTAGTTTCCTTTTAGCTTTGCTTGACTTAGTTTGGGATATATTTGGTTTTCTGTATGATTTTCTTTGTGTGGCATTACATAATATGTTGGCTATTTGGAAAAGTCAGATTAAGAGGCTGGCTGCTGGCTGCTTGTTTGCCACCACGTCCCTTGTGCCAACAAAACTTGTTTTGAGGGTACATACAATAATGTGCCTCACTGGAATAATGCTCCATAAAAAAGTAAAATTAAGCATCTCCCATGTTTCAGGTAATCACATCCTCAGACTATTGCCACTCTAACACCTTAATGAAAGAGCTCAGCTTTTTAAAAAGGCTTCCTTTCTCTCTAGGCTAAAAAATGGCTATTGACAGTAAGCAGCTGCTAAGTAACATTTAGTGTTCAACTGAATTTCCCTGTTCTCAGAAATGCATACTTCCCTTTTGCTCAGGACTGTGTAGGATCTTCTCTCAAGCACATATCTTCCCCCACATGAGAAGAAATAGTGCCTATGAATCTTCCAGCTACCAGTCAAAGCCTGTGAGCTCAGACCATAAAACATCCTTCTCAGACCACGAGGGGTAAAGCCCTGGCCACAGCTAATATGAAATGTAGGATGGCTGCATGTTGAGGGCACGAACTAGATTCAGTTCCCTCCTCTGTTATGGTCTCTGAGTGAAGTTACTGACTTGTTACAGCTGAGCTAGTCCAGCAGCTAACTGCTGCCACAAACGGAAGAGCCATTCCCTCTTATTTTAACTCCACTTTCTGTACATGGGCTTTCTTCCTTTCTTGCTATGCCTTGGTGCTCAGCTGACGTTTGGTTGAGCCACTTCAAGTCATGAAACGAGCAGAAAAGTATTCACACTTTTTCTGGGTTAGTTCTCTGCCAGTTTTGTGAGCTGAATTAGTTCAGGAAAGGGTCTCATGATCATCAGATCTGTCAAAGGAAAGGGACATGGTTTTGGGAGAGAGAAGAGCAAGTTCTATAGCATGCAGCTTCACCTTCTCTGTTTGAAAGGGAGTAGTTTCTTCTGTGCATGAATAAAATGAGGAATATGCTTTTTTTTCTTCCTCATTGGGTGGTTGTGTAACAACATTAAAGACTGCCAGACTACAGCAATGACAGGGAAATGTATGCAAGTTTTTGCCTTAAGTCTGTCTCTTGTTAACTATTAATAAAGAATTTATTATATCCTTTAGTGTTTTTCAATAGTATTCTTTAAATAACATCTATCTTGGGAAGTTTCTTTTCTCTTAAATGCAAAATTAGTTACTGTATGCACCATCCCATATGTATTTCTAATAGATGAGTTCATGCTTCTGCCTTCTAGCAGGAAAGAAACACATCGAAAACTGCAACCACAGACCCTGTTGCTTGGATCCGTCTATCAAAGTTTATAATCTTTTTCAATTACCTTTAACTTGTGGTGTTGATTTTTTTTTTTCCATTCTGATCTTTATTTCTGTGGGTTTTGAATAAAAATATCTCTTCCCTGGTTCCAGATTGATACCATTTGACTGTGAGGCTTTCAATCAATTCTTTCAAGGCTTTTGCTGGTTGTGGACTGACAGCTAATTGGAAAGCAAACTAGACTAATACAGTTACACAGGGCACTGCCAGTGACAAGCAGAGATCATCAGGAGCCCCTGCAGGAACTGACAGAGCTTTTCCATGTTAAATAAGGTTGCAAAACTTCCCCCCAAAACAGAGCCTGCCCTGAGCACTTCAGGCAAGGTACTGGCTGTACAGCATTTAAAATAGGAAGTAGGGAACCTCTGACTATAATTCAGCTCCATTCTCAGTTATGATCTGATGACTAAACCTCTACTAATGATGACTAAGTTGCAACATGCATTTGGAAGGATGAAATGGACTTAAAAGACCAAATTTCGTAGTTGGTTTCCCTAACTGACTCTTTTGGTGCAGTGAAGCTGCAGTTATATGAATATGGTCTGGCTTTTCACGTAGGAAGGGAATGGTGTATGCAGTCATCCAGAGCTGCGTGAGCTGCTGTGGCTGAGAGCACAATGTCCTGGACAGCACATGTGCTTTTGGGCACTTGACTCAGTGAGAACTACAGCCGCACAAGGCCTTTCAGTTTCATGGAGGATGCTGTAGTCCAAGACCAGGTATCTGACATGTTGAGGTCTCTCTGGGAATTTTGCAGCAGGTACTTGTGCCCTCGTTTGGAAAGCTCTGCCAGCTTTTGACTTCAGGAGCCTTTCTCTTCACATACCATGTAAAACAGCATACTGGAGTCTTTTCTGTGCAGGACTACTTTCTTGACAGGAGAGGAAAAGGCATGCCCTGAAACATCTCCCAGAGTGCAGTGCCTATTATTCCTGACTCAGTGGAAAGGTAGATGCTAATATCCTATGGAACTGAGCTCTGTTTCACAGCTGGTTGATTGAGCCTTGACATGGACCTTAGCAGAACTGCATTAATAGAAAGGCAGTAAATCAGTTGAGAAACAAGCCCTATGGTTCAGAGCTGCCCTGTGCTCTTCCCACTAGAGATAATAGGTCAATCTGTCATCTAAGATGCCCTGTTATCACAGCTGCTGAGCTCCTCACAAGGTTTCTGGAAAGTAAGGAAATCCTACTGGTCCCTGTTATCGATGAGGAACTGACATCTCAACTTCTAATGATGCAGAGGAAAACACAGTGAGAATTTCACAGCTGTCTGCTAGCCTGGTTTGCTTAGGATGGTAAATCCCCTTAAATGTATTCTTCCTCATGTAGGAAATGAGGTCATAAGCTTTTCCTTCCTTGCAGCCTTTCAGTCTGTAACTGAGGATAGGGCTGTATCCAAGGCAGTGGGGTTACCGTGGAGGTGAAGTGAACATAGAGGAGCAAAGCTGCAGATACCTGGTCAGAAAACAGCAATATTACAACTTTGGGGTACTATCACTGATACATGTGATTGGCCAACAGATTCAAGAGGTCTCTGATTCTTTTCCTCAGTTTTGTCTTTTTGAGTTTTCTACCTTGAGTATCTCCAGCACTGGAGTGCTTAGCTTTCAGTGCTCAGGTTACAGAGAGTGGGAGTGTGTGTTTGTGGAGCAGGGTGAAGGTATAATTAAGTCCTTGTCATCCATCAATGATTTCTAATGTCCATGTGGCACAACATCTTTCTGTGTGGAGCTGCCTGCCTTAGCTATGCAGCATATGCTAAGGGCAGAGTGCAGTGCTGCCCTTGAGCACAGGACATGTCCTCAAGCAAGTCCTGAACGCTCATGCTTACTGCACCAAGCACGTGTGCACAGGGGATGAATGAAGTCATAGTTTGGTCCCACCTATACTCTGTGAGTTAGGTTATTCAGGGTACTGGTCTCTAACGTACAGCTGCCAATTCCAGGGACTAACTGTTGGATACTTAAAACCCAGCTCACAATACATCACATCATGCCAAAAAATCAGAGTACTCCAACCCTTCCTGCTAGTGCATAGCTGGCTTTCTGCTTGTTCATGTTACACAACACATCACTAAAACAAAGACAGAGCAAATACGAACTAATGTGTCAAATAAATTGGCAGCAATACAAGTATAGGTCAAAGTCAATCTATCTCCTGCCTTCACCAGAAATCAGGAGTGGAGTGTGGGAAAGAGCAAAACCTTTTTTTTTTCTTTAAAAGGTTTTAATTCTTTTGCTGGAACGTGTCCAGTAAAGGAGCTCTTGGCATTCAGTGCCTAGCTTACAGGTGTGGGTATTTGTGTGAGCATGTGGAGCATAGGGAAATGGCACTCTCAGTAAGGGTGGCTACAGAACAAGACTCGCATTTCACAAAACAAATCCAAAACATGGAGCATTTTGTGGAGTGATTTCCCTATACACACCCCGAGTTGTTGGTTTCTGTTGGTCCACTGGTTAGGGCCATCCAACAGCTCACAACTGGGCAAGCCCAGTTTTTCAGCCTGCTTCCTTGTGTTGCTTGCATTCCTTATGATAGCTGCTTGCAAAGTGGCAAATTCAGTCTAAATTAACCTGGCTTTCCAGAATTTATGCAAAAAGAACAGCCCCTGTTTGTATGAAGCCCTCCTATTTGTGACTCCATATGATGGGGTTTGTGTTCAGGTGTTTTTCAGAGTTTAAAATCACTTTCCTCCTGCCTGAAGATGGAAGGCATTAAGGCGTTATTTATACAGGCCATAATGTTGTGGCTGTTATTCCATCACAAAAACTCTGAATCACCTCTCCCTTTTGCAAATCAGTTTTATGCTATGGTGGAGTTGTTCATAAAACTGAACTTTAGGTAATGGAGACGTTTCTTTTTACAAGTCAATGTACATACATTTTATCATCAGTGAAGGAGATGGGCAGCCCCCAAGAAGAGCTCAGAGCACCCTGCAGCTCTGTCCCTCTGTCAGAGTGAAGCTCTCCTGTTCTGTTGGCTAGAGGACACCTAGGGAAAATATAGTCCTCTGAGCACACACAGTGCCAACACCTGCCCACCCACCCCATTCACAGTACGGCAGTAGTTTGTTTCTTCTATTTAATCTGTTTGCAATCCCGTTGAGGCTAGGGATAGTTATGTGCTATGTGTAGCCACATAGGAATTACTTTTATGGTTGTGTAAAATATACTACACACATTTTGGGAGGAGGGGAGGAGAAGGCACGAGTTTATCATCCTTCCTTCTATAGGGGCTATGTCCTTTTCAACCCTCTTTGCTCTTTCTGGGAGACACCCAGAGCCAAGGTATGGCTCTCCCTCAATAGAAATTAGTACCCCATTTAGCTGCATTTGATTTCAGCCATCTTCAGTAGAACACCCCCACATTTCAATGTAATAGCACCCAGTCCATTCAAACCTTTTGGTCCCCAGGTCTAATGGTAACGAACCCGTAGGAATAATAAACCCAAATTCAAAGGCATGATCTATTTCTACTATTTTCCTCTTAGAATCTGAATGTTCTCTATAAGGAAACACTGCTTTCTCTCAAGGTATAGAGTGGGAAATTGAGGTGAAAGGGAGAATCAATTTCTCCATACATTGTGCAAAAGGATTTGCTTGGTAGTATTAAGTGTGTGATAGAGCATCATGAAAATCAGCAGAAGTTCTGCTATTGACTTCATCAGGTAATATGACCCTTCCTCTGGCACATGGTTATCTTGCTTCATAGACAGCATCAGAAAAAGCAGAACTGCAAAAATGTAATTCTGTCCATTTAAACATAGCCAGGCCTCAGGAGACAAGGGAAAAGTATCTACAGGGAAGAATGCTGGTCTTGTGGGTGAGACACGAGTCTCTGACTCAGGAATTGTGTAGAGTTTTCTATTCTGGCACAGATTCTGCTGTGAACTGATGCTGGTTCCTTAAACTCTGCTGCTTCTGTTTCTCTACATCAGTAACATGGGATTGGTGCACTCCTAGTGTCTCTTTCCCATTAGTTGTCTCTTGAAACTCTTTGATATTTTGACTAAGACTTTAGTCTCCTGGGGCAGCATTAGCAGGCTGAAGTAAAAATTAAAATCCTTGATGGACTTTTCATAGGTCTTTCTCTTTGTTTTTAAACAAAAGTTCATTTTTCACTTTTTATGATCAATGTTTGTGGTGTAAGCACAACTGAAGACATGTAAGTTTCATCGTATCATGCAATGATTTAAATAAAAGTCATTTCTACAGTTCTTCAGCTGGCTGCACCCAGTTCATTTTTAATAACACAAGTTTTGTCTTCATTTGTGAAGTATTTCTAAGTACCTGACTTGTGAGGACTTTGGAAAATATCACTCTCTTATTTATCTGTGAAAGCCTGTATGGTTCTTGAGCTTTCCAGCTCCTCCTCTGGGTGACAACATTTTTGTAATGAATGTAGCTTAGGGATCCCCTGCTTTGCAAAGCTGGAAAGCTTGAAGCCTGAGAACTGGTATGAAACTGGCAAGAACTGATAGGAAAACAATGTAAGTATTTCTGGAAATGATTTCTCAAAGCATTTTACCTTCAGTGAATCAGTGCTTTTGGCAACAGCAAGGCTGAGCCTTGCAAGCTAACTTTGAAGTGTTCCCAAGCTTTTGGTATGCATCCATTCTCAGGCTTTAAGGACCAATGTCTCAGACATTTCATGGTTGACCTGTTACTCATATCTGACTTCTTGTTTGATTTTTCTCCATGAACAAACCAGCTTTTTACTACCCAATTTGAGGACCTCAGTGGTTAGGCTCTCTCCACTCTCAGGGACTCAATAGCCACAAACTTGACTCAGTAAATTTCATCTTCCATCTACTAACACAGATGGCAAAAGCTGCTTTGACCACAAATATGAAGGGTAAGGCTGGAGAGATTCCTCTGTAATGCTCTTGCCCACTGTGAATAAAAGGGAAATACTTCTGTTGGAAGAGTCAGTCCTGAGTATTTATCTTGCTATCAACTTTGATGAATGAAGTGCATTGAGCTTTCCACTGTCATGCCCAATCTATGTAGAAGGTTAGCTTTTTAAATGTTCCTGCTCTCTTCCTTGTTACATATTAAACCCTCATCTCTTTTATGTTGTTAGTCATGCATGCCTTCACTGTGAGAGAAGGATGGGATAGTTGCGAGGGAAAGAAACCATTCATTTTATTCCTCATCATCTACTCTTCACTCCTTTCCAAGAGCTGGAACATGACTCAAAGTTAAACCATTTTCAGAATGTTACATCCTGTATATTTGGAAATTTTAGAGTAGTGTGATCTGGAGTCCAGTGATCTCTATTTTCTCCACACCCAATGCATATTTCCTGACCCAAATGTGGTCTGAGTGATTGACCACATTTCTTGTTCCCCTCATTTCAAGAATCAACAGTTTTCCCCCTCTCTATCTCTCTCTCTCTCCCTCAGCAATCCTCTTGCAATAACCATATTTGATTAACCTGAGCCTGATGAAAAATATTTTGGAGCTCAACTGAAATATGCACACAGTATTTAGCAGACTGTGTGGATCAGGCACATACTAGAATTGACTTGAAACCTTTGAAGGAAGTAGTGGGGATTTTTTTCCTTTTATTTTTTTTTTTCTTTCCCTGTAGAATGTGATGATTCATTGTGGCTGAAATTTTTCTATGACTTCCAGTGGGAAACAGCATGTACCCCCTAAACCTGCAGTCCAGTCCAACTCCCTGCTCTACCCACTTCAGAACAGAATGTAAACTTGATTTTTTTCTGGTTTAGATGTATAGTCAAACCATAAGGCTTTTCTGGGTTGCATCTTTCTCAGGCCTCTCTTCAGGACTTTTCTAACTATATTTAAATAAACACTTGTTGCACTAGAGAAATTATTCAGTGGTTAGAGCGCTTACCTGTAGTGGAGGAGAGTGAAATTTAAGTACCTGACCTGAACTGATCTTAACTAGGCAGATTAAGACCCTGAACCTGGAATTTTGACATCACAGGCAGATGTTCTCACCACTGAAATGCTTTGGGGTGATTTACTATTTTACCTATGCTTGAAAGATTTTTAAAGTCTCCCATGTGTCACTGTGGGGCAAGAAAACTTACAAAACCACACCAATTTGCATGGGTTAGATAAACTAATTCCTCTGTAGTTCTGGTCCCTGTCTGGTGCAATACTGTATCCGTTCTGCTAATGAAGTTCCTTCTACAAAGACACTGGGGACAAACCAGTAGATACCATTTAAGAATGAACTTCCCCTTCATTGTCAGCAGAACAAAGGTCCCAAAACTTTCTGGTAGAAGTCTGGCCACAGTGACTGGCAATAATGACATAACTTCTGAAAGATGAAATAATCTGTTGAATACCATTAGCATCAACTACATCTGTAGGTGTATCTATATAACATATCCAACTAAGCAGTTCTAACAACATGCTGCATCTAAACACTCAAGCAAGCATTGAAACGCAAATACTACAGCAGATTGACATCCCTATTCAGCCTTTCCATAGCTCACATCTGGTACCACATCACTGCTTTTTGCATGTGCAGTATTGAGTGTTTCTGCATGATAGGACCTATTTACGTAACCTCTCCAAACACCTTGAACAGCAGACATTAAACCTTTTCATGAGCAATGTCTGCTCACCTGTCCTTCACCATCGTTAAATAAAAAGTTAAAAATCCCTAATGATATTCTCCCTGCTCTTTTATAAAGATCACTTACTGCAGATGAGTGGGCAGATAAAATGTAGATGGCAGTCAGTGCTTAATATTTCCTGTTGCTCAGGAAAGTGTGCTGGAAGATTTAATTTTAGTATTTTACACTTTAATGAGATTATAATTCTTTTGAAAGAACCATGATAGGTATAGATATGGTGGAATAATACCTAGCATTTCCCAGCTGATTTTCCAGTATATAACTCCTCTGTCCACAACCCAGTACATGAACTGGGTCTGGCCTTCTCCGTCTCTGTTGGTACTGGGGTTTGGTCCAATTTCAACCTCACTGAACTTTTAGCTTCCAATGTCTTTGTGTTTTGTTTATTACAGGGGACTACAAGAGGAAGGCTGTTGGAACTTTTGTAGGTTTTGTCCAGATTTCAGTGTTTAACTGAGCCATCTTGCTTTAGTTTTGTTTGGTTATTTCCTGATTTTCAGTTTCATCTTGCTAAGAACCTCTCTGAGCACATGCTATCATAATTACAAATTGCACTCTATGGGTAGACAGTGGTCACCAAAGAGTCCTGACTCTGTCTTCACCAAAGCTGGAATTTAGCCTGTGGAGAAGGCCACCATAATTCCCATGTCCCCCACTAAGCCCCAGGTTAGAGCTGGGAAAATAAATAGAGTTTAGGCTTAGAACAAGGGTTATTACTTCCCCCAAAAGGGTCGTGTCTCAGTGCTGACACCTACTGCACACTGCCAGATTTGTTGAAATCCAGGTGAAAATGTCACCTTCCCAGCAGTGTTCACAGCATGGGGTCTAACTGGGTCACAGTGGGACTCAAGGGTTGGGGTTGAGAGCTGTACTGTCCCATGTCACCCTGAGCAAACCTGTCCCATGAGCAAGTGATGGAGGGAGGAGAGTGGGAAGAGGAGGTTGTGGTCTGACCTGCTCCTGCTTGAACCATTCATCTCTGGTCACAAGCTGGGTTTCATACTGAAGTGCCATCTCTACTGAAGCAAGCAGAACCATGCTGCTTTACACCCACGAAGGTCATATCTCCAAAGTAAACATCTGCAGATGGTGAGAACTTGTTTATCTCTGTGCATCAGGTGGGTGGTGGCCTCAGAAACAGGGCAAGCACTGATCATTGCTCTTGTCACAAAACCTTCCACAGACCAATCTGACACAGTAAATCCCATTACACGTGCAGCAGGAAGACACAGAGAGAAACATTTTCCACCTCCAGTTCATTTAGGACAGTTGTGTAATTCAGCTTTCTTTTTGTGTGGAACCCACCTTGAAACAATTCTCATGGGTCGGAGCACTTTTTTGGTAAATTCACAGCTGAAGGGGAAAAATTGGTCATAGCAATAAACTTCAAATAATACTCCTCCAACAGGGACGTCATGCTGCATACTTATCTCCTCACCCCAAACCACATCACATGCATTCAGATGACTGTCGGAAGTAAGAATAGCTATAAACAGCATAATTTATGTAGGCTGGTTCACCTGAGGTCCTTAGGCCTGACTCTCATGCTAGTTACTCTGGTAAAACTCAACAGTATCTGAACAATAACAGTGTGATAGATTTGGTGTGAGAGAGAGGAGAATTAGGCCATTAGAGGTTTGATCACTCAAATTATGTAAAAGCATATATTCACATCTTAATGACAGGAAACTGAATGTATAGGTACTTGTGTGGTTCAGGAAGTACAAAGATCAGAAGAAGCATCAGAAAACATACACAGGAAGGAGGATTGAAGTGGGTTCAAAGTCTGTTGGTAGAAAACAGAACTTCTCTTATTCTTTACCACTGTTTTTACTAAATGAGTTGAGGGGGAGGATAGGACACAGTGGGGGAGGGGACACCACCCTTGTTAATTCTCTTGTTTTTCATAATTTAAAACAAGGGCATCTCCTTGTCACGGTGGCTGATTTTCCAGCATCAAAGACGTCAGTCCCTGCCAAGACTCATCAGTTTGCCATTACTATTTGGGGACTCTGTGAAATTCTATTTACTGGAAATAAATATTTATGGGAGAAACAGAAAAGCCAACCTGTGGGCTTTTAATATAGCACCCACAGACTCCTAAAAGCATACCACTGCTTAAGAAAGTGGACTGGTTTTCCACAAGAAGAAAACACTTACTGTAGAAGAGAAGTCACACCATATTGTGGTCAAACAGATACTAATTTATTAACTCCATGTTTTCTTCAGATGCTTTTATTATGCCATCAAAAATGTTCTTTAGAGGGATATTGCTTAGGCATACTATCAACCCCAAGGTGAATTTTCTTCCTGTAAAATGTTTTGTGACATGCTGTTGGATATTTACATCAGCCTGAGAGGGCAAGAGGTTATGAGAAGGTAGAACTGCTTTAAAAAACCCATGGCAGATAATTTTTAAAATGTATGTGGTTTTTATAAAAATATGGTTTTCAATAATTTCTGTGCTAAAGAAAAATATGAGGATTGTATAGCTGAGTAAAAATTTCAGTTGTTGAAACGTTTTAAATAGGATGGGTTTTTTTTGTTACATTTAACTTTCAGACGTTGGTCTGTATAATATATGCTTATACAGTACTTAGCACAATGTGTCCTGATCTTGCCCCGAACATCCAAGCACTAGTGTGATAAAACAATATAGATTTTCTTTAAAGTCCTACAATAGAATTTAATAGAGAGGTTTGTCTCTGCTGTGGAGCTTAATGAGCAAACTCATAAAATGTGGAGACATGTTATAATTCTCTATTACACTCCCTTAGATTTTATGTCATTTTTACCAGGGACTGCTTTATTTCTTGTTTTAACTATTAATTTAACTATAGTTAAAGTCTATTGGACTTCTCTATGAGGTGGATCATTTGACATATCAGCAGTAACATCAAAAGACTTGCAGGAAATTCACTAATGTGAATTTACCAGTTTCAGAAAATTTCAAACAACCAAACAATGAATTTCAAAGCTACCACTGGGTTAAGTGGAGCCAATACTTTACGCTGGTTTTGATACCTGAATATCTAATTTCTCTGAACATGAAACTCTAGAGAAGCTTTGTAAATGTGACCCCATGCAAATCAAAATCTAAGAATGTTTTCATTACATTCTGTGAACTGAAACTGCTGAGTTTCACATCTCTCTATATTTTAAGCTACTAAACTGGGGAATTTTCCTGTGTAGGTAATTAAGAAAACTTGATAATTCAGCTTCAGAAATTGTTTTTTTGACACTGTCTATTGCATTCTGTGACAGTTATCAGGCCACAAAACTCATATTTATTTGGTATTGATTTTAGAACAAAAAGCTAGGAGAACTTTTATAACATGGAGAAGTCGTCAAAAAGATTGGAAAATGATGGTCTTTTTCTCCTTTAGATCAGACAGTCCAGAATGTCCTAAGCTTTAATAATGGCCTTATGCACTGGAAACCCTTCTGTAGTGTTTTGTCTTCAATGAGTATTTGGAAGAAATTTCATTTAACTGAAAGTGTTCCAGCGTCTTTTAATGTCACAGTGAAGAGTGTTCATATCATTGACCTTAGGCATTTAATTACGTTATTTGGCTACTCTCCTTTTTTTATTTTTGAGGGGCACAGGGAATAAGTAAAGTATGAGTAAATCTATCAGGATTGCACAGATCATGGCAAAGGCAGTTCTCCTGGGGCTTCATCTGCTACCTTGAACTCATGACCTACTTTCCTCTCAAATTGCTGTTTTTACTGGAATTCTTAGCCACTAGGCATGACCATTAAGAAGTAGTTAAGAACAAGTCAAATTGCTATTTACAACCCAAGTAATTCTGATAGAAGCTCAGAAATTCTGCTGTCTGGGAATTCTATTATGTCAATATTTATTTTTGTTCCAAGTTAGGGTAAAACAAAACAGCAAATGGAATGAAGCATGGCGAAACATCACTTCAGTAACACTTAGACATGTATATAAGCACAAAAGCTTTGTTGGAGGGGACTCTGGAAGTCATCTGCCCAACCTTCTGCTTGAAGCAGGACAGTCATCAACACAAGAGCAGGTCAGCTGTGGCTTTGTGGCTAAGACTGGAAAAACTCTGTTGGCAAAAAGTATTATTTGGTCTGAGATGATCAATAAGAAATGTAGTTTGCATACATTGTACTTTAGTTTTCCTTTCTTGGGTAGGCTTTATCTTCCATGACTGAGGGCTTCTCAACAGTGGAAAGATTCAATCCAGCAAGAATGATCATCCTAAATGGGGCGATGGGAACTCAGAATCAAACAATTGACCTCAAGTGCAGCAGCAAGAAGAAAAATTGTGTCCTGGCCCAAATGTTTCAGTTTGGTTGAGAAATAGATATCCCTTGGAGATTTTTTTTTAAGCATGATGTTTCCTAATGAAACTATTTACCGTGCAAAATTCTGCACTGCACTGACTAAAAGGCCAGTGTTACTGCTGAACAATGCTTCTTCAAAATTAATATGTTAAAAAACATTAATTTTAACACAGATTAAATAAAAAAACCTGGGGAGGAAAACTTGAAAAAATGAATTAGGTGAGCAACTAACATATTGAAAGTCAGCAAACAGTCAAATACAAAGGAGTTTTCACTCCTACTCAGGAACATTTAACTGTTCACCAAGACCATTTGCTATTTTTACATATATACTTAACGTGGGAAACTTCCTTGGAAGTACGTGGTTGTTGGCAGGGCCTTGTTGGGCCGGGTAGCTCAAGTTTACCTTCCTTTCCACTTTTCTACTTGCTACCCTGACTGTGGTGTCCCACAATTTCCCACACAAAGAGCTGTTTCAGATCCTTGTCGTATAATCTGAGAAATGAAACCCCCATCACCTGACCCAAATACCTTGTGTGAGTTCTGCTGTTCAGGTTGAGAAATAAGGCCAGGAAGAGCATGTGATGACACTCTGTTGTGGTATGTGTATACTAGAACAGTCCTCCTCACTGTTCTTTGCTCCACTTCCCCACTCTTCCCTTTCATGATATATTAGTCATCAAATCATGAGTGAGAGAAATTTCCATGTCATAGTATTTCAGTCATGTAGCACCAAGTGGAATGTGAAAATAACTCCAGTTTGCAGCACCTATTGCTTCAAACACACATTGCAAGTTGTCGAATAGCACTCTCCCTCTTTCTCTTTTTTTTGGCCAAGGTTACAAACTAATGAGTGCAAGACTGCCAGCAAAAGTGCTGACACAATCTTCACATTTCATGGGCTAATGAGGTAGAAAATAATTGTTTGATGACATTAATTAGTAGTCGCAGAATTTTGAAAACAGACACTGTATATTCCTGTGATTTAATCAGGCTAGGGTGACCTCTAAGCATTTATTTTTTAAATGAAAGGGTGCAAAGCACAGGAAAGCAAAAGCACTGACAGAACTTTGATGCAATTTTTCCATTAGTGTAATTGGCCAAGTTTATCAGGGCAGTCAGAGAAGGACCTGACAGACAGGGCTGCCGCTGCATGCAGCCAACTATTCATCCTGCAGAGCACCACTGTGTTGCACTATAAGCTGCTGCTGCTTCTCAGCATGGCAGACAAGCTGCACGTCACCTTCGTTGCCACCCCAGCAGTATCACTGTGCAGCTGAGTCTGCAAACACATCTGTGATGTTTTGATAGGAACAGCTCAGGCTTCAGCTCTGATTCCACTTGTGGAAGAAGCAAGGAGGAGAGGGAAGGACAGCACAAGGACCTGCAGGAAGCCTAGGCCCACAGATATTTTATGTTCCTGTACTCAGGTCACTTGTTATGTATCTAATATAGTTATTTGCCATCTGGGAGAGGAAACTGAATCCTGCTTGCCCTAGAGGGATGTAATGGAGATAAAATTCATAATAATGAGGTCCAAGAAATTGTGTATGTAGCTAGAGACAGCTTTGGAATTGGGAATGTCATACAGAAACCTTTATCTTGATCCAAATTTGCAGTCAGCTTCCGTGCTTTCCATTTTCCCTAATCACCTATTTTACTCCATGTACAACGCATTCCTGCCAGTGCAAGTCAGGTACAACTCATTGTGAATACAGGATGATTTCAGCCTTATGCAATTTACGTTTTTCAACTAACAGGATGACTTTGAATCCTCTACCTGCCACCTGACGGTTTTCCTGTATTTGGGGCTGAATGCACTATCCACACCCGAAGCTGGCTAAGGTATCTGTGTATGACAGCTATAATTTTCCTCCGCTATAGAAGCACATGGGATATTCATGTGGGAATCCTTCTACAAGGTATGGAAGGACCAGTGGGTTTGAGTGCATGCTCAGTTCCAGAAAAAAACTCCAGATGGAAGCATCTCATAGCAAGAAAAGAGATGAAGCATCATTTCTTTGCCCATGGGTGCAACCTTCCATTATGGGTCCAGGATGGGCCCAGGGTTCCTGTGAGAATTTGAAGTGCCAAATTTTATGTCAGGTGGAGAGTGAGTTCACCTGGCAGAGTTTTTTAGGTGAAATACTCTTCTAGTATTAAAAGATATGTAGAAAGCATATAGACGCTTACAACTTTGCTATATATGTCTGCACCACCATGTTTCAGTGTGTCTTAAATGCTCCAGCACATGATAGGGATGAAAATGCTGGTAGATACAAGATCTTGGAACATTTATTTGTCGGTGGGAGGAATCACAAGAGCTGATCTTCAGTGGAGCAGAAGCTGCAAGGAGCAGCACAGCTGACCATTCTGCCTTCAGCCTGGCCAACGCATACACAAAATAGTTGAAGATGAGTGTCCTTTAACCATTTTCCTGAACAGGCTTGGAGCTTTTTAAAGGTATTGATGTCACTGTTGCCTTCTTGAACAAAAAATTTCTTTCAAGCCCAATATGTGCAAGGAGTGTGTTTTTCAGGGAACAAATCTGATGTTCATGTGTCATCCAACACTCCCTTGGCAAGTGATTTCTACTCCAAACCCTTCTCTCGCTCACCACAGTGGGACTTTACACTGAGTATCTCCATGTTGGAACTGGGCTCTGGTCTGTGTATTGTCACACCCAGTGGAGGAATGGGGACTCTCACAGGTGTTTCAGTGCACGTATGGGCACGTTGAACATTTCAGATAATTTCTAATTAAAAATTGGTGCCTGTGGGTATTGCTAGGAACTTGGAGGAGAAATCCTAGCTGCCTTCATGCCGATTTGCATAACAATGCTTACAACAGCCTTGGGCTGTAATTTTGCTTTTCAAACTCTGCATTCCCCATTCCTTCCACAGTTTACATGGAAACCCATTTTCCTCTTTGTTCTTTTGTGGTCCTGCCACCCTGTGAAATGAATAAAACCCCTTTCTGGCTGAAAAGCTCTGAAGTTGTTGAAATCAATAGTTTTGAGCATCACCAGTGGCAGCCTTGGTGTTGCAGGGGAAACACTGTGTTCTGTCACTCGTGCTCGAGGAAATGGAAGAAAGATAAAGGGGCTGCTGGTAGAGAACTGACAGAAACCCCTGGGCACATTGCACAAGGGAAGGGTGTTGTTCTGCAGGTTCATTCATACCCTTGAGCATGAAATGCCATTTCCAAGAGCAGTTCTGTGAAGCCACATGTATTTTCCCCTCCACTTGGGAGGGACCAGTGCCCTTCTGACCTTGACAAGGCACAGGAAGCCACTGGAGGAGTCAAGGGTCTGACTGTCACTCCTTCCTCTCCTCCCTCCCTTGTTTTGGAGCATAGACAAAAGACAAAACATTGTGCAGCACCCACTAAATTACTGCCTTTGGTTCTTGGAACCAATATATAGGTAGTTCAGGCAGATATCTGAGAGACCTGTATCCCTTTATCCTAAGGAATTAATGCAAAGTTATAATCCAGGCTCAAGGAGAGTAATAAAGCAGTTTCCCCAGGTCAGGCTTTTGAAAGAGACAGTGCAAGATGGGGCTTTGGAGAGGAAGAGAGCAGTAGCACAACGACATGCTCCGTTAGCAGAGTGAGATTCTGGAACAGCATTCAGCTCGGTCTGTCCCCTTCTGATTAGTCCTTGCTGGTTTATGCTCACAACTCTTTAGCATTGCTTCATGTATTGCCTTCACTTCCCTAAGGAATAGAAAGGGACTAAATAATGCTACTGGAAACACACCAACTCAGCCCTAAAACTGCAAATGTGACTGTATCTATGTCAGTACAGATGTGCAGTGTTTCCCTGACTAGGCAGACAGAGTGAATGAGGTTGAAAGAGGGAGGATAATGTTTGGTGTCATACACCATAGCAAGCACAGGTGGATGAAGCCCTGTCCCCATAGTTGTCTGCGCAGCCGAAAGGATGCAAAGCACTACATGGTATAAAAGCATGGGCTGTCTGGTGAGTGCTGGTGAATGCTCTGGCTCCCAGCTGTAAGTGTGCACTAGGCAGTGCCAATATGCTCTTAGCATACGCTGATATCCCTTGCTACTCAGTTATGTTGCTGGCTGGGTTTCTGCCTTATGTTACTATCACCAACAGAGAATGAGAAAATTTTCAGGAGTAATTCAAGATTTCATGCACCTCTCTGTTAGGCCTGATGTAAGTTGCAAATCTCATCTGAGAACCTGTTATTCCTGTAGCATAAAGACACGCTCTATTTCTGTAGGAATCCTGTTTAAGAATCAAAATGGTGTTTTGTTCACTGCTTTCAAGAATTAAGATGGGATGGGAAACCATGACAGGTCCCTGGCAAACCTTTATTCTCTCTAGCTAGATCTGTAGTCCTAAGCATTTGTGCTGCTGTGGAGAACTGACAAATCTCACAACATATATATGAGATTGATTGAGCTGCTCCCCTCCCCAGCACCATCACTGTAGCAGCTATGCACTCAACAGTGGGACATGGAGACACCTCTTCTGTGTAAGACACACCTGCCAGACACTGCTGAGGACACAGCCATCCAGCTTCATCTCAAAGGTTTGTGGTGGTGTTCTCTGCACCAGCTGAAGACTGTGATATTAAAAAGATTTTGGAATGGCAGCTTCTCACCCCTTCTCCGCAGCACATGACCTTATGTGCATGCCTCATCATGTGACTCAATATTGAAAGCTTTGTACTTTAAGACTGGTGGACAATTGGTGATCTGCTCCTACAGCCCTAAAAATTAACCTCAGTTAAATAACACCCCTGATTTTAACCTCTGGATAGAGGCTCAGGAGTCCTGTAGTCCGACTGCTATTCCTGGCACAGCCCTAGACTTCCTGTGTGACATTGCATAGCTCATGTAGTCTCTCTCTGACTTAGTTTCCTCATCTGCTGAACAGGAATACTATCACTTCTCCATCTCTGAGCAGCATTAAGAGACAAAATGTGCTCTGAATGGAGGCTGGGACAAAATACTGCAGTTATCATCCTATAGGAGATTGTAGTGGGATGATGGTAATTTTTTCTTTGAAAATACTGGCTCAAAGTCTTCTCTAATTTTGATCGCTGCTTGAAGAGTGCCACTGTCTCCAGTGCCATTTTCTCCATGGTTTTCAAGCTGGTTTTATCAACAAGTACTCGTGCTACCATAGCTCTGTTAATCTCGCCCTTGCCTGTTCATGGGACTGACATTTCAGAATCTTATGTGTGCAATTCATAATTGCTTTTCCCAGAGGAGGGGGAAACCCCTTTCAGTCTGAAGAAGTGTGTATGCAAACTCCATTGAGATGGTCTAGAATTTACTATTTCCCATCTGTGCAAGGCTCAGAGGTGATTTTAAAAGGATATCACCTTTATTAACCTTTTGACTGATGAAGATTTTGTTGATCTAAATACTTTATTCTTGTCTGTTTCTGCCTGAAGAGCGCGAAGTTAATTCTTCTCTGGGCAGAGAAGAGGGAAGGCTTAGCTTTTTCTTCAGTAAAATGTATCAAAATTATTTTTCTTTGGAACATGAGTATTTCTTTTCCATCTCTCAGTAAAATCCTCCTCAGTTTTCCAATAACCTTCACAAAGTTCTTTTTTCTAGTCACCTATTTAATCATGTGTTTATTTTTCTTGTGATACCCCACTGTCTTTTCATAGCTACTGTCTTGGCATGCAAGGTCTAAAATAAAGCTTTTTATTGATCTGCTTCTCTCAGTGTGTCAGGTGACATCTTAGGCTAACCAAATTTCTTCTATTTTGCATTTTATCTGTGTTAGCAAAAACAAAAACAACCTTCCTACCACACATGCAGTTGTAAGCTCAGCTCTGCTCCTTGCTAATGCACATTTTCCATCTCATGTAATTTATTGCACCTAGTGTTTTGGAAAAACTATCACTGAGCCATAGGAATTACTGTGAGAGGGAGAAGGTTTTTTGGTTAATGGACTGGACTGAGGATACAGGAGATTTGGGTTCTGTCCTTTGCCTGTAATTTCTTGCGTGACCTTTGGCAAGTCACCGTTTGGGACAGAGAACATGTAATTTGCGATCTGTTTGTATGGTGCCTGTTTCAATAGACCTGTGGCCTCACCTAAGGCCCATTACAGTAGAATAACCAACAAAAGAGTCCAGCTAATTAGAGGCCTGGGTAACAGTAATGCCACACAAAAATATTTAATGATGGTTTTTTAGACAGGGATCAGATGCTAATAAGTGGTAATCTGAAACTTCACTTCCTTCAAGGACAGTGCTGTTTCACTCAGCAGAGAGGAAAAGGAAGTTTGAGAAAGAAATGGCCTTTATCACATAGAGGATCAACCCCCTGGATCCTGTAAGCAGGAGCAGACTAGTGTCTCTGTGCAATGCTGCTTTCTATGGGATGCAATCTGTTCCACTCCATCGCAAGTTAAATGTTCTATGGTGTTAACTGGAGTTAACTGGAGGTGGGGTTGGCCCAAAACCAAGAATTCTCTTTCACAAAATAGAGAGGAAAAAAGAAAAAGAAAAAAAAAAGAGACAAAGCTTCTAAAGCAGTTTTCATTCTGTGCTGAAGGTAGGAAAAAGAAAGAAAACCCCACATTTTTTTCCACCCAAAATGTTCATGAGGCTAAGAACCAAGACTAGACATCAACATCCATTGGGGCATTCAGCTATAACAGCAGAGTCAGAGATTCAGGTGTCAGCTTAGCTTGATTTGAAGAAGGGATGTGAACTCTGGTCTCCTCCAGCTGAAGTGAGTGCCCTGAGCACTGGCCTGTCACTTAACATCAGTTTCTCTCTTCCTTTCCCACTTTTCCTCCTCCACCTGAACTTAACCTGTGAAATGGTTCATCTTTAACCCCAGAAACTGTTGAGACCAAGTCTATCTGGCTGTACTCCTTCAGGGTGAAGGCGGCCTCCATTCTTGGCACAGGGTTTTGACTCACTCTGAGTCCTGGTCAGTCCCTGTATCAAATAGTAACAACTGTGAATCCCTCTTGCTGTAACTAGACTGTCAATGTGGAGGGCCAGTGCAGATTGCATGGGCATGTAAAAACCTCTTAGGCTAATTAAAGAGAATGAGACATTTCACTCTTTAATTAGGGATTGTCATGATGAAGTTCATGTACGTTTTTATCAGATCTGCAGTACCTCATCTCCCTAACTCCAAAGATAAGTTTTCTTGAATATGAACATAAAATGTGCAGTTCTTACCCTGAAACACCTGTCCAAGTTAGATATGAACAGTAAGATAATAACTGGAAACACGCATTTTTCAGAGGCAGATTTTGATGCTCCTGCTATATTTCACTTTCAGTCAAAAAAGTACTCAAAATGGAGGCCTACAATGGAACCAATCTGAAAAAGGAAAGTGAGTCTGAGGAACAGGAGGCATCTAAGGAAAATGTCAGCCACTGGCAGAGGCATCAGAAAAGTGCTACATGGTAAATCTGTAACAAGGCTTGCTGGTATGTGATAGAAATTGATGGGGATAGAAATGTAGGTGTGAAGCCACAGGCATCAGCAGTGAGAGGTGAAGTTTAGTACCATGCAGAAGGTGGTTAGAGTCCTTTAAGACACTTCAAGTTTGGTGCTGTGGTAGAAGGCAATGATATCTGCCAGATATTTTGCCTAAGGGGAACTGTCTGTAGCCAGGGTGGTGAAAGTCTGAGATGCCAGGTAAGAGGATCTAGCAATCCTCCATCTGTCCTTAGTAACCTGTTTCATTAATTGGTCACTATTATCTCAGTGAACAGAGTTCTCTCCTGGACTCACCTGTGGTTAAGACCCAACACTAAAGTGCATCTGTGGAAGACAGAGCCCCTAGTAGAGGTTTGACGTGGTCAACCTGGGTGAGTTCCCTCTGGCCATATTGCTGTGCACAAAACTGTACCTCTGACTCTAAAATGTGCTAATTCATCTAAAACCATTTTCCAAACACATCTTTCAGTGATTCTTTTGTGGTAGTCATGATAATGGTCCATTTGTTTCTGTCCACAGAGAAAGGAACCCATTCGACCTCAGCTGGCGAAGTGCTTTCCTGTAGCGCTGGCCTTCAGTCAAGTCAGTTCCTGAGTTAAGAGGTGTTCTGCAGTACTTGTCTGAGATGGATCTAATTTATCAGTATCAGTCACAGTTGAAAAAAGAAGCAGGTCATGTCAGTGGGATAAGTGCTCCGGCACTGCCAACACAGAGGTGACACTACAGGTTTTAGTCTTTTACTTCCTATGCTATGAGCAAATCGCTTTGGTTATCAGTGTGTTCCTCTCTGAGAAAGGAAGAGCAGCTTTGCGTTGCTCAACAGTGACACCATCTGACTGCTGAAGGGCAGCAGTAATGGAATACATGGATGATGGGAAGGTGAGAGGGGAACAGGCTTTGATGAAAAGGAGGACAGATTCTCCTAGAGGAGGCGAGGATCAAAACGGCAAAAAGTATAATTATGCCAGTAGGACAATACTGTTTTATACATATTTTAATTGTGCTAGGCAAGTGTAGTACAGTCCCCTCAGCATTTTCCTACTGAGTCTTCCAAGAAGGAGTAGCAGGTCTCCCAAAACAAAAACTACTTTTGCTCTTGACTTCTGAAATCTTCAGAGAAGTCATTGGGGCATTTTAAGTCATTGCTAGCATTGACATAAGTCTAAATTGATCTGCTATCATGGACAAGGCCTCATGTGAGAGGATTGCAAGACAGTGAAAAGAGGGTTTGGTAGCCAAATACCTCAGGTACTGAGTGACAAATGACTGTTGTGTGGGGCACAGCAGGCAGGGCACATAACTAAAATTAGTCACTGAGAGAATTAGTCAAGTGAATTTAAGCAGGTATTTGATAAATAAATTAGCAGGCTTTAAGCCTATAAAATTCTCTTAGCACACTAGGTTTTTGACACTATCTAAAGTGAGTTTCATCTGACCATGAATAGCTACCTCTGAGCCTGTTGTCTAGATTCAGTGGAGAGAAATGAATGCTTCTGGAGCATAATTTGTTTAATACGTAAATGTGAGATGACAAAAAATTCAGGTCAGATGACTCATGTCCTAGAAGTTCCTATTTCTTTCCTTTGACTACCAAGAGATCTTAGTGGAACCAGTGCACATTTGCATTAGATTCAGCAGATATGTAGAGAGAAACATTGAGTGCTGATTTCCTGAAGCCTGCATTCATATATACTTCACAGGTCTTATATCAAACTAATACTTTTCTTGCCCTATTGGTTGAACAACCATTTGCAATTGGAGAACATGAGATACACTTGCAGACTGAATATTTTGGTTTTGTTTTGACCAAAAGAAATGCAGATCACATGTTCTGAGACCACTCTGCAATGCTAAGCCAAAGTGCAGCAACTAGAAACAATTAGAAGATTAATTTTGAAAGTGCATTGCTCTCTAAATGAAAATGCTGAGGTGTCTATGCACAAAATTTATCTTGTGCTGCAGGTGCCATATCATCTTGTCTCATGGCTAGGACTTATTTCTGGATCTGCCATCTGACTGATTCATTGTGTTGCTCCCTGATCTGAGTGCCCTTTGGGCAAGGTATTTGTTTGCTCACTAAATGCTCATCGATTGGAAGAAGGAAGAGCAATGCCATAAGAATACTTCAAGAAAACACATGAAGGAAGTCAATGTCAAGAAAAGCGTGGTGTGTTTCATCATTTTTTTGGTATGGTGACTGCTCTGAAAACAGTAAGAAAAGGAACTCAAGTAGGGCAAAACATTTCAGGTTAGAAAACATTTTGTTTATTTTCAGGGGTTCTTTGACCTGTCAAAGTTTTCTAGGTAGAATTGAAGTAATCATACCAATTAAATATTTATATTTTGGAGGATCCACTTCTTTTTCTCATCTTTTAGTCTGCACTGTTAATTCACCAGTCTCACAAAGAGTAAATGGATGCAACTTTGTACCTTTCAACAGCTCTTGGCTTTATGATTAAGTAGAGCACAGATATAAATTTAATTTCTTTCCTAACAAATGTGGTGACCTTTTTTAATACATGGATGTGAATCAAGCCCTGTGCACAGTCCAAAACCAAGAGTTCATTAAAAGGTCCTTCACTTTCACACAGTCCTGTTGCAATTGTTTTGCCCTCACATGGCTGGAGGCCTTGTAGGAAGACATCAATGTTGCTACCAAAGGTTTCCAAGTGGGGCAAATCTGCTCTTGCTTGTTCAGGAATACAAAACAGGTCAGTGCCCTTTGGGTTATGAGTCCAGTCTCTTGCTCTTGCAAACAGCCACTCCGTATGTCTTTCCTAAACTATTTTCCAAAGTCCTCAGGTCAAGATAAAGCATAAGCTCTTTCTACTCCCTGTAATATTTCCCTGAGGTCACTGTGGTAGAGAAATGGCCAAAGGAGTTGACCACTAGCACTTTGAAGAAAAAGACTAATTAATGGCTTTTACATTCCAGTTCTCAGCTGATCAGAAAATGAGAATGAATCTTGGAGAAGACTGCTTGATAGTAACAGGATTCTCTACAAAACCAAGTCACCTTGGAGAAAAGAAGCAGAGATAAAAATAATGAAGGAATTTCACTTCACATTATATCTTGATCGTGACGGAAGGTTCAGCTGTATCAGAGAAATAGGAAACTTGTGGACTGCACAATGTCCAACAAGACAGATTTGAAGATTCGGTTGCTTTCACCATCCCAACTCTGCCAGTGTATGCCATAATCACTCAATGAGTGTTCTCAAGTACAAAGAGGTCCAGAAAACTTAGGCAACTTTCTTATCTCTCTGATAAGCTTTGGCATTCTCCCCATTGCAGATGATTTCCTTGCAGACTTCTGAACATATTAAACAAAAGAGAAACCCAGCTGGTCTAACTCCAGCAAATGCACTGACACAGGATCTTCCTCTCAGTCATTGGGATATCCTGTTGGTAGTAGCCGTCAGTCAGATGTTACTAAATTCAGGTCACAGTTCAGTGAAAAACAATTACAAATGTTTAATCCATGATACTTCACTCAGTGTCTTCAAACATTACAGCTGTGCACACATTCAACAGAGACTGATAGTGTTTTTGGAGAAAACAAATGTCCTGGCAGAAAGATGAAGTACCAACTGTTTAGGCTTCTGAAGTCATCTATACATTACAGTCAATTCAGCCTTTAAGGCTGCATAGTGGAATCATTCTTTTAGTAAAGTCATATTTTCCCCTCACAAGCAAAGGAAAAAAAAAAACCCAACCCCTCAATATTAGCAGAGCTTCCCTATAAACCACTGTGGGCAATTTTTTACTATGTTCACACTGCAACACAGAATTAGACCCAGAGCTGAACAAACTGTTCTGAGCAGACAGCATATTCACCACATTTATGACATATCTGGACTCAGTACTACAAGCCGCAGTGAAAACCCAGGAGCTATTTTGCAGGATATAAGGATGAAGGTAGGGAAAGAAGTTTTATCCCCAAGTTTGCACCAAACCTTAAAGGTTGTACAGTCTAATTGTAGTCTCTTTTTCTGTTAAAAATAAAAACTAGTCTTTACATCAAGTGGTTCATTGTAGGTGCACAGTGTTTACCTCTAGTTTGCTCATCATATGGAGCTAGAGAGAAGAGCTGTAGGACCAATTGTTTCAATTACCTACCACAGTCCTTCTTTTCTCTTGATGTTACTTTTTGGGAGTGTTACTGTACTAAACAGGAAAGAGTCTGCCTAAGTTTCTGGATGTATTTGTTTTTTCTTTAGAAATAAGGTTGAAGCTCTTAAAAAGGTTTAATTGGAGATAAGACTCCCTCTAGGGAATGGCAGAACAATCAAAACCTTTTCCATTCTCTCTTCCACTAAAACACCACATTTGAGCTAGCTGCATTAACTTCAGGTTTTAAAAAAACCCAAGTTCCTTCCTGACTAAGGTAGAAACACATAAAACACTGGGGGTAAGATTTAATGGCTATTTACAGACTACTTTACATTCCATTTTCTCCTGGCAAATCCAAGCAAAGTAATTGTGTTGGCATGTACATGCATGGCCTTGTTTGCAAAGGGTATGGCCACATATCCCTGTGCAGCTCGTTTGATCGGTTGGTTTATTGGTGCACTCTGGCTCTACATTTCCCCTTATACTAGAGTTGACTGATGAAAAAAATTCCAAGACATCCCTCGAGCCTCCCTTCACTGTTGTCCTGACTCAGGTGGAGAGTGTTTCCGGAACTTTTCACAAAATTAAGTGTTCTGCAACTTTTTCACTGCAATGATCTGACTGTTCAGATTTATTACTACCATCCTAAAAGCTAAAACCTATGACAGAAAAGGAGGTTAAAAAGTTGAAACGCTGCATTTTTTTGATTTACTATCACATTTGAAATAAGTTTATGTTATCCCAGAAACTTCTGATCTTGTGAATCATTTTCCCATGGAAATCTCTTATTTCAGAAAGCTTTCCATTAGCTGCAGTAACAGTAAGTTCAGTGTCCAGCTCATGCGCAGTAATATTTCCTTTGTATGCACAGTAATATTTGCCTCTGTCTCACTGCCTCTATGTCTAGCTCTGTCCATTTGATAGGTATCCTAAACTAGTGGGTTAGTCATTAAATAGGCAGCCAGGAAACCAAAGTTTTGGTTTTGTCACTGACTTGCCATGTAATTTTGGCTGTCACACATATCCCTTCAAACCATTGTAAGAGCTGTTTATTTAGACCTCAAGCTCTTCAGTATGGGGCCTTTCCTTTGTTGCCCAATAGGTTCCTGGCTTATAGATGGGGACTACAGTCTTATTTTGGCCTCACCACCACTGTCCCACAAATAACTATGTGTATTTTGACTGACCTCTTCCCAGTGTTCTGCTCCTGGAAGCACTTGTCTCTAGACTCACTCTGCTTTAAGCTTCTCATTGTATTATTTAGATCGTAACTTAGGCTTTTCTTCATTTTTCCCCCATTTTGACCTGTAAGTACATCAGTCTGGCAAGTTTGTGTTGGTGTTTGTAGGGTACAGACTTCTTGCACAGCTATCCCCTCTGTGCAAACAGCAGCTCCCACATGCAGCTAGTGCTGGAGAGCTACGAGAGGGAGTGCTCTCAGGACAAACGGGACAACACAGGCATCCTCATTCCCTGAGAAGTCACAGGTTTCTGTCCCTTTTGTGGCACCCTTGGCAACCCATTATTTTCTCAGGCCTTCATTCAGATTTTCTTCATTCAGTTTTTTCTGTAGATACATGTTTGACAACTTCACTGCCACTGTTGTGCATAGTGCTCTAGGAACAGGCACTTTCAGGTGCTCTGTAGCACTGTCTGTGGCAGTCATTGAAAAAAAAGTCAGGGGCCCAAATGAGCCAGATGTCTGTGCTGCCAACTTCCAGGCAGCCTCTGTACAAACAAAGGGATTCAGTTATCCCTGGGAAATCACAAGCCATTTCAGTGCGAGCGCTTCTCAGAGCCCATCTGACAACCTCTCTCAACCTTGATTGCATT
Source organism: Elanus axillaris (assembly GCA_026212715.1). Taxonomy (NCBI): domain Eukaryota; kingdom Metazoa; phylum Chordata; class Aves; order Accipitriformes; family Accipitridae; genus Elanus; species Elanus axillaris. The sequence continues at coordinate 42,312,878 of JANZLQ010000029.1, read as the reverse complement.
CCTTCCCTGCAGCAAACGCAGTGACTTGTTACATGAAGGAACAAGCAAGGCTGTGAGCAGTGGAACTAATACAGCCCAGTTCCCTACTGATTTGGGCTGCCTAGTTGTCTCTGACATCTATCGAAGTCTGATCTTGGATCTTAGCTGTTCCCTGCTGCTGGACCATTCACAGCATCGCTCTTCTGGACATAATCTGGTGTCTAATAAAGCCTGAATTAACAAAACAGCCTGCTTCTCAGTTGAGTGCACACATAAGCTGCATCTATACTTATAAATTAAACAATACCGGGGAATGTTCCCAAGCACTGGAACTTGACCAACTATGCTGTTAAATTGTGAGAATATTGGCTGGCATAGGTTTGACCAGAGAAAACTAGCACTCTTTTAAAAAATTCCCAGGAACTACTTAGGAGTTAGAAAAGGCCATGATCCACCAAAATAGGCACTTGGACATGGTCACTTTTTGGGGAGGGTAAGAGAGTTTAATAGTATGGAAACCATTTGTTTTGTGCCAGTTGGCTTCAGGAGCAGAGAACAGTATGAGGCATGTTTAATTCTCTACTGTAGATGTAGCCATAGTCTATTTTCGCTCCACCCAGTTTCTGATTCTCATAACACTTGTGGGAATATAATGTCTTTGAAATGACCCTGTTTTGTTACATTGGATTGATCTGACTGGTAGAAAGATGTGCACCCACATCCATAAGCACCTACCCACCAGCCCATGCACACACTCATACACACACGTGACGTATGACTGCATATACACCTGTGTATGTGCATAGTTAAACACATACATGCATTTACAAAATTGTAAATGTAGTTTCTTTACTAAAACCCTTGCAAAAACTTATAAAATCTTCTCACAGCTCCCTATAGATACGTGGTTGAGAAAGACTTTCCAAAGTCACAAGGGCAGTGATAGTATTTCAGGGGAATTTCTGTCCTTTTTTTTAAGTAGGGGATGAGGTTTATTTCCGAGGAACAGACGAACTTTTCCATTTACAAATTTTAAAATCCACCCACACATTGCTGGGACACACTAAAACTCTTGGTCCCTTGGCTGGTTGTAGGATGTTGGCATCTTGTCTTGTGCTGTTTGGAGCTGGAAGAGCCATTGCTGTGAATGCTTTTGGGCTGAGCACCCATGTCAGGGTCCCTGGTGGATCTGAGTGCCTGGTCTGGGTGGTGCAGAGAGCCCTGTCCCATCCCAGCCTTGTACAACCCTGCACAGAGAGTTCTACACTGTCAGGTGATTCACCAGCAGCCAGGAGGAGCCCAGGGCAATGTCATATGCCTCATTTAGGCGGTGCAAGTTCATACAAAGCTGTAAAAATAGCAGGGTATGGTTTACAGACCCCAAACCAGGCATGGATGCCATGCCTTTAGAAAAAGCAGGAACTTAACATCCTAGTGAGCTTCCAATGAGACAAGTGAGCTAAACAAGCTGACACTCAGTGGGCCCATGACTAGACCATCCTCTGTTAGCTGTATCAGGAATTGTTCTGAGAACACTGTGTCGTACTGATTTGATTTGGAGGTTACCAGTTTTATGAGCTCACGGTCTGTTATGTTAGGCTCTCTGAAGTCCACATACCTGCCAAAGACTCCTCAGTCAACTTGTGTGCACATAACCACTCTGCAAAATCCAGGTCTGTCAATGGCTTTTGGGGTTCCTCAGAGCCCGCATTGAAGATAAGCCTGAACCAAAACGGAAGGAAAGATTTCTTGGATTTGGTTTGGATTGCTCAAACTCCTCAGGCTGCAGTGAGGATTTTGTCCCTGAGCCCTTTTTGTTAAAATGAGGAGTAATAACCTGCACTGTGAATAGAATACAATTAATTTCTCCACTTACTGTTTCTGTAAGCAAATCAAGTTTTTTAAAGCAAGTTAATGATAACCTTTCCTCTACAGCACTCAGCCCTGAAGACACTAAGTTGGAACAGATGGGTAATGCACTGGTATTTTGCAATATGTTCAGAGAAAAAGCTGCACCCAGAAATTCAAATAAGGCTTTTGGTGCCAAATAGCAGACAAGGGTTTTTTTTTTTTTTTTTTTTTAAAGCATATGTTCTCGTAAGCAAGCAGAATAATTCCGGCAGCAGCCTGGAGGGGAGAAACGCCGGCTGTCAGGCAAATCCTCTGACATGCAAAAGCCAGTGATTTACCACGTGAGCAGCACCGAGTGAACTTCCGAAGGCCTGCAGCCCCTAAGATATTTTGCATATCTCTCACAGTGCCAAACTACAGCTCCAAAATCTGGGTAAAACATCTGTACTCTGCCCACACAAAAGGAATGTTGGAGATGACCTGGAAAGAGGCAAATGAAGATGATTGCTCTTCTTTGCTTCATTACCAGGAGGCCTACAAGTCACCATTCTCCACTTTTGCCCTTTAAAAAGTCTTTCATTTGGCAGATTTTTTTTTTCTTTTAAGCAATGGATGGTGATTTCTGAGCTTCTAGTTGCTAAGCTGTTTCACAGAATTCCTTCTTCCCAGTCTTTGGTCAGGTATCTGAATTAAACATGAATACTTTGATGTGAATTAATAAACACTGGAACAGGTCTTTATTATTTGTTCTTCTGTTCTTGAATCTTTTATGAAATGCTGTGTAGACAAGTTTATAATCTTTGTTATCCAGACAAGATATGCAATGTAAAATGAAGCAGATGTGTTCAAAAAGAACAATATTTTCACTTGTTTTCATATATAGGTTTTTGTAAGAAAGCACAATACAAGTTGAAGCTATTTATGCTCCATCAAAGGTCACTGTTTTTAAAAGTTGATCAAAAAATAACTGGAAAAAGAACTGGTTGAGACAAAAATGAGAAATTGGATTTCAAGCACTTGCATGAATTTAATATGATCTAGATTAATACAGTTTCTGCCAAAAGAAATAGTGGCAGGTACATCTTTTGAACATATCAGCTAAAGAGTGGATAAAAGAACAGTAGTAGTTACAATTTATCAGACTTTCTAAAGGTCTCAGAAGAATCTTTGCAGGAGACTTTTTAAAGAGTTGAAAAAGTCATACATGAGATGTCAGGCTCTTTCATGAATTTGGAACCGTCAAAAAAGTTGGAAACAAAGAATAATGGTTTCTTTTTCCAGTACAGCATAATATTAAGCACTAGATAGCTTAAAGGTCTACATTATGCTCATGATATTTGTTAGGTGTATTAGAAATTTGAAAGAAGCAGCCTGTAGTGATTGCTGGAGTAGCAAATCTGGAAGGTTATGCAAGTCTTTACATAAGTTGTGTTACTAGCCGACACCAAAGAGCTTTATAGGGATGTTATAAAACCAAATGAGTGGTCATTATGATGGCCAAAGAATTTCTGTGCTTTAGCAAATGCAAAGTTAATGCACTCTGGAAGAAATAATTTGAACCATGTGCTGTTAGATTCTTACACATTGAGGATGGAGATTTTTATGACCTTGGGCTCTGGAAATTTTTGTAAGAATGACTGCAGAGTCTCTACCTCTACAGATATTTAAGATCATATTTGAGAAACATCTCTTGAAGATCACTTGATCCCAATTCAAAAGTTGGGGACAGACTAGGTGATTTGCCTAGGTCCCTTCCTAATAAAATATGATTAGTTAGGTCAATGCAAATATTTGCTGTATAAATAGCAGCATTCAGAAGAATATTTCAGTATGTTAAGAGTTTTATATATATTTGAATATACACATACATACATACATATACACTTACCTAGAAAGATGCACAGGCACATACCTCAGCACATTACTGCTTTGTTGTAATCAAGTCCTTGTAGCCCACATGCAAAAGAACTTTTTCCAGAGCTATCGTTTCTGGGGACTATAACCAGCATGTCTCCCAACCTGTTCAAAACAGGGCAAAACTTTAACTCAAGTTTGTTTCTGGCCAAAGCATGGTCTGCAGTGTCTGTCCTCACTCACAGTAAACTCTCTGGATTACATCAACCTCAGCTTAGCTGTCCTCTGCTGAAATGCCTCTGCAGAGCATCAGCAGAGCATGGGGCAAAGAAACAACTGGTTCATTTTAGCCTGCCTTTACTGTTGGGGTTTTCACAGGAGGAAAATTCCCAAATAGTAATGATCTATGGGAAAGTAACAGTGTTACTTGTAACATTATAAACAACATAAAATCGATGAAGTTGTCTCTCAGGGTCCTACCTGGATCTTTTTTCATGCTACAAATACGGGTCAAATAGTTAGGTCTCTATCTATATCCATAATTTTTCATGTTATATATGTGATATACACATTCATGTGCACATATTTGTAGGGACTTCTATTCCAGCTATATTAGAAGTGCCAATATGCAATGAGAGACAGTTCTTGCATTACTTCAGAAAGCAAGACAAGCAAACCCTAATATATACACATAAATAGTTAAACAATATTCCAAGATTATTGGTATTTTCAAGTTTTATTAAGAAGTAAGCCCACTCATCAGTCAAAGCTGGTGGTATAGGTCAGCTTTTTCACTTCTGTTAACTCTGATGGAGCTCTGCTAACATTAGCTAAGTTGCACCAGTGTCTACCAGCTGAGTAGCTGGCTTTTAGAAATATATTTGTTTTCCTACCTTGACCTCAAGCTGTTAGGAAAAGGACTAATCCTAGAAATAGTTGTTCCTGGAGTGAATATTTTTCTATATTTAATTTGCTTTCTCCATCAACTACATGCATTTTTTTCTTTGCAAGGAGAAAGCTTCAGACTTTTATAGAAACCTCATTACTAAGTTTTTAAGTGTGTGAAACCTCATTCTTAAACAGCACTGAGTTTATAAAAATGTAGAAGAACACCATCAAGTAAAGGAAAAAAAAAAAGGACCAGAAAAACATAAAGGACATCAAGGAAGACTTCCATAACTTTCCTTAAATGCATGAAGTGCTCCAAATAATTTTGGTTGTTGGTAGGAAGATATCAAAAGTATTTTGTTGTTGTATATGTGTTTTAGCATTTTGATGGATGCCTCTGCTATGACATCTGGTGTATATTGTGGATTATTATTGCAGATTGGACTAGAGTGGCAGCATTAGATGGCATTCAGGTGCAGTATTCTGGCTCATAGCCACTTGCAGCATGCAAAATTAGGAGAAAGAAAAGGATGATTCTTCAGTAGGTTGAAGATCCCATTCCCCAGTCTCTTCATGAGGGTAAGGCATGAGTTGTTCACTGGTTTTGACTTGTGGAACAAAGAGTGAAGCCCTGCTGAAGAAAAGTCTTATGATTCTTGCTGTGCTATACTGGCATCATGCCTGCCTTTCTATTTTCTTCTCAATATTTTTATTTCTTATCATTTTGTAGCTGCTGACCAGTTCAAGAATACTTGGAGCATGCTCAGAGTAGTTTTCAAAGGCTACAGGTGAGTGAGTGCAGAAAAATCTCCCACAGAATTCACGGGGTTAGGAAGGCTGAGGACTGCAGCATAGATTTATGGTTTTGAAAAGCACAGAATAATCTGATTTTCATGTGTATAGCCCTGCCCTTAAATTCAGTGCCCAAGGGTGTTTTCTGGCCATTAGAACTTCATTGTTGTTGCTGTTAAATTGTTAGAACAGCCCCTGGCATGATTTGTCCCAAACCTGCCAACTCCCAAACAGGTTTTACACACAATTTGGATGTTAGCACAGGCCAGAGGTCATTCCCAACTTACTGTTTGCATGTAGCCACCATAAATTGGCAAGAAAGGGAATATAACAGTATGGACACAGACTCCCCAACACCAGGAGGGATTGGTGCTCAAGAATGGTCCTAGGAGTAGCTGTGGAGTGCAGAGACTTATGCTAAACCCACATGATTATCCAATATCATGTGCTGCACTGATTATTTCACACAGAACTTAATTAACTTCGAGTGCGGGTCACCCAGCTACATGTCTATCCAGACAAACTAAAAGCCTCCAGAAACTCGCATAGTATCCTATATAATCTCTCTCAGCATCATGCCTTCCTAACCCCCATCAGTTTCTTTCAGAATTTCCTCCTGAAGCAGTGGGCAGGGGCTGATAGCTGAAAAAAGCTGCTGACCAGATCTTAGAAAAAGCACCACAGGGCTGTTTGCTCTTGATTTTTGTAAAGGAATTTGTGTCCTGGCTCAGAGGCAGCTCAGCTCTTCAGCTTCATGCTCTTAATTTTAATTTTTCCCTTCTAGTTGATTTGAAATGAGAAATCTTTGATGGCTACTCACCCAGACCACTGTTTGATTTTTTTTTTTTAAGCTGAACTGAACTACCCCTTTTTTTTAAATTTCCCAGGAGTTTAGCAGAGGATATACAATCTGGGAATGTGATGATTTTTTTTCCCCAGAAGTTTTGTTCTTAACGCAAACCCCCACAACTGTATGTATTTTCTCTTTTTTTTCTTTCTTTTGCTACAAAATGGGAGGATAACCAGTCCTTAAACCAGGAAATGAACAGTCTTCAATAGGTTGTCATTTTATATTCACAGGGAATGAGTTACTACTCTTTAATAAGTTATTCCTCAAAGAGGCAACAGAAGAAACAACAAGCGACCTACTCAATGCCTGCTTATACCTAAAATCCACAGGTCTTCCCTAGAGACAATGATCTGTTTTGTGTCAATTTATGAATAAAAAATAATCCTAACTCTGTCTTTATAATCTCCTTCCACTGTGAAAGTAAATCATTGTTTTTCTTTGCATCAGATTCCTATTTTATTTATGGTAATCATGCCCATTTGAAAGTGCCAAATAATCTTCTGAAGCAAATCTGTAGAGCATTTGATTAAACATCTTTGTTTATTTGGATAGAAATGTAATTGCACAAGGCATATTCGTCAGATGATGTAAATAAGGGTCCTTTTATTTACTTGAGCAGTATCTTCACAGACCAGCACACTATCTCCTTGGCTTTTACACAGCTTAAGGACAAAATTGCAAAGCAAGTGCCTATAGCCTATTTTTGAATGTCAAAGCTCAGGTTGCTGGTCCGACAGTACAACTCTAGTTCCAAATCACATCTGTTTACTTACTATGCTCCAGCCCTGAACTACGACAGGACAGTCTGGAAAATAATTTGTGCAACTCCAAATGTTTTAGATTTACTGTGGTCTGCCAGAAAACTGACAGGACAAGTTAAAGATAAAGAATGGTAACTTAACACAGACATTGTTGCTGTCCTTGAAGAGATCTCTGCCAAACTATTTCCACTGAAAAACAGTCACAATATATAATGATTCACTTTTCCATAGGGCAAAGGAGCCCACACTACAACCCTTGAAGAACAGAGCCTCACTACATGCAGACAAGGCAAGAAAGTTATGGAAAGGTGAGTCCAGGTGTGGTGGAGATAGAGGTGCAGCCAGAAGTTCATCCCAAGCTGGGAAAAGAACTGCAAGTCCTAACTCTGTCTCTACCTCTAGGCATTCCTCTTTCAATAGGGTAACTTGAGGAGAGTTTTGTTATTCACCACATCTCTGATGAGATCAGAGGAACCATCCAAATCAGCTAGAAAAATGAACTGTGAGGAATCCTGGAAAGACCCTTTCAAAGACATGCAAAATAATCTCTTCCCCATTTGTTTCTTCAAACTGATCTTTTTCTTTGAAAAACATTGCTTTGCAAATGGCATAATGATTTACAGAGGAGTATTAGACTTGGCATAAATGTGATTTATAGGAGTTTTTAAGTCCATTATGAAGTTTCAGGTATGGATGAGATGAAGTGAAAGGACCAACTTCCATCCCTGTTAGTTAAGCAGATGTAAATTTGTGTCAGGGCTTTGAACACAGGTTTCCTATTGAAGAAGGAGCTTGACTATCCTGAAGGTGCTATTGCTTGGTCTCCTTCTCTTCCATGAATTCTTGCTCTTGAACTCTTTCTTTCACAAAATTATTTCAAAAGTCTCATTCCGCATCACCAAAGAAAGGCTAAAACTGTAAAAAAAAGCCTATGAGAGACATTTTTTCTTAACACTAACATTAACCAAGGATGGAGCTATGTTTCCACCTCTACTGACTGGACCACATAAAAGGTTTTGACTTTGTTTCTGCCTCCCAGCTAGCAGACCTCCTAATGTAATCAGGAATGCTTTTTATTTACTGCTTCAAAAGGTCTTATGCAAAAGCATAAGAGGTCCAAACAAAAAACAGAGTATTTCCTACATGCAGTGAAAATGCTGTTTCAGACTCACAAGCAGCATCAATACACACTCCTGGTCATTCCCCTACTGCTTCTTAGTTATCTTCTAGATTGTCTGTTCTTATGATGCTTTTGGCAGTTTTGCCAGACATCTCTCCTTAGTGGTTTCACAGGCCCCATCAGGTTGCTGTATTTGTGAATAAGCAACTACATAGTGAGATGTGCTAATAAAAGATGGGTTTAAAGAGTGTGCTCACCCTCTCTGTATCAGATGTCAGAAGCAGCTGGTATGTGGGCAGGAAGATGCACCAGTCATAAAGACTTATAATTTCTTTTCTCAGACAGACAGAGAATCACAGTTTTCAAATAAAAATCACATTAGTACTGAAATCATCACATGCCTACGCATTTTTTATGATCTGTTAATTCATATCATATAGTCTAAACTGTTCCTTATTAACTAAATTGTTCATTTCACATTCTGTAATATTTCTCAGCCCACCGTTTCATAAATTAACCACAGGTTATGTTGTCAGTGAAATTCTTGGATCTGAAAGACTTCAGAAGTGATTTAAAAAATGCACTCAAGTCCTGGCAGGAATTCATAGATTTTAAATAGCATCACACCAATTTGATAGGAGAGTCTGAACAAGTGATCTTTCCGGTGAACACATGTGAAGCTCAGGCAAGTCAGAGGCAATTGTATGAGTCCCAGCTGTATGAGGCCCAGACTCTGAAGGATGTCTCCATTCCTGGACCATGGTACAATGCTGTGGCTTCTGCTCTGCCACATTACACCTGTTCTTTAGTTCTGCTTATAGATGCTACAGGGACAAGTGTCTAGTTGAGCTGTTTCTTCAGATTAAAGAAGTGCATTTTATTAGTTCCAGCTTTCAATGAACTGCATGTAATATCCGCAACTGCTGGAGTAATCTTCGAATTCTGACAAGGAAGACCCTGAGGAAGGCAGGAGCCTTGAGAAGTTATTCTGTTCACATTTGGGTTTCTGTAAAGAGAAAAACTACATTTCCTTGCTCTCTGTATGGTTGTTATAGTCTGTCCTTGTCTTGTCATATTTAAGTGTTTCAAAATAACTTCTCACTTAAGGTAATCTAACTTTATTTTCTGTAGGCATCTGCTTCTCTCCTTTATTTGAAAAGGGCTGATAGAAACAGAAATGATGAGCTTAGACCAGATGCTCTTTTTTCAGATAGTTAAAATGAGGTGAAGTCAATCCTCCTTTTATTGTCTAAATCCAAGTTTCTGTCCCTTTTCTCCTCTTCACAGAGTTCACCTCCTGAGCCATTTAAAGACAATTTAATTAATGATGTTCATTGTTAACGCTTAGTCTAGTATTACAGTGGGAGGAATTTTGTGTAAGAGTTGAAGGAGAAATAGGTTTATGTAAATGTTTTATGCTGTTGATTCTACTTAGCAACTGATGGGGCTGTGCTTAGTGGAGATGGTGCATAATCAAAATTGTCCCTAAGACTGTGGAACTTATGTATATTTCTCTTCATCCCTTTAAGTTGGCCAGCAGTGTGAAGGTGACCTTCTCCTATTCTTTTGTGTTGCAATGTAACTTGATAAGGGACAAGACTTCTTGCCATATTGGCTTGTTCTGTGGTTGATTAAGTCATTATTCAGTATGTAGCTGACTGTGGACAATGGTGGGAAAAGGTGGAATAAATAAATCCATCATCCAAGAATCTAATGTTTGGGAATCTTCCACCAGTGAGGAATTTTAAACAACCCTGCCCATCAGGCACATGGTGGCATTGCACATTAAATGTTTTGTGATGCCATCTCATCTCAGCTCTTATCCTTTGCACTGACTGGGGCCTGGGAAGTACAGGGGATAGACATCTAGGCAAGAAGTTCCCAGGCTCTGTTATTCCACAAAGATCTCTTGCCAGGCTTCTGTGAAATAGTGCTAGAGAGAGGCAGAACAGAGAGCACTGTACTTTCAGGCTTCATATATCTCTGGAGCCATGAGCAGCTCTAAATTTTCTTAAGTGTCTCCCTTATTGATTATTGCTACTTGGCAAAATGGCAAGTGTGCCTGTTCTTGATTAGGCAAGGAATGCATGCCTGTAATCATCAGAGATCTGTCACAATTGTCCATGGAAAGCACATTGTGCATATTCTCAACAAGTGTAAGCACTCCAAGTCAGCTTTCTACATATGTTCCAACTATTAAGGTGAAGTGCATGATCACTGACTGGAAGCGAAAACACAAAGGCAGGAAAGAATGTGAAATTAATGGATTACAAATTCTGAAAACAGTTGCAGGGTTCTCCCAGTTATTTGCCAGCATCTAGGCTGGCTAGGGTTTGATCTAATGCACGTTAATGTCAGTAGCTATCTTTCTAGAGCCTTGAAGTAGATTGTTTCTGAGCAGAATATAAGATAAAAAATCCTGTGCCAAGTAATGTACACCCTTAGAGTGCCATTCTCCAAAGCAGTAGTCTTGTGAGTAAAGCCTGCACACAGAAATTGCTCCCTTGGGCCATAAACAGGGCATAAATGGACAACAGATTGGTAGCAGATGTATAAACCTGTGTGAAGCCAGTATCAGTTTGATGTTTCATTGGATCCTGTCCTGGTGATTGCATTAGTAGGCAGTTTAGGATGATGGAATATACATTTTTCAGTGGCAGAGCTGTTTTCTTCAGAGCAATTTACCCAGCTAGAAGTGCAAACAGTGAGATAAGTTTACTGAATGAATGTGTTCCTCACCAGTTTCACAAGTTTCAAGTGGATGCAGTAAATATGCTTTAATTGCATATTGTGTTTCAATTATTGCTGTAAAGCCATTTAGAGCAAATACAGTATTGCTGTGCTGAAAGCCTCCAATCTGTGTTTACCCAATGGCAGTGGCAGCCAACTGTATTTCGTTAACTACTGACACTCAGCACATTTGCTCACCGTTCTGACTGTGCTGTTTGTTTCTACCATGATCTCTTGCATGCTATGATCTTTGGGATCAAACTGGGAACTAGGTCCAAACTTCACAGCTTTGTCCTTTCCTAGTGAGAGTAGCACAGCAATTAACATCATTAGGGTATCTGCTGAGGAAAAGCAAATATCTTTAGGATCACTCCCTTCCAGGTGTGCAGGGAAACAAACGTAGGGAATGAACACTTCACTCACTGAATAGCTCCCACTGCATTTTGTGGGGATGTTGAGCCAGAGATGTAAGTCCAAAGCAGCACACGATACAGCTGCTTTGTCACCCACAAGCAGGAAGGGCCTTTGCACTAAGCTATGCAAGTCAGGGAAGGCAGGAGGAAAAATGCGTGGTTAGCTCTTACAAGAGCCCTGTTTCATCCTGTATATCACAATTCTTACCAATCCCAAATACTGGACTTAATGACCAGCTTACTAACCATGAATTGGTGGGGCAGATAAGAATCAAGATGGTACTACCTTCTCTTCTGCCTTGGAGCACTTAGGGCACAATAAAATCTGTAGTTCTGCTCAAGTGCTTAATCTCATACATTGGTTGGTAGCCCAAAAAGAGCTTCTTTAAGTGCTTTTCTTTAAACCATAGTCATTTCCATGCACAGCATGGATGTCTCTTCTGTCTCTGTGTCACCTCTCACCCAAGGTGACAATATCCAGTGAGTCTACACCATGGCCAGTTTGGAGGCATGACTAGGGAGGCAATGGAGTGGAGTCAGAATGGCTCTCAACAACGCATAACTTCTCACAGCCTTTCTCCAGTTGTGTCTAAGGCATGGCTTTACATCTAAAAAATGTGTGTGCGAGTGGCTCAATTATATATAAACCAGATGGCTTATATTTTTACAGTCTAAAATTATACCACTCCCCAAAAGAGTCTGAGAAATGGAAAGAAATAGATTATGAGGAGTTGCACTAGTAATTCATTTGTCACTAAAAATAAAATAGAAATTAGAGACCAGCATTGCTATTATATTTGAAATGAAGTAGAGAACTTTTGCCAAAGCTTTCACTGAGGATTTACTTATTTTCTTGTCATTCCTATGACTCGATTGAGTTTCCAGAGCATCACTGAAGTAATTTTTTATTGAAGATGTGCCAACTAGCTCTACAGTCATTGGGACAGTGGGGAATTCTGAGCATTTACCAGCAGCCTGGAGTCTAAACACTCTTGTTTTCTGTGTGTGTTCGCCTGATAAATTCAAAGCAGACACAGTCTGTCTGATTTTCCCAAGCAGGCCTCTGTATATGAGAACCAGAAAGCAAAACGAACCCCAAGCAGGGAGCAAACCTTGTCTGGAGAACTTTCATATGCCTTCAGATTAGAGGCTTGTTTATCTGGGTTTGTTTTTTTTTTTTGTTGGAACAGCTGTCTGATGTGGAACTTGCCCCTCCCACAGCAGAGATCATGCCATGATACCGAATAAAACCAAACAAAAGCAAATAATTAAGGAGAGAAAGAAAATTCTTTGGAAACCAGGGCAAGGAATAAATGGGAGTTAAGTTCAAAGCTGTGTAAAGTGATTTGCATGGACAACAATTCTGTTAAACATGTTTGCAGGTTCCACAGAGAGTTCAGTTTGACTAACTGATAGGTCTATGTGATACTATGGCTAGCTTTCAACATTGCATTTAAGGTATTTATTTATTCAGAGAAGCCAGACCCTTCTGTTTTCATCCAGTTTTTATTGCACCTTCATTCAGAGAATGATCCTGCTGGTGATCTCTTTCAGCTTGATCTCTTTTAACAGCATTACACTAGATAAAAAAATCCAACCAAATTCAGAATTTAGACATTGGGAAATCATATGTTTGTAAAAATCCCACTGTGAAAACAAAGAAAAAGAAAATCTGTCCCCAACCACTTCCAAAAATGAGAATATGGGGAAAACTAAGAGGTCAAAGATCTCCTATCCGATACCAACAGACATTGAGTGTTGCAGACCAGCTTCAAAAAGTCCGCCTATGCTTGACCTGCCCCAGAAAGTAAGACACCAGACCCAGCACCATGAATGTCCTCACCCAAATCAGCTTAGCTGGAACCTCATCTCTGAGGGGAGCATAAGAAAAAAGAAAGAGGGATGAATACAGTTAGCTTGAGTGTCTCCAGAGCACAGGCAGGGAAGCTGAAGGTCGACAAAAATGATGAGCTTTCCTTCTCTGTGCCTGCAGTAGAGCAAAAATGTTTCTATCTGAATGTTTCTAAGGGATTTGAAAAATCTCATTTCAAATCATGTAGGTGACAGGACTTTTCGCACTTCCTTGAAAATGGGTATAATTTAATTCTGTGCAGCACCTTGAGGCTTGTGAGGGGTATGTGTAGGTATTAATAATGATAATAATGCCAGACTTATGTAAATTTTAACCTTTCAGGCAGTACCTATTCAAAGCCTTTTTTCTTCTTCTGCAAAGTGACCTCTTTGAAAATTCTAATGAAATAAGTATATGTCACAGCTAAAATAATTTGTTTTAGAGTTTTGGATTAATCTGGAATTCCTGGAAGGAGTCTTATGGGCCAAATTCAGTAGTCCATGTGCGAACAAAACTCCTATAGACTCAAAGGACCTTGGGGTGAAGAGCTGAACAGCACTAGTTAAAATTTGCTTTAGCATCAAAGAGTCCACTCAGACAATGACTATGACCACTTCTGTTTTCTTTTTGTGAGTATTTGCTGCAGTGAGGTTTCATTCACAGAAATATTCATGGAAAGAAGGCATGGAAGATATTTGCAGATGGAAGGGGAGGATGGGTGTGTGTGTGCGTGCCTAGAATATTTACACTAGAAGTTTTCACATGGCCACCTTGAAAGTGTAGGGTAGATAAGAAGAAATCCACCTAGGGAACACATGCAACATTATGGTGCTTATATGCCCAAGCCAGTAGCTGCTGGAGGTTCTGTCTACACAGCGGGAGCTGGGAAAACTTTCCAGATCCTGGGTGAAAAAGTGTTTTTCAAGACTCCATTTTGGGATGAGACATAGATATTTGAAAACTTGTCATCCCTCTTCCAAAACTTGGTTCCCATGGGAAGGGAATCAGGCAAGCTGGAAGGGGCACACAGCATACTTGTTAGCTCCTAGCCTGGGAAGCAGAGTCCATTGTGGGCTCCTGTTACTCTACATCATGTGCCTTTAGCTAACACAAGTTCTGTCTTCCCCAGGTAAATGTTCCTAGCACTAGTAGCGCAGAGCAATTTCCAGGGATCCTCTAAAGTAAAAGATGTTACCTCAAACTTTTCTTTGGAAATGCACATTCATAAAATTTAAAAGGATTATTTAAAAAATACACCATACTAAACCAAACTCATTATTTTTCCAACTGCAATACAGAATCAGCCTTGAACCACTTCTGCTGCAAGGAAGATGGATGCAAAGTCTCCAGGTTTTCCCATTCAGGATCCTCTCATGGGTTTGCCTTTGTTTCACCCACAGAGGACTGTTTTTTTCCCCACAGTGTCTCTGGAAAAAACAGTGATGCCTAAGCATAAATCTGGCAGATATCCCAGGAATCATCAGGAGTAAATGTCAAGCAAAACAGCTGGGCTTTTACCTGTGCTCTGAGCCCACCAGCCCTGAGCCCCGTGTCTGTGCACAGCTCTGCTCCCAGTGAGAGCAGCACAGCAGAGAGAGTGAGAGAGAGCGAGCAGAGAGCAGAGGGCCTTCTCTGTATCTGGGTAGGAGCACTGGGAAATGCATAAAGTGGGCAACGCTTCAGAATGCTGCTTCCTCCCATTGATAGAATAGTTTCAGTATCCAATAATGCCAATAGAAAGCGCTTTAAAGAAAGAATCTAATTCAACAAAGTTTATAACAGTTTTTCAGTTTTTCAGTAGCTGGACTGTGCTTTATATATACATCCCAAATAAATTGTATTGCATTATTACTTACACATTACATACTTCATTGTTATATTTCTGAAAATTTTGTCTGTCTCCAGTGACAACCACCATTATATTTTGAGTCTCAGCAGCTAAAAGATGATTTCAGGGACTCTAATTCACACAGTAAACCCAACAACTTTAATGAATTGACAACGAGCACTATATGCATACACATACAACCCATATGTTTGCACAAACACACTGCTTCTAGGTTTTTTTTCTACCAGACTCTCCTATCCACACTCAACAGCAGAGCACAATCCTTCATCAATTATGCAACTTTTTGAAAGCATGCACTAAAAGAAACAGGTTGTAAATGTAATTAATCAGACTAATTCATTAAGAACACTTTTTTTCTTTCCTTGAGTATTTATTTTTTGCTGGTAATAAAGCAAATGTCTCAAAAGAATTCACGAGAAAACAGACATGTTATGTAAAAGAGGTAACTCTTATGGGCTTTCAATTACGTAGTGTTGTATTACTGCTTTTAATGTTGATGCCTTGGAATCCACAGCCCTGTTCTTTATGTATAACCCAATATAGCTAATACTGTTTGTGCCCCCGCTCCTGGTCTCATTCTTCCAAGTATGTAACTATCATGGGCATTGTGATTCAGTTCAGTATCTTTTCTGATGCTAGACTCCAGATTTCCTCTTTCTCAGCAACTGTGAAGTGGCAATCCATCAACTCCTACAGACTCCTGTTACACATGCTATAGCCTCTGTACAGTGACTTCCTAAAGCAGTTCCTTCTATTCTTCCCATTCTGTTACAGCCTTGGCTTACCTCAGATATTCCTTCACTGTTCTAATTGCTCTTTCATAGATCTTGATGTTGTCTACAACATGAGTTAGGATTTCACCTCTAATTTTACTCAGTCAGTTCACCTCCTACCTGCATCTCTAGACAAACACCTTAGCTGCTTTTAGGCTTCTTCCACCTTTAATACTTAGTGAAATAGATGCATTTTGGACTTTCTCATCCAGGTTGTTTCCTGCATTGGTGTGATTACACAATTTTGGGGTAGGAAGCACACTCTATATTGACTAATTCTGCCTGGTGTGGAGGTATCTCTGTGTGCATTTGAGATCATCCTGACTTTTGAATTCATCTGTCTTTTCTGGGACGTAGAATGATTCAAAATGGAGATGAATAATGAAGGCATGGCCACGGATGTAGTCCATCACAGCAGGTGGGATTACAAAGCCCAGTCCTTTTTCTGCTTATCTAAGCATCTGCTAATTGCTTCACCCGATCACCTGTTTCTGGTGCCATATTCTCCTTTCCTTTGTCTTCTGCAAGAGCTTCTTTCTATTCACTTCTTCCTGTCTCACACCTCCTCTCCTTCTCTGTTTGCTTTTCTCTTTGGGCATGTTGATTGTTGGCTTATCTCTTAATTCAAAAGTTACCTTAAATTTGGGCCAAATCCTCAGCCTGTATAAGTCAGAATGAGTCTCCTGGAGTTATGAGTGCTATTGTTGTCAGGAAAGGACGTGTCTTTTCATATTTTTATTCCCCTTGAAGGATATATCTGTCTCTCAGTTTACTCACACAGTTAATAACCTTTAACTCAGGACAAACATGTCTAAGATCCTAAGGAAATGGAATATCCTAATCTTTTCACTGGCTTTAAAATGCTTGGAGAATATCACAACCTAAAAATTCTGATTTCCTTATTTATTTGCCATTTCATCCATCTTGCTTTGAGCTACTATCAGCTCTGCTGGTGAAGGCCAAACTTTTAGCTACCCAGTTACTGCATTTATGGAATGCCTTTAGCCTGAATGCTTAGCAGTGGTTTCAGCCTCTTCGGATCCCCTAAAAATATCCTTTCTCTTTCAACTCCCTATACAATTCTTTGCCTATATTGGTGTAGTTGTCATAGTCATCGCATCATCCCTGCATGCTGCAGTTCCTAAAACCCCATAGGAAGCAGAATAAATAAAACTGGTGGAAGAAAAATACTGCACAATGACATCTGCCAGCTGCTACAAAGAGGTCTTGGGAAAAATTGACTGTATAAGTCCAAATGAAAACAAAAGATGTTAATATTGTTGCATGAAGTCTTTCTAAAAATGGTCAGATTTTACGTTAGATTTAATGATAGTTAATACTAAAAACATTTAAAGGAACTGATAATAGTTTTCTGCAACACTTAATAAAATTCTTACAAAATTAATAGCTAGATACTGTATAATTCTGCGTGTCCCACATGTACCCTTTAGTTTAGCTAGAAGTTCTAGCTTTGGAAGTAGTAAATGGTAATAACAATACACATGTATTTCAGGCAAACAAGATAATTGTGACATCTCTTTTCCTGATATTTAAAAAAAAAAAAGTTGTTCTGCTCTCACTCTCGCTAACAGAGGAACTTTCACATATATTTATATACATATATGTTTAGATATGTGTATAAGGATGGCATCTGGCAGAAGTGTAGTGAATTACCTCGTTTTTAAGCTATTTGTGCCTCAGATTTTTGCTGTTAAAGTTGTTTTATTTTATTCTTTTTTTTTCTTGTGTAGCTCTTACTCCTTGTCTGGAGCTCTTAGGAGTGACTGCAATATAAATTCATAATAATAATAAAACAAGAATAATAATGATAATAATAATAATTTTCTTTAGTGCCCAATGAGGCTTTTGTTGGTCTATAAATCATGGGAGACCTTTAATCAAAGGCCCTAACAAATGAAGCACATTATGTCATTTAAAGACATGCTGCTTTGCTTCTGCAAATATAAACACTGGCATGTTTGGATTTTTTTCTCAAACCCATTAATCTGTCATATGTGTTTTCTGCCTTTCTGTGTTGCTTGTCAAGTTTTTTTGTGTATCTATCTGTATCTTGGGGACCAGCGACAATGAGAACGGAAACAGGAAAAAAGCCTGGCAGTTTAATGAGGTCTGGATAACATATGCCTTGCCAAGAGAATCTCATGCATTTTCATCTGAGTCTGTCCTTCCCCTGCCTGCCGTGGAGGCCAGGGGCATCATGTGAGCACACTTCAGTCATGAACACATCATCAAGGGAAGAATGGGCCCAAAAGGTGGCGTAAGTTTGGCGAGAAATGGGTATATCTTTATACCACCCCATGTAAGGTGGGGTTGGAGACCTCTGCAAGTTGGAAGGGGCCAAACCTTGCCAATTCTTGTCCTCCTCACCTCTGAGGAGTAATGCTGGGATTGAACTTTTCACTACACACCAGAGATTTATTCTGGAGGGAACAAATTAGTTTACTCAAGAAAGAACTAATCTATGTTTTGTGTAGTTGTTGAGAATGCCAAGATGGAAGATTGAACCAGTCAGAAAAAATATTTGACAGAAAAAGACACAACCTGTGAACCATGTGTTTTCCATCTGCATTGGTGCTTTAGTCTGGCTATGGAAATACTCCTCCAATACAAAAGTTCTGCTTCAAACCTGTCAGTCGTAATCTTTCCATTAAAGCCAGTGATGAATGTGTTTGGGCCCAGGTATTGGGCTGTAGCAGTAGCTTAGCTTGCATATTAAGAAACACAAGTCCCAGTCCAGGTGCTTGTGTGATTCATTCACTGAGTACACAAGGTATCTTTAAAAATGGCTTGCAGAATATTTCAGTCCCTGTGCCTGTAGTTGCACACGTAAAATGGAGGGATGGATAGATAAGATACCCACTGAAATGCATTAAAATTACACAAAGGTAAGATGGTCATTTTTTTCTTGATTATGTTGTGCTGCATAAAATCCATGCACGTGATCACTGTTATAGTTCTAGTAATGTGGTTTATTTTGCCACCTGAAGCCTTGTGTTAAAATGCTGCAGAACAGCAGCTACACAGCTACATCTGCTTATTCTGCATGTTAAATAAATGGTCTTTCAGCTCCAGGGTGTTTGATGCCTGTAATTATATTTGATAACAGTGAATAATCTCTTCTATTATTAATAGACTTTCATTGGATGAGGCTCCACAGGCTTTTCACTTGAGTTTCCTGACCTTCTAGTTTGCAGACAAGTGAATCTTGTATCATACGGACTGTTAGGAGAGGTTTTTGGTGTCCTTTTTCTGATTTAACCAGCATGAAAGAGCCATTGCTCCTTGAAACACTATGCTGTTTAGAGACCTTTTTATCTGCCTTTGTGAGCCTAGCCACTTGCTGGGGTTTTGGTTTTTTGTTGTTGTTTGGCTGTTTTTTTGTTAAGTGTTCAGAAGATCCCATTTAGAAAAGGAAGAGAGAGATGCTAAGAAGGGTTTGCACTGGTAGGACCTGGTTTATGTGCCACTGAAGTCAACTGTAACGGCAATATTAACTCCCACCTCCAGACCTTGTGCACCCATTGAACAGGGTCATCAGCTCTTTTTGGTAATGTCTCTTCCTGTTTTGAAGAATCTCATGTACTACCAAGGTATTGGTACCACAGTGAGAAAAAGTCCACGTAGCCAAGATTTTCCAAAATGGCTGATGAGACTGAAATCCTCAAGTTTGAGAAACTATGTGAGACACTTCAAATTTTCAGGCCAGCTCAAGTAGTTAACCCTTGACACCCAGTACAGTGCATATTGACACCCAACATCACCAGTCCTATACAACTTTTTCCTACTGTGTACCTCTGTCCACTTAGCAGCTAGTACAGCCACAGTTTTTCAGAAGTAACTGAATGATTTAGCAGTCTATGTCCCATTGACAGTCAGTAAACTGGCAAAGCCAAAACACCTTTTGAGATGTGAGTTCCTAAATTTCAAAGATGCTCATGAATCTCTTAATGTAGCCAGTGCAAAAATCAAAGTAGTAACAGTTGTAAACCACTATTGCATTGTCGTGCAACTTCCACAATATATAGTCACAATATAATAATGCAAATATTTACCAGCTCAGGAGTTCAGACCTTAATCCAGTTTAAAACACAGCAGAGGTGTTGAGCACTTAGTCCTTCCATTCTTGGAACTTACTGTCTCTGTACCTCATGGGAGGCATGTAAAATCACTGCTGCATTTGTGAAACAGAGCACAAATTATATTACTATGACTTGCTGAATTCCAAGCTCAAAGTTCTCTGCACTTTATCAATAATGAGACTGTAGCTGTGGGTTAGATAAATGGGGCAAGAATTACTTTGACCATTTTATGATCAGTAGAACTAGACATCCAGCTATTTCAAGGGTATCTGGAGATTTTCCATGCCTCAGCTTTTATTTGCTCAGTTTGAGATACTTTATGTTGAAAAATGCCAAGTGAGAAGTGCAGCTGAATCAGAGCTGATAGCACTAAGCAGCTAGGGCAGTCAGAGTCAGCCTCAGGGGCCCACATTATATCAGCCTGGCACCACAAGGCACAGACAAGTAAGCTTTGAAAACCTGCATTATGTGACTTGACCTAGGTGGCTGCCCAACAGGCAGACGTGGTGGTCTCTGGGATTCCCCTACAACCGTTGGCTTTAGGATACCACTACAAAGCATTGCTTTTTCCATATAAATCCAATCACTCCACTGTGCACAGATGCACAGAGCCGTCCTGGTGCAGCTGCAGCATTCCACATATGAGCTATGCAGGTGGTGTAGCCTTAGCAATTTTTCCCAAATGTCATGGCTACTCCCTTCCAAGAACTGTAGCACAGCTCTTAAATCTTTGCCATAATGAAGTGGTAAACACTAGCGTCAAACCTCATGAATATTCACATCAGAATAATTCAGCTAAAGTCCCAAGGGACCAAGGAGCCAATTGAAAGCACATATATACAGTTGTCTGTTTAGATGATGGATCTGAACAATACTTCACCATCCAAAGGACTCAACATGACATGTAAATAATTGCTTGTGATTGCAACATGCACCAAAGGTTTAGTTATTGATTCTTTGGCTTGCCTGTCATTGTTGGTTAAATATTATAGGAAACTGTCAAAACAGATTTCATAGAGTGTGCCTGTGCATACATGGGTATAAAAGAGCCCATTTTTGGCTTCTTTCAATAAGGCAGATTAAAATTGTATTTTTGCAAAATAAGTGCAATTTGGGTTGCTGTTGAACACGTGAAATGACTAAAAACCAATTTGTTACAACTTTAATTAGAGTTGTGTGACTATTCTCATATATCAATACTGACTCTTTTTATTTAATTAGTTAGTAAATCCTAGTCTGCCACAGATACTGGATTAGAGTATGATCTGGTCCTTAATGAAGCAGAGATTGACATCATCAAAGAACACTTCTATTTAATTTTTAATTAAAGATTAAAAAGACCCTCCTCCATTGTAGCAACTACATTTATTTTTGTTTTTCAGTACATGGAATACATAATTTGTGAATATGCAAATAACATTATAGGAAGCATCTACATTTAAAGGCATAGCACATACACATTTCCCAGTGTAATATTCATGCAAATTAATTCAGTGAAAAATTCAGTGCACATTACAACACATATCTTACCTTCAGGCAGAATTATACTGCTGCCATATCTTTTCTTTTTTCTACTGCTTCTAAAAACTTGTTTTTTTTTTTTTTTATTTTCTCTCTCATTTATAGGAAGACAAGATTCCATTCAAAAAGTAAGAGAAAGCAACTCAGTCTCTTTTGTTGCCTCTTCTTTGGGGACCTGATTTGGCAATGGTCTCTGAAGAGGCACCTAAGACAGGTGAGATGAATTTTCCCTTGGAAGTTTTTCTATAGCACTACTGTCTCTAAAGTACTGTAGAGACTACCTCTCTACAGTATAAAGAAAGCCTTGATGACTCAGACTAGCCAGATTAACTTTGAGAGGGCAATAGTGAAATGCTGTGGATGTCACCACTTAAATGCCTTCATTTCAAGGTGTTGTGACTTTCTGTTATCTGAATGTCCCAACACACTTGTAAGTAAAACAGAAAAAGAATAGAGTAGAAAGATAAGTGCATAAGAAATAAAAGGAAACACACCAGAGATAAATTATTTGCCCAGAGAAGTTGTGGATGCCCCATACCTGGAAGTGTTCAAGGCCAGGTTGGATGGGGCTTTGAGTAACCTGGTCTGGTGGAAGGTGTCCCTGCCCATGGCTGGGGTGTGGGGGTGGAACTAGATGATCTTTAAGGCCCCTTCCAACACAAGCCATTCTATGATTCTATTATAAGCAAAATCTCCCTTAGACACAGTTGTCCTCTGAGGTTATATCCCTTTCTCTACTCAGGTCTGTAGCTCCAAAGCAGTAAAAAAGATATTTGTTTTTATTAGCCCCTATGTGTCATGGGCCAAAGTGGGCCATAAAAAGGGCTCCTCAATCTAAAGATTCAGTGTAAATATATCTTTTCCTAGCAAAATAAATGTTACAATAGTATTGCCATTGGTATCAGGTATCTTTTATAACCAATTATTATATCTGCCTAGAAGTGCGGGTTCAGATTGACCAAAAGAGTTTGTGAATGGTTTAAAAAAAAGTAATGTGATGAGACATTTTATTTTATCACCTCCAGAACTGCAACAGCAAATGACACAGGGGGTTTGGGTCTGTCAGAAAAGATACATACCATATACCATATCTATACCATATATAAAAAAAGAGTAAGGAACAGCTTCCTTATAATCCCGCACCTCTTTCAGTGTCAAATGTGTCACAAGAAAGGGAGAGTCAAACCCACTGGTCCAGATGCAGTTGATGTAAATTAAAGTGATCTATTCAGATGCTTCCTGGATAGCCAAGGATGGGAAGGAGCCACTGACCATTTAAACTTCTCTTAGGAGGTGTCTATTTCTCCTTTTACAGAACAGGGAGGCTTCTAACATAAACACCCATGTGTTTAATGTAAGGAGAGATGGATCTCCACCTCAATGGCTAGCTTTTAATTCAATCACTCCTTAGCTAACTTATCGTCAAAGTATTAAAATGTTTGGCCCTCTATTAACACTACCTCAGCACCTCTAGCTTGCTAAATTAAAGCTACTGGTTGAATGATAATCTACTCCTGCCATCACAGAAGGCTTGTGTCCATCCATTTTGCAATAAGCAATTAAAAATCCTCTCTTGTGTGTGCAGGCCACCCCATCTGTGGGATTTATTTGAACAGCACACCTCAAAAATCAGGCTGTGTATTTGTTTCATGAAATCAAGCTCCAGATCAGTGTCTCTTTCCCTCTAACCCCTCACTTTGTCAGTATGCATGTTTGCTAACACCTCAGTGCATAGAAGTACTTAAATACACCTTACATTGTATCATATTCTGGAGTCTGTGCCATTGGAGAAGGGTTTGAGACACACAACACTACAACACGTTACTGAGTACTTTCTAATGAACTACATTCACCAGGAATTGGCATGGCTCCTACAATCATTTTCTAAAAGCATTTTGCAATTTAAAAAATAAGGTTATTTAGGAAAGGGGTTTTATAAACTGTAGCTTTTTGCAGAATGCCATTTGGCAGACCTCCGTTAGACATGGAAATTGTTGTATTTCGTTCTGAGTAAGGTCTGGTTTAACTTTATCACAATAAAGTATGACACAATCACAGGCAGAGATTGTACAGCTGTTGTCTATCCAGTACACTTTGTCCTATTGCTTGTCTTTACTTTTACAAAGTCAGGCAACTCATTGATTCTAAACAGACAAAAGTAATGCAACTGAGATGTTATGAAAGACTTATCATGAGCATGTCACTACTTGAAAGGGATACTTTATTCCTTTGGTTATTTTCTTTTGTGCATCCAAGTACATTTGTATCATTAAACTGTAGTGTTAAAATACATACTTCTCTTAAATTATGCTACAGGATTTTTTTTTCTTTTCCACCCTGTGCCAGATACACCTGGACTGTTTCTTAAGCCTTTCACATACAACAATAACCGGATGACAACTCTATGCTAATTTCCTAGTGAAAATGGACCAGATGTCTACAATATATTAAACAAACCTTGGTTCCTTATTTTGTTTGGAGCTCACACTTCTGCTGCAAATATCTATGGCAAACTGTCCTCCTGGACCAATCTATCATTTTAAAGAGAGGACCAAAGAAAATAGATTAATCAAAGGGCCTGCAGTTATTGTCTCCCCCTGTTAGCTCCAATTCATATATCATTAGAGAAAAAAGCCTGTCAGCACTGTGGGATGTTATCTCTTTAGGAAAAAAAAATTCTTCAGCATAATAATTCATTTTTTAAAAAAATCTGATGACAATACAGAGGATTAAAATACCATCTTTCCTAACATTTCTATATCAAGGAAAGCCAAGTCAAACAATACAATACAGCACTTTCAGAAAGCACAAATATTTTGCCTAAACAAGGCTGCAGCACATACATGCAAAGCTGATAGTTTCATACAGCATTGTTCATTTTAATGCAAAGTTAGGACATAGACAGGCAAGATATAGACTATACCATAGATACCCTAAGGGCTTTGATACAGCTCAACCAAAATGGTAAAATTTAGGAGGAGGAGCACAGAGAATTGCTTCGGTGGCCTCAGTACTGAATTTCAATCATTATTTTCATAAGTGCTGTTTCACTAGACGCTTGATCTAAACCCTTTGAAGTCACTGGCAAGAGTAATGGTCTTTGTTTCATGTACCATGTTCATTAACATGAGAGACTACATGTTTCTAAAATGAATCTGTGTCTTTGTTAGGAGAACTAGGTAGAAAGTGCTGGATTTTCAGCTGTGTGCAACACACAAGCCTCCTTCAGCTAGATCCATCTCAGCTAACCTTAGGCACCAAATAAACTGCCCTCCAAGGATATCTGTGCAGAGCAACTGCTGTTTCAGTGCCTCCACCCAACTCTTAAAGTTAGCTGGGATGAAGGTCCACAAAGCCTTTATTTCATCCAACCTGTGCTCCTTCGGCTGCCATCAGGTCAGAAGCCAGAGGTCACTGCTACATATTTCACCCAGGGACATGGGTTTTCATGATAGCTCTTGTCCTCAGGCAGTAAACGTACTCATCTTTGAAACAGCTTGCATTATGGCTACTAGTGGGAATTTACTTCTCTCCTGGTTCAGCTGGGTGACATCTCATTGCTCTTGTGCTCTGCTCATGGGTCTGGCTTGGGCTGACTCTCCAGCAGAAAGCAACCTGGAAGTAGCAGTTCTCATGTGCTTCTCAGTCAGGCCTGGGACCTGTTTGTCCATGACTGCAGGCTCTTGGGCAGCTCTTTGCAATTGCCTTTAGTTTAACTTCCACAGCTTTCCGCAATCTGTTGTTGTCTTTGACATATGGTCTGATCTGGGTTTGCCTTTTGCCTACAAATGGTGCACTTGCATGACAAAAAAGATTCAGGTCTCTTACTCGCTATGGAGATGCCTCAAGTTTTGGTTCCTTTGTTAACTATTTTATACGATAGTGCACCTATGCGTTTTCAGTTTTCTCATTACTGTCCAAGCACAAGCATCCATTAGCTACTCCACCTCCAGAAACTGGGATGATTATTTTCCATCTTCGAGCCACTCTTCACAAGAAGTGAACAGGTCTGTTCAGCATTTTCCCAGAGCTGTCTGGGATTTAAGTTGGCTTTTGATGGTTAAGCAGAGGAAATTTTTGGACAGCCTGTTCTATTTCATTTATGTCCTCACTAAGGGGGGTTATTCCTGGTCAGCGGAACATGCACTTTAGGTCATCTCAAGCTTGTTTTTTACTGTGGTGTGTTTCTTTTTTATGACACCTGTTCTTCCTTTTGCTGAAATTACTGCTGGGTTGCTTTAAACATAACTATCTTGCACAAATGTGCCACCTCATATAGGAGGTTAGCTCCCATGGCAGTCTTCACTTTCATTTTGGATATTACTGGGATATAAACTACCATTAGCCTGCTCACCAGCATCTGTCAGATGCCTGGCATTCTCTCTAGGGTGAGGCTCAGTTTACATATAAGCACCTTTGTAACCAGGCTGATGCTTTTAAGTTTTAGACCAACAGGTCTATTGAGATTGCTAGCCTCTTGACCGGATGGCTCATTTAGCTCAGTATGCCAAAAAATGGTTTTGGCATTACAATTACAATTTTTGCCCTTAATAAATCTGCCATCAGCCATCAGTAGTGGGAACGAATTTCTTACCAGTTTGGTATTAAACAGTGTAATTCCCCACATTATCTGTTGCTTTGCCCACTATTGGGTCATTGCCTTCCTCTGAACTAGTCTAAGAAGGTCCAACAGTGCTTCATAACTTTGCAGCCTTTCTAATCCCTTTTTTAAAGTGGAATTCTGCATTCCAGTAATCTAGTGGGGTAGCATAGGGGTCACTCTCTTTTCAGCATACCT
This sequence comes from Elanus axillaris, assembly GCA_026212715.1. NCBI lineage: Eukaryota > Metazoa > Chordata > Aves > Accipitriformes > Accipitridae > Elanus > Elanus axillaris. The sequence continues at coordinate 42,286,747 of JANZLQ010000029.1, read as the reverse complement.
GCAAGATTCATTGCCTTTTAATTATTGTTGAACTGCTAGAACAGAACCCATAGTGATAATTCTGTCTCCTCTGGTCAAGAGAGGGTAAATGCATGATGCCAGATGCCATACTTGCATTACCTGTCTGCTTTTGAATGTTTGCATCATGAACTCTCAACTAACAACCTACATTTGATTGTCATTGGTCTGAAAATAATTTTATGGAGCATGTGCCCTAAAAGGGATGCTTGTTACTGGTGCTGCACTGACTCCACAGTTCAGATGCAAATGGAAATCGTTGTTGATCCAACAGCTTAGCTGTCAATGACAAATACTGGCATCCTTTTCAGCAGCGTATGTAGCTTGCCACATCACATTGTAGCTGTCCTCTTCTTTCACTAGAAACCATCATGAGTATTTCAGGTCCTTTCTTTATTAGCTGTCATATTAAGGTATTATGTGGTCCTGTTTCCCAAGGTTTTTGCGCTGCTAGTTCAAGTTGGGTGTTTTGCTTTCCCCGTTTATTCTGTTTTCCACACCGGTGCCATTGGACCCTACTGCTTCCGCTCCCACCCAGCCCAGCTTTCCTCTGTGGTTGACCTTATGACTGCTGTAGGGTTCTCTGCCACCCTAAGTGCCTGATATGGTTTTATTTACTTTCTGGAAACATCTGCTTTCCTTGTCATCCTCAGGCATTTGTCTAGCGTAAGATCAGTTTCTCTCAGCTCACTCTGCTATATGCAGGCATCATGTGTCCCTCAGCGATCTCATCTCTAATGAGGACATCTTTTATGTTTCCAGAACTGCACGACACCCTTTCAAGTCCTTTGTAAAACGTATTGACATGTACTGTTCAAAAGTGCTGTGAAGGGTGCTTTGAGCTCTCCTATTGTACTTCATGTTGGGTGAAAGGGGCTTATCACACAGTCAATGATCACATTTCAGTTGGGGGGTTGGCAAAATCCAGCCAAGGAGGTGGTAACTTCTTAAACTGCTCTCACTTGATCATTAGGGATGATCTGTCCTTCCCCTTCACTTTTTACAGCTGTTGTACTATCTGCTATGATATATAGCTACAAAGTTACATTCACTTCTTATTCTTTTCTTCCCATGAGGTACTGAAATGAAAGTTTTACTTTTATTTTTTTATTTTAATCTCCCTAGGCAGTCCGCTATACAGACTGGATTCTTCTTTCCAGTATTCTAAAGCTTTTGCAATATTGTTTTGCCTGGAAGCTTTTCATTCCCATTGATCTGGATTCTTACTTTGTACTGTTTCTAGTTATTAATTTGTTCATCTGCTGGTCACCTGTCTTTCTTTGCTGGGCATGCAGCTAATCACCTGCCAAATGCAGATGCTGTGCAATAACATGTGGTGGCTCCTTGCTTCTAAAATGAAGAGGGCTTTTTACTGCACATTTCCTCTATCTGCAGCTGCCATTCTCACCATCTGCACAGACTGGCTTCCTGGGAGATCCTTTAAAATATCCCTCCTGCACCTTATATTTGGCTCTGAAAGGCCCATGCAGTTTACTGCAGGCCAGTTCTAGGACTGAAATGGCAGCATGTTGGAAGGCCTTGGAGCTTAAGAAATTTTCTTTGCTTAGTTCACCCTGCAACTCTCCCATTTTAGTAACAAACATAAAGCTATATGACAACTATTCGTTATGTCTTAAATGAGCTCATGGGCTTTGTCCAGGACAAAGTGATGAAGTGTCCGTATCACAGAGATATGTTGTAATTGGCTCTGCTGTTTTGTTTGCAGTCTCTGTGGGGAAAAAAAAAAAAAAGAAAGCAAAGACTGAGGAAATTTACAGGCTGCTCCAGTCTTCCAGGCTCTGGGCAGCCTCTTTAGTTAATTTTTTCATTTGTGGCATGGATGCAAATCAGGAATCTGGACAGTTTCCCTCATAGAGAGTGGTGAAGGATGTGAAAGAATAGCTGCGACCCTCTGCCTGCAGCCTTTCTGCTCATCACAGTCCCTCTCTCTCCAGGATTCAGCTCTGGCATTTTCTGTCTTTGAAGCAAGAACATGAGCTTCACAGTTCAGATTTTGGTCAATCTGTAGCTGGAAGCATGTGAAATCCTGCAGTTTTTCTTTTCTTTTGATACAAAACAATAAATTGGCTCCAATTCATTCATAACTAGCCTCAGGTTTAATCAAAAGACTTAAACCTTTTGACAAAACATGGGCTGGGTACCACATCTCTAGGAAAAGCTACAAACAGCTGAATTTTACTTTGCTTTGGGTTTCCTAACAAACAATTCACATTGCTCCAAAGTAGACTTTTCATGAGTTGAAGGGATCATCCTGAATAAAGGTTAAAGAGAAAGAGATTATATGACAAACTTTGTTACCTCCTGCCATTTCTACTTCTGTTTGTATTCAAAGGCTAGGGAGAAAGGAGTAAATGATATAGTAAGAACATATGGCTTCTAAAAGGAATCCTTTTAGAAAATAATGTATTAGTTAAATAGTACTGCATCTTGCCAAAATGACATTATTATAACATCATCCCTTACAATTACTAGCACAGCTGAATCAATAATGTGGATAGTATAAAGAAAAACTGACTACAATGGAACTATAAATTCTGCAGAAATTATTGTAGCAATTTTCTAGTGGTTTGGAATAAGCTTCCTAAACCTCTCAACCATTTCAGCAGATTGTCTGCCCCATGCAACTATTCTGTTAAAACTATCGTTTCCTCGTGGCAACATTTTTTAGCTAGTAGACACGAGCCTGGGGAATTTGCATCCCATGGAAATATAGCTGTGTCAGGAAAAAGTCGCTTTTGCCTGCAACTTGCATCTATTAGCTTAAAGTGGCCTAATAGATTTAATCCTGTTTTTCTAGATATCTAGGTCAAATCTGCATTGTGTGACAGATCTTTAGCTTACATGAGTTAGCAAAGAACAACTGAAATTAAAAAGAGTAATGTCACTTAACTCTAGCTGAAGAACTATTCCTTGTTTTCAGCTAAGTGCTATTTCATTTCCATTTTGTATGCCACAGTGAATAAGATTTGGAACATATTAAAATTAATAGCCTGAATATATCTGGTCTGTAAAGTTAGACTGACAATATAGTAATTCTTTCAAACACTTCTTGCTGTTAATTAGCGTGCCCATAGCTCAAAGAAATAGCATTTTGCTGCATTCACTTCTTGGGTAGATAAACCCCAAATATAAAGGATTAAATAATAATCAGTTCCAAAAACGTGAATGTTTTCTGATCTGTAAAGAAATTGATTCTCTTTATGAGATTGTATTGGACTAGTTCATCTAATGGCAGCACACCCTTCCCATAGCTAATTGTAGACTGAAAAGAGTGAGAGGATTTTCAGCTAGTGCAGAACTCCACCAAGCTCCCTGTGCTTCAGTGGAGTTGCAAATGTTCAGCACCTGTTTCATCAGGCCAACAGATGGTCACAATTTAAGGAGACCCACAGGCAAAATAACCTTCATCTACTTCAGGCTCTCATGATGTTCCACATTGCTGTGCTTGCCTTAAATGTTTTGTGGATGAAGAAACCATTATATATTGTATAAAATAGGCAATGTATGTTTTGTTGCCAGATCAGAGCACACAGATTCACTTCACTTATGATAGGCCTAGTTAAAAACCTGTTGACACTGGTAGAAAGATTCCCAAGGGCTTTAACATGGCTTGGATCATGATCTATGGAAAGATCCAGCTTTAATATCGGTCTAGTTGAAGATGTCCCTGCTCATTGCAGGGGGTTGGACTAGATGATCTTTAAAGGTCCTTTCCAACCCAAACTATTCTATGGTTCTATAATATCAGTCCTTTTAGACTGTGGGCTTCAAGAGGCTAGACTTTTTGTTGAAATACCAGCTGATGTCTGGGCACCATATCTCCCTCTGCTTGTTTGTGATCCTACTGTATATACGTATACATTGTTCAGGTGATCTAACCTAAAAGCTACAGCAGTTGTTTTGTGATGTTTTTGGTTTTTTTAAAGTAGATCAATTTCTTGATCCACATTACACTTCAGGCACAAAAACATCTGTCCAGTAAAAGAATAGGAATGAGTAATAGGAATAGAGAGAGCTAGGAATAGAAATTAAATGGAAACAAAAATTACTATAACATAATCTTTTAATGTGCCTCCCAGTTTCTGAATGGAACAAATTTATTCAGAAGTACAAACCTTACTCAGAGAGGTGATTCTATCTGCTGACATGTGGTTATCCCATAATGATATACAAATACCATGCTTTCCATTTCTTTATTTCATGCTATGAGTAATTATCTACATTATAACATCTGAAATCTGAGCTAGGGTGATCTGTTGTATGATTGTCTGTAGAGCTTAGAAGATGTAACTCTCACTCTAGAACAAAAGTCCTACTTATAATTCAGATGAACATGGGCCATCATGAATTGTCAAGGTTGAGTACTTCCTGCTTCTTTCATGCTGTCTGCTTGACATGACTTTTGACACTGTGATAAAATATGCTCATATTTTGGGACTGGAACAAAAAGGACAGTGGATCTAGTGGGTGAAGGAAAAGCCCTCCAGTGGAGCAAGTCTCAGGATTCATTACACTCTATAAACAGTGACATTTCCAGATCAGCAGTGCGGGAATGTTAGGGCATATCGTATATTTGTCTGCTGACATGAGAAGATTAGACTCAACAATCAAATTAAAGAATTGTCAGTGCCACAGTTCTCTGTCACCCATAGATACAAGAATATAATTGTTTCTTTTATACATTTGCCCCTAAGCCACCCATCTGAACACAGCAGAAAGATTCAAACAGACTTTTTCCCCACTAAAATACAAACATGTAGGTAAATGGTACAGTGCTCCACATTGATACTGATTTATATTGGTAACCATGGGGATTCATATTTGAAAGAGGGTATTGAAAAGCTTTCTTACACTCATATAAGTCAAATAAACAGACACTTCACCTCAGGCAAAGAAGTTAGGTTGGTGAAATGACACTATACAGTGGGATAGACCACTGCTTGCTTTACAAGACATGCTAGGAGTCCCAGCCAAGATGAAGATCTGTATATTTGTGTGACCTGCCCTGACTCACAGAAGTCAGAGCTGGTGGAAGGAAGTGTCTGAGGACACTGTAGGAAGTCTACTTCTCTAATTAGGTAATGTCTGTCATGATGCTCAATGGCTACTGGCAAAAGGTTATAGAAAAGTGTTTCAATTCCACTGATGGAGAGGGCAAATGACTGGTAGGTGTGAGAAGACCTGCAAAGATGCCTGAACTGAAAGATAACGTTGAACCCAAGACTGTTCAAGGCCAGGGCATCTACACATTCTCTAGGGAACAAGTAAACACCTTTGACTGATGCTTGGAAAATAGGGTCCCCTAAGGCAGAGACTAAGGTGTCTCAGGGGTGTCACTGTGCAGGTGATGCTCTGACAGACCTAAAAGTGACAGAAAGAGTTAATATTTAAAATGCTTCAATTTTGTGATGAAAGCTGTGGTCTACTGCATGTTTTTTTCATATGATTTTATAATTCTTTAAAAGATAGCAGTTGTAAACCTTTTGGCCACTTATGCACAGACCTGAATTAAATTTCTACATGAGCTTAAGTATTCCCTATTTGTTACTATGGTGACATCAGGGGCATCTCTTTTTTAAAACCATAGTTATCCAAAGGTGGGTACCATTCTAGTGCTGTGTAAGACTAGAAGTGACATGGTATTTTCCTATGAAAGGGTCTTAATGAACCTCCTAATGAAAGGCTCTTAGTGAATCTTGAATCTTAGCAGGTCCCCCATAGTCAGACCTAGGTACTGAGTATCTCTTGGCTAAATTCCACCTGTAGTTTTCAGTTTCAGTTAAAATTATCTTTCAGCTTTGTTCACACTCAGACTGGTCAGATGTTATGCTGAAGGTAACTACTGAGCCGTTTTACACTGGCGCAGAAATGATGTAGAATATCTGTTAGGCTTTAATATATGCCCTTTCCAAAGAGATCATAATGATAACTGGGATCCTGCATAGACCAGGAAACCTAAAGTGATGTTTCCTTCCTATCACATGTGCACCCAGACATACACTCAGTTTCCTTTATGAAAGCAATCAAATATTCTGATTCTACTCATAATAAAAATAAAAATAAATAAATGTAAAAACCTAAAGTGCTAATAAACAATAAATACTGGGTTTATCAGGGACTCCAGCGTAATTGAGAAAGATACAAATAGGTCTTTTCTTCAGGACTGAGATACAATATCCATTGAAGTTAACAAGAAATAAAGATGTGCTGACTTCAGTGGGAATAGGATCAGACTATGGATATTTAAACAAGGAGCCCTCAATGGTAGAAAATTTTATAGAGATAATGGACAAGTGAGGTACTGACTGAGTGTTCTCCCTGGAAGCTTGCTGGCACCTTTGGGACCCCAACATTTCCAGTAGAACTATTATGATTTACAGATTGGATAATATTTCTTCTTTACTCTAGGTCCAGGTTTGTTATGTGCTTGTCCATGAAAGAAGTTTTTTTTCTCATATTTGAAAGGCTAGTAATCTTCTCCCTCCAGATACTCCCAGACCTTTACTCATACTGATTAGATTATTGGATAAACATATTTCATAAGGACAGAAGGGAGTGTTATGACCAGCTATTGTGATGTTATGAATAATACAGGAGAAACAATATTTATCCTGCAGTTCCTGCATAGAGCTTAAATATTACTCTTGTGATCATTCCTGGGAACGTCTCTCCTTTGTCCTTTCTGGTATGACTTTCAAGGAGAGGTTGAAGGATAAAATATGTCTTCCATAAGTTATTTCTAGTGCATGTGGACACTATAAAGAGGTATCTCTACTCATGTTATATGTGGCAAGAAGGAATTTCACCCAGGAAAATAATTTCAAAAAAATAATTTTATTTATTAAAATATGCCCCCCAAGTCAATCCCCCCTTTTTTTTTTCCCCCATCATTGATGGTTGAAATGATTCTGTTTGGCTGTACTCACTTGTGCAATAATTTAGTAAAAGGGCATATTGGTTCCTGTCCTGCCTGGCCTTTTATTGAAGTAAAATTAAACAATTTCAGGATTCAATTATTAATACCTTCCATCTATAAACCATGTCTTCATCTATAAACCATATTGACATTCAGTCTAGACATCTCAGGAGGGGATTCACTTCATGAATATCAATAAACAGGTTGTAAGGAGACTGGGAATATTAAATTATTTCAAAGCATTTGACAGTTGACAATGTTAATATAATAATTAAAAGCTCACATCCCTTAAAAAAAAAAAAGCTGCTCAGCATTTCCATGTAGGAAATAGCAAAGTCCTTAGAAGGTGTAAATCAACACTGCTGTGCTGTCAGTACTGGATCTGTGTGTATTTCCATCAACCCTCACGGTACCTTCACAAATAAGGAACATTACTTTTGCCCCGAAGATGACTTCAGAAACTGGTTTAATCTCAATTTATGCCCAGTTTGGCATTAACTTTTCAACCAGAAGGAGGTAAAAATTTATGTGAAAATGCAAATCCTATCCTGCATTAGACCTTTGCTTTGAAAAGGAAGCAGCAGATAGCCCAGTTCACTGGCTCCCCACCTGAGATGCAGTTTGGAAAGCACTGAGTCAGAGAACAAATGGTAAAAATTCACTGTAGAGTCTTTCTGCTTCTTTCGGTGCAGCTTGTGTAAAGCTTCCCTGGGTAGGAATCCATCAGCTCAGAAAAATCTAATGATGAAAGACAGCAGATTTCTGTCAGGCATTTGTCTTAGCAATGACCTTCTGTGAGAAAATAGAACAATTGACCACAGGAACACAAATCATGTTGGAGGCTTCTTTGAAATTGCTTCTCGAGGTGACTGGAACCTAATATCAATACTCTATGTGCTTGAAAACAGGGAAAGCAAAAAAAATTATAAAGCATTTAGGGTTCTTAAAAAAAAAGGTAATGCAATAAATATAATGCTGTCCAGTGGGGAGTATCTGACTCTGTTTTAGTTTATTCTGCTAAGATACTACTAGCTTAACATACATCCAGGTTTTCTTACATAACAGACTGGTGATGTGATCACTCAGTACTTCCGTCTCCCTACTGCTTGGACTGGAGGGAGGCTAATAATTTGGCTGTAATTTTCAGACATGAATTAGGCAATGTGCTGGTTTTGGCTGGGGTAGAGTTAATTTTCTTCACAGTACCTAGCACAGGGCTATGTTTTGGGCTTGTGCTGAAAACAGTGTTGATAACACAGGGATGTTTTCCTTACTGCTGAGCAGTGCTTACCCAGAGCCAAGGGCTTCTCTGCTCCTCACCCCACCCCACCAGTGAGCAGGCTGGGGGGGCACAAGGAGTTG